>CM046354.1:15196397-15592781 GCA_025403435.1 Artocarpus heterophyllus | reverse complement strand
TCGTTACTTGCAAAATTATAAGCTCAATCTAATATACAATATATTTTAGATTAAGCTTTTATTTTATTAATAATAAGATTATAAATCTATAAAATTAAATAGAATTACTCTTCTGTCAAGCATTTGTTATAGTCTACGCTTAGCCTATCGTGGAATTGTCTACCGTACTTGCGGCATTGGCCACTTGGGAGAAGGGTGTGGTGGGGACCGATGCCGTAGACATTACTTTCTTCCCATTCCCAATTGAAGCACAAGATGCCCCTTTCCTCCAAGATATTTGTTGACAGGACATGATGAATTATTATGTCTTAGTCAAATTACAACTAGCCGTCTAAATTAGACTACGTTTCCTCGTATTAGAGTCCAACATACATAAATAAAATAAAATCATTTTCTTCCCTATAACATTATTAGGCAATTTCTTTATTAGAAACTGAAGAAAATACCTGTCAATAGACAAAAAAAATAATTTTAACTAGATTTAACAGTTTTAAAACTTACATCATTATATAGTTTCCACCAAAGAAGTCCCCATAAAACTAAATAAGAAAAATAAAAAATAAAACAACTAAACAAAGACATTTAATGTGGCTTGGTATTTTTCCTACATCCACGGATTAAGAAAAAGAGAAGAATTTCCTAAAGTACTATGAGTTGGGCTTCATATAAATATATATTACAATCATAGGATAAGCCCCTAAATTCAAGTTATTTCTTAAATTGAAAATGGTACTAATATATTAATAAACAATATATAATAATAAGACCATCAATAAACTTGATAGGTCGACATTTTTGAGGTTTCTCACATTTTCTGAGAGGGGAATAACAGGTGGCTGATGGATTGGTTTCCTGTGGTCTTTTCATTTAATCAGATGGTAGTCATCATCACTAATTTATGGGCCATTTGGTTTGTTAATTTGACAAATATAACTTATGCAGTATTGTTTATTTCTGTGAGAAAATTTTAAACATGCTTTTTGTAAAGAGTATAAAGATGAATTCACTTTTACCTTTTGGCGTGTAGTTGTTGTAACAAAAGGTAAAATTGACTTCTTGTTTTCTACAATATGTTTCAAACTTATATAAAGACATGATATAGATGTATAACAAGCCTGTAGAAATGGTAATGCGCCTAATAAACTCTAGTTTGGCTCAACGAGCTACATGGTTGTCTCTTCAAATTTAAATAGCATGAATAAACATTTAAGCATGGACAATTTTTCATGCTAAATTTTTCTTCAGAGTTTTGCTCGCAAAGTCTTTGATAAGGTCTATTATGGGGGTTGGTTTTTGAAAGAAAAAGATTCTGCCTTCACACAGTTTGGTGTTTGCTTGCTCTCTTGTGTTGAGTAGGCTTTTGCCTTTGTTTTGAGCATTTTTGTATTTTTCTTTTCTAATTATTTAAATAATTAAGAGCGGGGAAGATGGATATATTAGAAGTGTTGGGATGCTCTTTAACTCTTGTATACTAGTTGTCCCCTCTTCTCTATCCACTTATCCGTAGTTTTATTTAAAAAAAAAAAAAGAAACACTTTTGAATCCAATTTAAAAACTAAACAAGACACAACAAAATCAAGCCTCTTGGTGCTTACGGAAATAATAATAGGAAAGAATGAGACTAGATGTATGGTTTCATTTTCTTGTTCTATTGATTGTTCCCTAATATTATTTTCACAACTCATTTAATCACTCAAATATTGTTTACATTAAGATTTATTATAGGATCGATCAAATTCTTAAATGTAAATGACATGAAAAGAAAGAGTATTAAAGAACAATTAATAAAAAAATTCAAAACAATAAATTTAAACTCATCAAGAATAAGCACCGCCATAGCCACAAACTAGGAAATTAGTGGCTATAACATAAGAGAGGGTAGTTTCGAAAATAATTTGAAAATTTGAGGATTAAAGTTATATACGATACTCCGTTATTTAAAAATCAGTTTAGAGAAAATAGATAGGTATAAAAGGCTTTGCTTTCGTGCAAGGGTATCATAGCAAGCATAATTTAACTGTAATTTTATATTAATCTCATTATATGACAGATTTTGAATCTTCTAATGCTAGACTTTTTCTTTTCTCTTTTTTTTTCGTGAAAATAAATATTTGGCGACTATCTTTTTTTTTCCCAGCTTGGTGACTCTGTTAGTGGCATTCTGAGTCCACGAAACTTGACTATATGAGAGACATTATTATTACTATTTGTCCATTGAGAACAAGAAAATCATGACCACACATTATCTCCACTAGATCATGAAGTGCGGCCACGCTTTCTCTCTCTTTTGCTTTTTTGTTTTTGGGCTTTATGCCTGCTCTCATGGAACTTCATAGGAAATGGGAACACCAATAATTTTGCGCAATATAATACTAGAAATTGTGTGTTACACGACGCAATTATTTTGTTGCGCGGAAAGTCTTCAGGGTCGTACGGATTTGCCGAGGATAGTAATACACACATAAACATACCCATACGTGTGTGATCCCATACATTTGTAGTACATTCCATAGATTTAGATTAGAGCAATTTTATTTCATCCTGTACAGTTATTAATCATGTTATTAATAAAATAGTAAAACCTATTTTAAAAAGTATACTATATATTAATCTGAGATCTATAATTTTATAAGCAGTGAGATTTTAATAAGAATTTTTCTTTACATCATATTTGTATGTAAGTGTAAAGCTTTTCTTGATCAACGACTCTCGATAAGCATATACAACATTTTTAATTGTCTGAGAAGTAGAAAAGAAAGATTAATGAGAATAAGAAACAGGGGAACGTGGGAACTATGAAAGGTGTTGGAGGTGCAAAATTGAAAGGTCAGGTCCCGTTTTAAACGGACAAATGATTTTGACGTAGAATTAGACTGGTGATCTAAATATGATCCTACTGGTCGGGTCTATTCTCTTTTCTGTCAGACATGCTTTTCATCACAAATTTAATACAACCATCAGAATGGGCCATTAAATTAAAAAAAAAAGGACCTGACTTAATTTCACTAGTGCCAACCAAACCACAAAGGGGCTTTAAAAATATGCGAAAAAATTAGCTCTGATTAATTGCGAAGTCTTTGCAAGAAAATGTCACTTCAAGACATCTTTTGATTACCAAATGTACCTCTAGCACACAACAAAATTAATTACAATACATGCATGCAACATGATTATATGTTTGTCCTCGTATTTCTTAAGACGATAGAGAATCTATACGTACAACTTCATATCTAAACAGCTATAAACAAGTAATTATTATCACTATCATTGCTCTTCAATACTCTCAAGCCTAAGCTTTTCCGCATTTTCCAAGGATCTCAGGTCTTTTTTTTTTTTTTTTTGGATGAAGGAAAGTTGATGATCTAAAGCTCATAAGTCATGCCCACCTTAAGCATTCGCTTGTGAGGAATATCAAACAGCTTGTCAGTCTGCCTCAAATTCTTCTTCAAGAAATTGTAAGCATAATCGATCAAGATTCTCTTAGCTACCCCAGATCCTTTAGAAGCCACCACTTCGTGCTCGCCTATCAAGTGGACAACCCCATCTCTCCAAGCCTTGTCAAGTGCCTCAATTTCTCTATCCAACGTCTCATCTTGCTTCGAATTATTCGCATTCTCGACCTTCTCCTCATCAATGATCACCCCGTCTTTCGATTCCCCAACATCATTCTCAGCACCAACAACCTGTGTCGTGCTTATGTGGAATAGCCAAAAGTCATCCTTGATAACGTCCTTCAACTTCTCAACCAGCATCTTTTCAAATGGTTCGTGCTCGCTTCGAACATCCTTGTAACCATATCTTGCGACGCAACGAAAGATGTTTAGGTCTTTAGGCTCCACTCTGCGAAAAAGGAACCGCTCCTCCTGCGGAACCTTGCTTATAGGCAAAGATTTGATGGAGACAAAGACTAGTACCGAGTGCAAGGCAGGAACATTTGCGGCGTAGTGCTTGAAGATGGGAGGAATTCCCTGAACAAGTTCGGAGTAGAACATCGCGAGGCCCGGTAACCGGCAGAAGTTTGCGTTGTTGGTGATCTCCTTGACTTTCTCTGGAGAGATTTTGTGGTCGAGCTCGTAATAGTACTTGCGGCGGTAGACATCATTCCAAACGAACATGACAGCCATAAGAAGCCCGGCGAATGCGAGAGGAAGGTATCCTCCTTCGCTGAACTTGTAGAGGACTGAGCTTAGATATAGAAGCTCCACTGATCCTATGATGACAACATAGGTGATTACGATAAGTATGTTGGTCTTCCATATCATTACCATGATTAGTACTAGAAAGGACGATGTGAGAGTCATCACAAACACCACCGCTATACCTGTGTAAATTAACAAAGGCGAATTAGTCTCAAGTTATTGCCATATACCATCCATGACATAAAAATATTAAAGATGTCATCAACCCCACAACTAATAAAAAGTGAGATCATTGAAAATTTGTTTTCTATCAATGTGTTGTTCGGCATTACTGATATCTTATAATATTACTTTAAATGAAAAGCGAGTAATATTCTGCTATAATTGATTATCTAGTAATTATTTATAATTAAATTTTAACCAATCACAAATTCACGTTTCAATTAGTTGTACAATTCGACCGCACTTATAATAATACTAAAATACTAAATAACACCAACAATTAGTGATTTTTACAAATTAACCTAATTTGTGCATATAAACATGCAAATATATAAATACTTAGTTAAAAATAGCGATAATACAGAACTGGCTTTTATATATTATGCAATATGTGCTTCTTTCACGAGCTAAGGACTTAACTATGCAAGAAAATAAAGGTAAAGTAGTATAATTAGCATTCAAATCGTACCATAGGCATTTCCAATTTTAGCGGTGGTCCTGAAACCCAAAGTGACTGCAACACAAGCCAGCATAAGAATGTAGTTGACTTCAGGAACATAAACTTGTCCTTCATACTGGGTGGACGTGTGGACAATCTTAACGCGAGGGAAACACCCCAATGCGAGGGATTGTTGGATTATAGAGAAAGTTCCAGTAATCATGGCCTGACTAGCTATGATCGCTGCCGCTACGGCCACCACAAACATTGGCCAATACAAATGGTCTGGAATAGACTCGTAGAAAGCATTACTAACGAGTTCTTTGTTTTTACGAAGAAAAGAGGCTTGTCCTGTGTATGCCATTATGAGTGCTGGGTATGTTACAGAGCACATGCTTATTTGAATGGACCTAACAGTGAAGTGTCCCACATCCGCAAATAGAGCTTCGGCTCCTGCATTTGCAAAATAATTAAGTTTTAGCGAATTCGAAAGAGTGTTTACTAAGTCGTAGTAGATTGTAATAAAAAAAATTAGAAAATGAATTAAATGTAAACATTCAACAACATTAGTGTTCCTGCATTCACTAAGTCGAAATAATTAAGCTTATGTATTGACAACACACAAATCAACGGTGAGAGTGAACTATTATAAATCGTTTGTGTTCATTATAGCGAGTCTAAGAGGGCACATAATATTCTTCTTTTTTATAGTGAATTATTACAGTTGAAAATAGACGTAGAAAATTTGTGCACCTTCTTATTTATGTTTACGTGCTTTTATTCCGCTATATTAATATTGCTCTTGATAATATGATTGGTTTGAAGTACCAAGTGAATTATATAATCATCCAAAAAAGAAGAAATTTAGAACCTGTTATGGCTAGAACAACGCCGCCAAGGGAAGTCCAACCGTTTTTTTTGTTCCTCCGAAAATAATCTATAATGTATTTTGGATTTATGGCTTTGACGATTGCGGGATCAAACTTGATGAAGTTATAAACTCCAATGCCAGCGATAAGTGCAAACCACACGCAAATTATCGGAGCAAAACTGTAGCCTACTTTATCAGTTCCAAATCTTTGGATCATAAATAAAGTTACCAAGATGGCTACTGATATCCAAACAATCATATCTGTACCACAAAGAAACTAGTATTATAAACGATTAACATCAACATCAACAAATTCTAAAGTCCTTTAACATTCATGATCTACAAAAAAAAAAAAAAAAAAAAAAAAAAAAAAGAGAGAGAGACAGACAGACAGACAGACAGAGAGAATTAATGTTGTGTAAAGGAAGAGGAAAAAAAAAAACTTAATTAGCTAATCTCTGAATTTTTCCATGACAAATGCAAAGCTTCAACAGTTTAATTCCTTTAAAGAAAAAAAAAAAAAAAAAAAAAAAAAAAAAAAAAAAAAAAAAAAAAAAAAGAGGTGTAAAAATCATGTTAAGTGGGTCACCCTGGGATGACAAATATCTCTTATGGACATGAAATCTGTCTTCATCAAGATATACATGTAGTGATAGTTACATTTTTTCTTTTTGCAGGGAAATTGGGGATATTTGTAGGATTGCTGGGCACCAAATTCTAAGGTTAGGTTTGTTGGACTAAGATACATAAAATGTGATGTGATAGGTCACATGTGGGGGGGTTCTGATAAATATTGGTGGGCTATCAATTAAAGAACGTTTGGGGTACCTTGGCTCATTGACGATTTAGCTTGCTTAATGCCTCCAACAGCCGACAGAACTGCCACCAAAATTGCATTAAATAATTACTCTGATTTCTGACTATCACAAGTCAAAATCTCATACTATGACTTTATAATGAATAATAATGAGAGTACTATTAAAGACATATAAATTACGTGATAAACTATCTCAAAATATTGTCTTCTTTAGCCCATTTTTCCAATAAAAAATAGTAAATATGTGGCATTGTGAATAACATTTTTTTAACTCTATTAATGACATATTTAATGTATTTTTTTCATTTATATTCTAATGCATCATGTTATTTTAAATACTATGCATCACAATCATTAAATTTTAAAAATTGCATAAATAAATTTTAAATTTTAAAATAATTTAAAAATATCAATATTGAAATATGAAAAACTAAATAAATTAACCACTAGCAATCAATCGTTAAAAGCTGACATGTTATATTTGGTGTCAAATTTGTCATCAAATACAACATATGTCAAATTTTGCACCAAAAACAGCATTAAATTGGAGAGTTATTTTTCTAATTAAATGTTAAAACTTGACATTGAAACACTAAATTGGCATTGCAGTGGAGGTGCTTAGCATTGATGGTGAGCCAAATAAAACAAACCTGAGATGCAAGGAGTGAGGACCCCGTCACCAATAACCATGGAAGTGCCAAGCATAGTGGCGAACAACAAGAAGTACTTAGCGGACTTACTACTCTCAAGCTTAGACTTTAGCCTTGACGCTCGCTTTAGACGGTTGTTGGGCAGCTCAAGCTGGAAATTGGAAACATCTCTGTCCTCAGCCTGCTCGCTTGGTATCAATCCCACCTTCGCATATCGGCATATAAGAGAGTACAAAGCAAATGTTCCTCCTATATTAAGATAATTAATCATGTCCAAAATCAACAAAATATATATATATATATAGATAAAAACAACAAATTTGAAGATGATGAGAAGATTAATGAGTTGGTTACTCGAGTCGTAAAGCGTGCCTTTTTTTATATGTAATACAGGATTGAACTTGCATCCTTTCAAATTCAAGCATCATTCTACCTAATAATTATCTTATGTTATTTGACTTAATGATTATTATCGTAAAGCCAGGCGATAAAGAATTTTTAGTTTTCTTGTCAAGTGATTTTGTCATACTATCTGGATGCATGTTTGATTTCACATGTTCAAGTGTCGAAAGTTATATTTATTGAGGATTGATTCAAATATTATTGCAACGGTGGAGCATGAGACAAGCTGCAAGCATCCTTTACCGAAAGAAATTTGATTACGTCATTGAGAAGACTGGGGCCTAGCGCGTGTGGTGTGAATAATAAGTGGACACTTGTTAGCGTTTTGGAGAATTGAGAAACCTATATATGTAGTCCTATATATACTTCATTTCACACCTGACCCGTTAAGTTTCTTCTCAGTTTGTCCACCCTAGGCTGCTTTGGTGCCAAGTAGAAAGTGCAAAGGTTTTCAATTACTTTTTTTTTTTTTTTTCTTCGAGCAGGAAAGGAGAAAGAAAACTAGTTAATTTTTTGAGATTTTTTTATTCGTAAATATCTGTACTTGGACCAAAAATTCGTAGATAATATGGAGAAATAATTAAAGATGTGACAAAACCTACCCTCTTCATTACAAATAAATATTTTGGGAAAATCTATAAAAAAAATGGGATTTGTACTTGTGAAAACTATCAAGTAATTATAAAAAATGAACAAAAAAAGATCTAAAATTTTATGAACAATGCGGGATGGAATTTGTTGATTCTTGAATACAAAAATATCAAATGAGCTACGTCAAATTGGTATACCAAGTAACCCTTTTGGGGATTTTATTAAAAAAATAAATAATAAAATAAAATAAAATATAAAACATATTTGAATGAGTCTTTAGAGTATGAGGACAATTCACATTTTCCATGCTCTTTTGTCTTTGTTTCTTTCTATACGATGATAATAGGGACATGTGTCACATTGCACGGGTTATTAAATACAATGAGGCGAAGAAAAGGAGGCTTCAAATTTTGGCAGTTAGTGGAAACTGTATTACTTTGACCGCAAAAGTCATTGGTTAAACGTACATAAATTAACCGCACTTGGGAAATTTTTGCCGTGTTGAAAATTACTGCAAACAAATAGAAAATATTTTTTGCAACAAATTCTAAATTAATTAATGAAATTTGATCGAGGGAGGGAAGTTAAGATCTTACCATCACCGTTGTCATTGGCTTTTAAGACGACGAAGACATATTTGAGCAAAGGGATCAAAGTGATTGTGTAAAAGATCAAAGAAAGAACTCCCAAAATGTCATCGTCATGCTTGATTCCATCTGGGAAAGTACTAGCGTACACATACAAGGGTGATGTGCCAATGTCACCGTAAACTATTCCAATGCTTTGGAATGCTAGATGCAAAATTACCGACCAATCGTTAGAAGCCTGTTTAGATCAACGCAAGAAGTTATGTTCCAACCATACACATCATTTCATCCCAAAGAAAAATAACTAGAAGCATACTACATGTGATGCGCAAATTAATAATTTACAATAATAAAAATAATAATTCCCTGTTATAATAATAATAATAATTAAAAATGGGAAACACAGTTATGCATAACTATATATAATATCCCTTTAAAACAAAACATTAATCATAATTCAAGAAGTCAACCTTATATGCAGCTGAAGATCACAGCTAGATATACATCAATCAAAGATGGGTTAATTTAACTAATCAACTAATATAGATATTAATGTTCATAACAAGTTCCCAAGTTTTGCCAGTTTAATTGACATTATGTCTATTTATAAATTTACTGAAAAAAAATATAAATATGCTCATTAAAAATAACCATATATATATATGATATATGTCATATGTGGGTTTTATTATTTATTCTAATAAACTTTCATATTTTTTTTGGGTAAAAACTTATAGTCATATATAAAGCTTATTTTGAATGTAAAATCAAACACGAAAAAAATGAAATAATTAAATAACAAAAACACAAGATAATAGCAAATGATAAAACAATATAAATTGAGAAGAAAGAGATTAATAATGATAAAAATAAATGAGTAGTGCCTTGGAACTATGGCCATGAGTAATTGTACGACCGCTAATACTAAAGGACTCGATGTCCAAGGAGTCGTATCTTCGCAGCTTCTGCCATGAAAGTTTCTTCGCTTTCAGTCCGTTCTCTTCTGAAACTTCCACCTGATCTTGTTCTCTTTCTTCTATCGACTCTTCTTCTCTTCTACTTTCCCCAGACGTCAATATGTCTTCCATTTTCGACATATCACTTGATATATACAATATATATTAGCAAAAGAAGAAGATGATGATGATGATGATGATGAACTTGTAATATTATTAGTAAGTAGAGTATTTAGAGAGAGATGATCGTGAAGAGAGAGAGGTTTTAGTTAATTAGCTGTAAGCTCGGAGGTAGGAAAGTTTCGCATGTGATCTGGGACTTGGAAAATATATAGGTAAATGCTGGGCCCCATACATACACGTAAGAACTACGTATTAAACTAACCTCTACCAACCAAACAACGTTTACTAGCTTAGTTTGATTATTAAAAAGATGTTTGGGAGAAGAGTTTCAACTATCAAGTTTGAAACGTATATTGTAGTTAGATATATAAAAACTTTATACTATATTATGTATTTTTCTTTTATATTTTAACATGTAAGATATTACATTGTTTCACATCATTTTTCTAAATACGCTATAAGTATTTTTGAAGAAAAAGTTAAGTTATTAGTTAATTCCACTTTTTTTTTTATTCTTTGCCTATCGAAAAAAATAAAATATAAAAGCTTGATCCTTTTTTTTAAGGAAAAAAAGTTTGATCTTGTGAAACTACAAACAACCCAACCCTCCACCCTAGGAAAACATTATAATATACGCACAATGCGCATAGAAGATTGTATGTATTATAGACATTTGTGTGTGATTAATGCTGAAATTAAACTTTATCATATGATATATTATATCAAAGAAACTTATAATATAATATTGGGTAATAGCAAGGAAAAAAATACTAAAAGAATTTAGTTTTCTTTAAGTTTTAGTACGCTTCGCTGCCCAAAACCTTCACAAGCCGTGATAGAGTACTCTTTGTTTAATTTTCGTCGCTTTGGCCTTGCCACTGAATAATGCTCACAATATATGCCTTCTTGAAACTATAATGTTTTTCTTTTGAGTTTTAGGCATTTCAGTTCTAATATTATATACCAATTTAATTTTTTTCGCATTGCAGGACTCCAGTTCTATCTTCTTTTCTGTTAACAAATATTACTTGATGCATTTTCACGAGAAAAAAAAGTTATTACTTGATGCATCACTTAAAAAAAATTATTTTGATCCGAACTTGGACTTTGAATTTCCTAAAAAAAAAAAAAGAAGAAACTATTTTTGGAATGCAACCATGTCATTTAAAACAAAACCCTTTTTCCCAATTAGAAAGTAACGTTTCTGTTAGGTTCTTGAATTATAAATTGGCATAATTGGCTTGTATTATGCAAAGAAAAAAATATACGTGATTTCTTTTAAGAGATAAATGTGGAAAAATACCAAAATCTAGAAGATTTTATGCTAAGAAAATTTAAGAGATAAAGCCAACATTTTTGAAGGATTTTTAGAGCATATTTCAAATTTCAAATCAAAATCTAAGTCTACCTTTAACTTCAGGAGCAAGTTTGATTTGATAAAGGATTGGAAATTTGAATTAAATGAGGATTTATCTCTTGTTTATAAAAGTTGAGGCTTGGATGCCAATGGCTTTAAATAAAGAATAATTGACATAGAAGAGACATAACAAGTTTCAGTGACAAATCGCATCCGTTTTGAAATGCAAGCTCAAATCTATCACAATACATTTTGCAATGTTTTGAATTTTTTATAAACTTTCACTACCTATAAAAGGTGGACGAATCTGAGACTTTTCTACAAAGTTTTCAGAGGACAAACAAGCATATAAAGACAGTGAGAATTCGTCCAAGTACTTTTGGAAGAAGGTACATTATTCTTTGAGAGAAGAATTTGTTATTTTTAAGAGAAAACATTCTGCAATAGACGAGAGTCTCATGAAGCAGATCAAAGACGGGTGGTGTTCGCTAAATAAGGCCATAAAAAGTATAGCAATATAGGTGTCAATCACTAAGATAGAGTCTTAAATTGAATAAGTTCAATTGGTGCTTATAAACAGATTTTTTTGGTAGATTGTTCAATATCAGGGCGTGATCTTATGGACGTAAGTTTTATAACCGAACTCTGATAAAATATGTTGTGTTCTTTTGCTTATTTTATGCTTTGGTAATTTTTAATTAATTGGACTTTAACTAAAAATTTAGTAATTTGGTAAAATTGATCTTTCAATTGGTATCAGAGCAGTTCACTAACCTTGTTTTGGTAAGATTTTGGGACAAAATCTATGTTTTTGTAGGTATGGAATTACTAAGAGAAGGAGGCTCAATTAGAAAACCACCACTTTTGGATGATTCAAATTATTCATGCT
Source organism: Artocarpus heterophyllus (assembly GCA_025403435.1). Lineage (NCBI taxonomy): Eukaryota > Viridiplantae > Streptophyta > Magnoliopsida > Rosales > Moraceae > Artocarpus > Artocarpus heterophyllus. The sequence continues at coordinate 15,580,738 of CM046354.1, read as the reverse complement.
CAAAAAGGCACATGTGAGAGCATTCATAAAAGCAATTGATGAAAAAATATAACGTTTTATTCTAAAAGGCTGGGACCATCCTACTGCTGCTGATAGAGCTAGACTCAAACCCAAGGAATCATGGTCTAAAGATGAGGTAAAACTTGCAAATTATAACTTAGAAGCTCTTAATGTCTTATTCAATGCTGTAGATGTGAATAAGTTCAAGTTGATATCCACATGCGAATCTGCCAAAGATGCATGGAATATTCTTCAAACCGCACATGAGGAAATAGCTGCTGTTAAAGTTTCCAAATTACAAATTTTAGCAACTAGGTTTAAGAACTTAAAAATGCATTATGATGAACGAATTGCTAATTTTAATGCAAAATTATGTGATATTGCTAATGAGGTTTTTGTTCTTGGCAAAAAGTATTCTAATTTAAATCTTATAAGAAAAACTCTAAGATCACTTCCTGAGAGATTTGCTTATAAGGTTGCAGTAATTGAAGAAGCTAAGGATGTTGACTCCATGAAACGATGAATTAATGGTTTTGTTGCAAACTTTTGGGATGAAACTGAAGCAAAAGAAGAAAGAAAAAAGCACAGCCCTGCAAGCCAATGTGTGTAATTCTTATGAAAGGGAGACATCTAAAGATGAGGAAGATTTGTCAAAATCTTTTGATACATTGACGAAAAACTTCAACAAAATTTTGAAGAAAATTAATAAGAAGAAAAAATTCAACAACTCATCAAAGGCTAACAATTTTCAAAAAAACAAGACTCCTTCAAGCAATCCAATGGCATTAAAAAGGGCAAAGCAATTCAACGTCGTGAATGCAAAGGTTTTGGTCATATTCAATCCGAATGTGCTAACACTCTCAAAAAAAAATCTAAGGCTATGTCTTCCACTGGAGTGATGAAGAATCTAAAGGGGAGTTAAGAGGATGAAGAGTATGTGAGTAGTTATGTGGAGTTCAACATAACCATTGCATCTATCGCAGAATCTATCGCAACAAAACTGTAACAAAATGCGACAAAAACTCTATACAGTCAGATTCAGATACAGAAACTGAGGATAATAATAATGATGATCATATCACTGATGATTCAATACAAGATGTCTACATAATATGTACACGAAGTGGGTGAAAGTGTGCAAATTAAACAAAACCTTAGAAGATCACGCGGCCGAACTTACTAAAGAAAGAGATGAATTGAAGAAGGCAGCCACTAATTATGAACTTCTTGTTACCAAAAAGGAGAAAAAGTTATCTAAAACAAGATCGGAATTAAAGCACACTTTGAAGACCTTGAAGATGTTGAATATTAGCATGACCAAGTTTGATCACATTCTAACGATGGATAAAACTAAAGGAGACCATCATGGTCTTGGATACACAGGTAGAGGCACAAGCACAACAACAACTTTTGTCAAAGAGAGTACAAAGTCTACACCACCACCACCATCCGGTAAGAAATCTATTCATGCATCTCTTCCTTCATCAGGTACGTCCAAGAATTTTTCTTCCTACTTGTCACTTTTACAATATCAAAGGCCATATTCGACCTAAATACTTTAAATTCTTGAAATTATTGAAAAGTAGCATGATAAATAATTTATTATTTTCTCCTAAACCAAAAAAGACTCCTAAATCCAAAATTGATCTAAAAGTTAAAATTATAAGAAAAATTCAGATTAAGTTTGATTTGTATGTATATAAAAGAAAAATCTTAGTCATATGATGCTTTCAAAGATTTGTGCATAAGATTAAAAACTAAAAAGAAATTGGCAAACATATTTTCTAAAGCTCTTGATGCTCCTAGATTCGAATCACTTAGGAAAGCATTAGAAATTTGCATTGTTTGATATGTATCTTAGTTTCTTTGCATTTAACACATGCATATTGTATTAGGCACATATTAAGTTCAGGTTTATTTGTTTTATACATAAAAAAAACTTGAGAAGTTATCATGAAAAATAGTTGGTTGAATATGGATTATTTGAAAAGGGTTTATTTGTGCATAAACCAATCTTGATTATTATAGAGCTTTAATTAATTGATTTTCGTGCACTAGAAAACTATTACATACTAAATAGATATTTGAGAATGACGCAACCCTAGTCTAAATCTTTAGAATTATGCTATAACTATTTTCCTAGATTCTTTTATGCAAATATATAATATATGAAAAAAAAAAGAGAAAAAAAATAGTTATCCATGAGTAATCTCGGCCTATATACCACCAATATATAAAGGACGATTTACCATGAGATAAAAGTCCCTTAAGTGCAATAAAGTTAAATATATTAATGTTATAATAAATAGAAAATATATTTGCATTGTATGTTTTTTCAGATGATCAGGATTTTAGACCAGGTTTTTCAAAAAGGTTAAGATGACAAGTTGCAAAAGTTCAAGAAGCTCTAATCAAGTATGGTTTTTTCACATATACACTTGGACTATAGTGTTATGCTCTTGATAATTTTAGATTTGATTTATGTTCAAACTATGATGATTTGAAGATAATCTATCTTCAAAAGACAAAAAATAAATGCCAATTCTCACCAAAAAGATTTTTTATTTGTGTTTAGGTGCATTATGTTTTTTTTTTCATTCTAGATTTTTTTTATTTTGCATACACATATTCACACTATGCGCATACACACAAAAAATCACAAAAAAAAAAACATTGTCAAAAAAAATATGTGTGTTATCTCTTTAAAAATTTTTGTTTGTCAAGAAAATTTTGGTTTGAAAATTTGTTTAAAAATGATGATTTAATTCAGGGGGAGTAATGACTTGAATAGACATTATGCTTATTGTTTCACTGATTTGAAGAATTTTATTTTTTTAGTCTCCGTATTTTCTTATTAATTGTTTTGATGGACTACTAACTTTGATATTTTTGACAAAAAGGGGGAATATATACATTTTTCGGTTTTTTTTTTTTTTAGTTTTGTCAAATATGTCAAAGGGAGAGATTGTTAGGTTTCTAAATTTTGAATTGGGATAATTGGTTTGTAACAAAGAAAAAAATAGACGTGATTTCTTTTAAGAGATAAATGTGAAAAAATGCCAAAGGCTAGAAGATTTAAGAAATAAAGCCAACATTTTTAAAGGATTTTCAAAACATATTTCAAATTCTAAATCGAAATCTAAGTTTATTTTTAACTTGGGAGCAAGTTTGATTTGATAAAGGATTAGAAATTTGAATTAAAGGAGGATTTATCTCTTGTTTATAAAAGCTGAGGCTTGAATGTGAGTGGTTTTAAATGAAGAATATATGACTTAGATGAGAGATTACAAGTTCTAGAGGTAGATCGCATCAGTTTTGAAATTCAAACTCAAATTTGTTGCAATAAATTCTGTGACGGTTTGAATTTTTGATAAACTTTCACTACCTATAAAAGGAGGATGGGTCTGAAACTTTTCCACAAAGTTTCCAAAAGGAAAACAAGTATAAAATTAGTGAGGCTTCATCCAAGTATATTCAGGTGAAGGTACATCATTCTTTGGCGGAAGAATTTGTCATTTTTAGGAGAAAACATTCTACACTAGACGGGAGTCTTGTAAAGTAGATCAAAGATAAGTGGTGCTCAATAAACAAGGCCATAAAAAGTACAGCAACATAGGCATCAATTACTAAGAAGAAGTCTTAAATTGAATAAGTCCAACAAGTGATTGTAAATAGATTTTCTTAATAGATTGTTCAACATTTAAACAAGGCCCTGTGGACATAAATTTTATAAACAAACCACGGTAAAATTTGTTGTATTCTTTTGTTTATTTTATGCATTGATATTTTTAATTAATTGGACTTTTACTAAAAATTCGATAATTTGCTAAAACTGATTTTTCAGTTTTAATTTTAAATTATCCACTTGTTTTCTTTTTTTCACGCATTAAAAAGAAGAAAAATAAAATTATATGCCATATTTATCCGAATTTCTTCGCAAAGCCCCTCAAATAATAATAATTTAATATATATATATATAATAATTTTAACTTTATCATAAAAAATTGGAACCTTGTTTCATTAATAGAGTACACTATTTCAACATATAAATATTAATTAATGTCTTTGTTTTTTATAGGTTTAAGTACAATTTAGATCTTTTAGTTGTGTTATCTCATAAAAATTTAAATTTATGTTTGAATTTGTTACACCAACCTATAAACCAGAAACATAGCTCCGGGAGCTCCAAAGTACGCATGTTAAGGAATAGACCCATAAGTGTAGAGCATACAACCTCATATAACATGGAATTAGTCAATTAGTCAATACTCCTCCCTCTCTTTGTTTTTTTTTTTTTTTTTTTGGGAGCACTTATTGTCAGAGTTTTTTTTGGGAACACTTATTGTCAGAATTTAAAAGACAAGACAAGACTCAACATCTGGTGCACTTACGTACGAAATCTCAACTACAGGCGATCGCATGTTTTTTCATCTACACCCGGTTTTTCCAATGGCCAGCTGTTAACGTAAGCATAAAAAAGCAGGGCAAGAGACAAAGAAAAATTCTTTTTATCTCGATGATGTTGGGATCGTTTGGTATTGTTTTTAAAATAGGTAAAATATTTTTGTTTTAAAAAATAAGAGTTTTTTAAAAATTATATTGAGAGTTTTTTTAAAATTTTTATCTTAAAAAATATACGAAAATATTTTCAAAAATTTTAAGAACAAAAACAAACTCAGTCTAATATAATTCTGTTTCTTACAAAATTATAAACTCAGTCTAATATATAGTATATTTTTGAAATTGAGACTTATTATTTTGTTAGTTGTGGGGTTATAACATAAGGTTAAAAATAATTGCTCCAAATAAAAACGTAGAGATATGAAATTTGACTACGTGGCGATCAATAACATCACTTGTCTAGTCAATGTCGTGGACCTTAATGCATGAGAGTATAACTTTTTTTTTTGGTCGCTTTATAGTTGGCAGAGGTTTCTTCTAGGGTGATGAACATCACGTGCGGGTTAGTGATCATCGCGTCTGACGCGTTTAAAGCCTTGGCGGTAACACGGGAAGGCTCCAACTGTTTGACTTTCTTTTTGCTCATCTTTTTGAAAATTGCCAAGGACTTTCCTCCACCTCTAGTAAAAAAGTTTGGCCGTTGGGATTAATTTTTAATAATATATTGCTGTAAAGATTAACCGTGGGTTGTTTGAACAGCCACTGTAATTTAAAGCCAAAAAAAACAATGAGAATGTAAAGTTTTTCCGGTCATAGTATTTAAATTTATTATTTTGGTTTAAATTGGTTTAATAAACATCTTATAAATATAAAAACTTATAAATTTGACTATTAAAAAATTAACCTAACGATTAAAACAAAAATTCTTACAAATAACATGAAAAAAATCTTACCGTAAAATTTCATGTTAATAAAATTAATAGTGAGAAATAATAGCCCGGCTTTAAGAAATAAATAATTACAATTGAAAAAAAGTGTTCCACCCAGCCATTGTCAAAAGTGCAGATTCCTTTAAGAAAAAACAAAAAGAGAGACAACAGAAAAAAGAAGTTGTCAATTCTAACCCAAAAGGAAAAGGTTCTTAGTCCTCTAGATAGAATCAAATAGTTAGAAAAAAAGAAAAAAAAAACTAAAATTATAATTTATGGTTAGAATTTATTTTAAATAAATTTTTTAAAATGTTGGTTTGAAATAAAAGTAGTTTTAACTATTAAGAATCAATTCTAACCATTATGAGGTCAAACGAGAGTTTTAGTTAGACTTGAAATAGGGTCTTTGTAAGAATGCCATAAATTTTAGGCTGAATTGATTTATGTCATAAGAAAAAAAATATTTGTTAAAGATCCCGCAACCATCTCACACGATATACTTGATACAAAATATACCTTTAAGTTCTATGGTTTATGTCAATTAAGTTTTTTGGTTTTTTTATTGAAATGTTTGTTGATCAAGAAAATATAATTGTCTAATAAAATAGTTTTGTTTAAACAACATGATTCTCTATGATAAAGTTTAATTTACTAAATTTTTTTCTGTGGTATCTTTTTTAAATATCTCAACTGAACCATAAATTGAAACCGGACTTTTATCAACTATTCTATAATCGGAAGAGGCTATTTAACTCCTGATTCAAGGGAGCCATTGTCACGTCAGCGATCAGTTTGGTAAACCTTTTAGAAATATTCATCTTTAGGACCACAAAAGGGGTTCAATGAATCTTGAATATATATGATTAGTTATTTTCAGTGCGTGAATCATCGGTATAATTAATTTAAAGGAACCTCATATTTTAGTTTCATGAATTTAAGAGAATTACATGTTTTGTGGAGAATAATATTCTACTTGGATCGTTTGCCTGCACTCATAAAAGTGATGATCAAATGTTGTGCATCACTGCGAAAACTTGAGCCCTACTCCAATTATATATGTTTGTGAATATAGTGATCGGTAGAACTTTGTACACATGTATACCTCTTTTTCAGCTACTATGACGCGAGAAAAAAAAAATGACAAAACAAAAGGGTTTGTTATTTTAAAAAAAATTGACTGCCACTTGATAAAATCTACCAAAGTTTTAATGGATTAAGATCATTTTAAACTTCAATCAACGTTTGGAAAACAAAAGCATACGTACGTGTGTATGTATAGACTTGTTTTCAATAGTTACGTATCTAAAAAATTTATTAACAACAATTGATGATATAATGTGATCAGAATGCTTTATAAATTATATTAAATTTTTTTTATCAACCATCCACTTCATTACAACCGTCAGACGTTATCAAATGGTTAATAGTAACAGTATGTATATATATTTTTGAGATACATACATACATACAGATTTATCAAAAAAATAATAACATGACCTTAATTCTTGAAATTTTAATGAATCAACAAGTGAGCTTAATTAGCTACTAATTACAGTGCACAGGAATGATTTTTTTTTTTTTATTTGAAACTAATAGACACCATAAGAGAAAACATTTTGTGCCCATGTTTGGCAAAGGTGGTGGGAACCACTTTTTCAGTTACAAACAGTGTAAAGCTCTCACATGCTACAGCAATAATAAAAAAAATCTCTCAATGTAAAGCTCTTACATGCTACAGCAAAAGTAGTTTTAACCAACGGTTCCCGCCACTCTTTTAAACACTCAAGTAAAGTGACCAGTGGTGTGACAACCATCAACACGTCCGAAGCCAAATTTGAACGCTTTACATGTTTTTTAGTTCTTACCAATGTCTTTTTTAATCGGTCCAGAAACGAAAGACACCCATAATTGACTTTTCCCCATATCTTTATTTGAAAATAACTTCCAAGTTTTTGGTTTCTTTAATCATCTCCCTTAAACAATTCTGTTGGCTTTTATTTGACCAAAACTTAAATAATTTCTTGTTTTTTTGCCGTTATTTTTTTAATCCAACTTAATAAGCATTTTAGTTTACAATTATTTTTGTCTCCCTCCTGCAACTTTGGCCGTTCCCTCGTGCTGGCCTTGGAGTTGGAAACAAACTACAATAATACATCAATCTTTGACATCAGATCAATAATGCTTAATTAAATATGACATATTTCAGCTGTTAAATCCAAGGCATAACGTGACAGATCGCCCCCAATAAAAGGGTATTTTTAAAGTAAATAAATGCAGACGTAGTATAACAATCTCTCTCTTTCCACATTTGCTTTTGTCTTTTCTTTTATTTTTATTTTTTAAAAAATTACATATCATGCTACACTTTTAAAAATTATGTTTATTTATTTCATACTTAAAAAAGATTATATCACACTATCATTTATATTACATGTTAAGTTATATCATAAATAAACATAAGCGATATTATAAAAAATAAATTTTAAAAAATGTTGGATTAAACTAAAAGAACCTTGTTTCAACTGCCGGGTCACATACGGCAAGCATATGATACGGAAAGCACTCTCCTCTTTGATTCACGCTTTCAGAACAGTTCAATTCAGTCCGAATTATGAGTACAACATAATCCAAATTTTCGGACAAAATTCAGTTTAAACTGCTCAATTTAGAGTTTATCTCCTTCCTTCTTTTAGGCAGTTAAAACCATTTTTGAATAGTAAAAAAATCAACCAAGTCACCCTATTCTCCACACCTATCCAAATACAAAGTCAATTTATTTCTCATTTAGATTTACACTTTAATTTCACATCCAAACGCACCAATTTATATTATAAATTAAACCACATTCAAAATTTTCATTCCGAGTCGATACAATTTAAACCCGTGAATCAAACAAAGCAACTACAAACTATAGACTTCCCGTTAGATTTTTAAGCAATTATTGGACTTCTATAAACAAACTAAGCGAATAATCTGATTGGACACATTTAATTAAGATTCTCATTCATAAAGGAAAAGTAGTTTTCTAACTAAAAAAAATTGGCAAAAGGGATTGGAATACGCGCAAAGTCCGCGTTAAATTGTCGGCATGACCAAACCGTCTATGACTTGTCTCAGCAAGAGCATATAAAAAATGTGCATACCCGAATATTCTCGCCCAAAGATAAAGTCATCTGCATGCCGTCTTTAAACAATTTAGTCAGATGCTACAAATACTAAAATAATGAACATATATATTAATATATTATATAGAGAGAGAGAGAAGAAAACGTGGTGAAGGTTCTTACTTTGTATTATTACTATTAGAGAAAACAAAGAGTTTGGAATTTGTGGGAGTAGGGTAACCCCTATAGGCGGCGTTAAAAGCCCACTTGTATATGCATGGAGGCAAGAAAAATGTTGCAATGAGGTTGACAAAGCATTTGTTCTTGACTATTAATAATTATTGCTTCAAAAAAAATTAATAAATGACTAAAAAGTATTGCTTTCAATACATCCTTCCATTATTTGACTGCGTTGTATGCTTCGATACGAAGTATTGCTTAAGCAAATCCTAGACTAAGTTTGGCGTATGATTGGTTAGGTCTAGGAATAAACCCTTTTTAATCAGGTTAGGTCCCTGAGGGTCAGTTCTAGCTGCAAGGACGAGCCCCTAAAAAGATGGAGATTACCAAGATTGGGTTGGATCAGGGTGAATCAAAAGAATACTACCTTAAAAGAGTCCATGGGCTTGTTTGGGAAAGCTCTTTAGAAGCTCCTGTTCACTTTTTAAGTCCAAAGCTATTTCTAAAAATATTTAAATAATTTACCATGAGCGTTTTGGCTTTTTAAAAATATTTTCAATCAAAGTCATAAAATATAACTTATTAAAAAGGTACTCCTGAAATAAACTTTAAAACATATACCAAATTTTTAATAGACATTCGAAACATATTTATTACATTTTTATTAACTATTGAAAAATTTTAAAGCTATTTTAACCCATTCAAGTTTTTTAAAAAATATGATTCCAAACAAAAATACCACAAATTTTGCTTATCTATTTTTACTACTAAAAACACAAGCAAAAATTGTGCAAAACGAGCCTGATATTCAGATATATATATATATATATGTTATTTATGTGAAAAAATCCTAGTCTAATTTAGGGGAATTTTTATAAATACTCTTTTAAGACTGACTTTTTATAAATTCTATATATGTTTATTTGTATCATAACTTAACATGTTATCTGAATAATAGTGTAACAAAATTTTTTTTAATATAGCATAAATAAACATAACGTTTTAAAAATGTGACATAACAACAAATAAAGATAATTTAGTTAGTTGTAAGTCTTTCTATTTATGATAAGTGTAGCATAACATGTACTTTTCTCTTTAGTTTATCCTTAAAGACCGATACATGTGAAAAACTCAATTAATGGCATGGCCTGGCAAGGACTCGGGCCCTGGCCGAGACCCATCACCTAAGGTTGCACTAGTAGACTTACCCAGCCCATTCGCCGTTTATAAAAAAGGCTCGTCAGCTTGCACCATTTTCGGCACTAAAATTAGGAACATGAAATCCAGATTTCATCTCATAATAAATTTTTATAGTCGTCATTCAGTTTCTGTTAATGAGGAATTGAGGGCTGTAAGTAAATAGAAGTTCTTCCTTCAAGTATTTTATGGACTAATTGTAGAATTGGATGAATTAAATGGAAAATACTCAAATGCTGAAAACCAATTAATTTACGTCTTAAGAGTTAACCATGGACCTGTATGCCAACAGCTATTAGCCAGTATGCTCTAGAAAACTCGGCAGCCACCCTGCAAAAGTCGTTGAAGCATTCTTTTCTCTAGAACCTAAGGCAAATTCCATCTTTTTATGATGCGTACCATGCAGCCCATTTTTAGCCATCAGATCATAAAGTAAAACAATCCAAGCCATTGAAATTTCTTATTGACAACTTTTTTACCATTTTTTCCCCATCCAATGGCAGGAAATTGGGATACATTGGGTGGCAATAATCGTGTTTGTGTCGACACGTTTACAACACGATACATTTAGCCCAAACACAAATACGACACAATTAATAAACATGCCAGAAATTCAAACACAAACACGACACACTTATAGCACGCGTAACACGGCACGACACGATTAACACGATTATTAAACGTGCCATAAAAGGTTAACACGATAACACGCATATGACACGTTTATGACCCAATTAACTAAAAATTTTAAAAATTAAAAAAAAACGAATAAAAAAAATTAACAAAAACACAATATCTAATTAATACTAACTTAATATAAATATTTCAAATATTTTTATTTTTAAGTTTAAATGTGTTATAAATGGACAGGACGGGTCATGTCGTGCCGTATTAACACGTTTACGACCCGTTTAATTAAACGTGTTAAGACGTGTTTAGCGTGCTAGCACGAATCCAGCCTGTTTATTTTCATATTATTCGTGCCAACCCATTTATAGCACAATTAATAAACATGCAGTCTAAACCCGTTTATCTCGTGTCGTTTTCGTATCATGTCATCGTACTGTGTCCAAATTATCGGCCTTATATGCACATGATTTTATGTATTAGATTTGATAAATGAGGTAAGACTATTGAATTTGCAATTCTGTATCACGTACTCAAGTGAGTCAAGTCCAATGGCACCAATCTACAGGAGTGGGATTCATTAAATGTATAGCTTGTACACAAAATGAGATTACGCTTTTCAATGACATTTAGCCAGGGGTACCTCTGGTAGTGCGAGTGACGGAGGAAGAAAAGCCATCCACAACGTGCCTAGCCGCTGCTCACCTACCATAGACAAGAAATTTGTTGACTTATAAACATGATTTTAGATTAGGTAGCAAGTAATTCAACATATTGAAAATAAAATGTCACCTTGCTAAATAATTCCACAAGCATTACATACCTCAAGTCTATGATATAGCACTTCCCGAGATTGCTACGTATTTGGAAATTTTGCACCATTCTAGCACGCTTGTAGAAAATAATGGCGCATGTACTGGAAAGATGGGTACTTGTAGAAAAGGTTGACCATTCTTACCCATTGACTGTAGGCGGCAGCATATACAAAATTCTCGCGATTTCTTTAGGTTATTGAGTTTCTAAGAACCCTGCCAAATATTGGGTTTTCCACCAAATCTTTTGCTGAAGGCCGTCTAACTGGATCTGGGTCCACCATAGCCTGATACATATAATGAACAGTTAGAAAGAACGGGCATATGTCTTATGAGGTATATAGTCAATATAGACAAAACCAATTTCCTGAATGAATCTAAATAGTAAACATAGTAATCTTTTCAAAGCAACATTATTGAGCACCATGACGAGACCTGCTATATGATAATATGAACTTGTGTATGTTCAGCAAATTGCGAAATGACAACTAAACTGATTTGCAGAGTTTTAGTACCATTAAGCTACTAAATTACATTTTTCTTCTCTACAAGAAAAACACTTTTTTTTTCTAGTGAAGTAGTCAAAGAAAGCAACTTAATTATATCAAGTAGGACCACAAACTATATCAGTGTATGTAATGAAAATGAGACTACAGCATTTTAGCATGCTCTAACTAGTCAAAGGAAAATGACAAGTTGCTATGCCACATCTTATTACAGATTCCAGAGTTTTGAAAGATTTAACCAGAAGACAGCATTTAGTGTTCACATTGAAAGATTCAGAACATGAACTGAGAAAACGTGCAAAAACTTGCGACCGGAACATTTTTCTCATGCGTTTTGTTCAAAAATACTCCTATAAAGCAGACCACATGACAAGATGATTCCGTAAATGAAAATGTGACAAGAAATTGCTAAAAAGACTTTCTCTATGTTGTCGCTTGCAACCCCAATGAGGATGACAAGACAAATTTTTTCAAACAGTCAAAGACCCAATAAAGGACATAGCATGGTACCTTGAGTAAGTTTTGGAATTGCAATGAATGACCAGGGAGGAGCGGCAATTTTCCCTCCTTGACATTTAAAAGTTGAGGTCCTGATTCTGGCAAAGATGACCCTCTTATTAGCTCGTATATAGCAACTCCTAAAGAGAAAATATCGGCCTTGTCAAGATGATCATATCTCTCGTTTAGGATCTCTTGAGGCATATAACGTGCATCACCCTCTTCAATTGGGAGGCTCGTATCTATAAGAGTTGCACATCCGAAATCCCCAAGCTTGTAAACTCCGTTTTTGATATACATATTATCAGGTTTTACATCCAAGTGAGCTACTCCTTTCTCATGTATAAACTGCAATGCCCTTGCAATCTGTATAATACATATATCAGGAATAACATATACTAACAGGAGTAGAAATTTTGACAAATCCAATGTGTTCCGATCATTAGAAACTCTCCACGCCAAAGAAGAATGTTAACCTGATAAAGGGCGTCCATAACTTCTCTCTCTGAGACAAGCTGAGTAGATCCATTAATGGACAAGCTGTTATCACAGAGCTCCATCTGAAGGTAAAGCTGCTCATTCTCAAACCAAGAAGAGTAATATCCAACAATGTTTTCATGAGACCCTGCATGAGGGAAGAAGGCATAGACAATTAAAAGAGGTCGCAACCACATCAAGCATGCAAAACGATGCCTATAATTAGTAAAAAACATGTAACAAACCTAAAGCTGCCAAACATTGAACTTCCATTAAAGCCTTCCTCCTGCAAAAGTGAAAACTTTATTGCATTAGAACATTCTTAACCCAATGATAATATATTCAAAAGCATAAAGAAACAACCTTTCTCTGTCCTGATGCAACTGCCTTATGCTATGTTTCACAGCATACAAACATCCATCAATTCTCTTCAGGACTTTGAATACACGACTGAAGTTCCCACTGCCAATGTACTGAAAATGGGAATCAAAAGATTGTTAGATTAACAAGCACGTTAACTATCGGTGATCAGTCAGCTAAAGTCCAACAATTATCGAGGCTTTGGGTAGATACCTCGATCTCGTGAAAATCAGTGTGATAGCAGGAAAGGCCACTTCCACCAATAATTGCAGGAAAGAAATCTGCAGATTAAAGCATAATTATCAAGTCAATATAGAAAAAATGTAGGTCATCCAACAGCATCAATGTACTCAATCCACTAAGGTCATGAAACCAAAGGGATCTATAAATATTTTACAGTGAGATAGTAGCCATTATGATACCATCCACAGCTGTACCTGCACATTTTGATCTCTGGTTGTCAAAAGGATCCATGGCCATTCCTGAAGCGTCCTTTATATATGGATTCTTAATACAAGGAGGAGGCATAGCTCGACAGCGTAAAGCAGCTGCAGATTGAGATACATAGTTTTGAACCCTTTTTGTTCCAGTTGCTGTAATTTTCTCCATCTTTACTTCCTCTACATCATAATCATCTTTTTCGGGTTCCACCATTTCTTGTATGCCGGACAAGGTAGGACTAACTGGATTAAATGTGAAATGATCTGTATAAAAAATTATTATAAATCAATCACATATATGTGCATGCATAGATATGTGCATATGATGTATCTTTGTATGTGTTATGCCAAAAAGGAAACAACTGATGAGAAACAAGAGCATATTGTCCATCTACCTTTCAGTTATAATTGTTCACACAAAGAGCAAGTTAACTGCAAAATATCAACTGTTTCCTAATGAAGGATTTAGATTTTTTTTAATCTCTTCTGCAAGTCAGTTGCAAGTTGCAACATGAGATGCAGAACAGAATGATTAATACTCTCGCTACGTAGCACACCAAAAATATATATATATGTACTCAAGCAGATATCATATCAGTATGTGAAAGTTCCCATTTGCCCATAAAGATATATACTTTCTACTTAGGCTACACGACCATTCTTTTGAGATGATTTAACTCCGGATGCTATTAATTCCCATAGTCATCATCAAGCTCAAATGAGCTACTGTGTTTACCTTGTCGGCATCTCTTACTTTTCACCGTAGTCGGCTTCTCTGGTGAATTTGGGCAGGGCATGTTTTCCTAATAGAAAACAAAGAGAAGAAAGTCCATCAATTTTTTAAACCTCAGTTTAATAACATTATGCAGAACGTTCATTCAGAATCTACATTACCTCGTTGCTAAAAAAACCCTTCAATAAATTTTGATTATCTGGGGTGATATAATCCGGAGTGCTGCATTTACCACAAAAGTCAAAAACCCAAAACAAAAAACCAGAACAAATCACCATAAATCGTCATTTAGCTCTTAATTAATACTTCAAAATCCCAATTAAAATGTATCAATAAACAACGCAGCTGCCGAGCACTAACAAAACCCCAAAGGGCAAATTCTTCTCAAAAGGGATTGAAAGAAAAGGGACCGCGTAATTAATCAAAATACAATATTGGTCAAAACCGGAAGAGAACAATGCATTGCTTCAGACAGAAAACTAAATGCTAGACCCAAAAATTGAGTTTTTGAAGGAGTGAGAATCTGTACCAGAAGAAGTCTTGGCTAAGAATGAAATCTTTATCATCGGAAGTGGAATCGATGTCGGCGGTCGAGGGCCAGGAGGAGGGAAGGGGAGGTTGTGAGGCCTCGGAATCCAGAAGGTTCTGGAAGGAAGAAGCATTCGACGACGACGACGACAATTGGAGGTTTTGGCCGAGCTGAACCTGCAAGTGCCTCACGAGCGTCCCTTTCATTTTGCTTCTGCTCTCTCTCCTTCCTTTCTTGCTTGACTTTAGGGTTCTTCCTCTCATCCACAATCTCTCTCTCTCTCTCTCTTTGGTGTTGAAGAATGGAGACAGAGTGAGAAAAAATTAGTAAATAAAGATGAAATTTAAATTGCGCGGGATTCAACTGAATTGAGAGGATCAGGTGTAACAAGAACTACATATGTGCTCCTTGGTAATATAATCAGCGTCGTGCGATTGGGTATCGTTAAACAACTTTTGTCTTTGATAAAGATGATGGTGGGGCCTATTGGAGTGTTTTTGGGCGTACTGTAGGATTAGATAGGATGCGTGCTATGTAAGAGTTTCTCCGCAAGTGGGAAACAATTGAAAAGCGTGCAAAAAGGGCAGAAATATTAATATCTTATACCGCAAATGTGGAACCCTGACGTGGCTGCTGTCACATCAGATGCAAAGTTCCTGATCGAGGAGGAGACTTGGGAAATTCTTGGGCTTTGGATTTAAGCATCACGATGGGCCTCCATGAGATCAAAACTGAAATGGACATACATTTGTCTATATAAACGACATCAGATTAACAGATACGAACGGCATTGAACAGAAACCGAGTGAGAACGACGTGTCGATTGTTTGACGCAAAAAAATAGTCTAAAAGGGTGTTTAAAAAAGTAGTTTAAACCTAGGTTTGAAACTGTAGATAGTGTAAAACTCTTCGTATACTACAATAAAAACTACAGTGTA
The DNA here is from genome assembly GCA_025403435.1 of Artocarpus heterophyllus. Lineage (NCBI taxonomy): Eukaryota > Viridiplantae > Streptophyta > Magnoliopsida > Rosales > Moraceae > Artocarpus > Artocarpus heterophyllus. Next base: position 15,565,007 of record CM046354.1, on the reverse strand, counting down.
AAGATATCACATGCTATAAGTCTTATGCCTAAACTGATGGTTTAAGCTACTATCACAAACACCCTATAAAATAAGAACATATCTTTTGCTACAAAGGAATAAGAACATGTATAGAGTGTTTGGGAACATAGTTAGAGCTATAAATTTGAACAAAAACACTGTAGCATGTGAATGTAATACCTCCACCCCTATGAAGCCCACCTGGCACTGGCAGAAGCCACGATATAGTCAGGTCTTATACTCGTTACTCATAAGTATTGTCTCATTTGGGTACCTAGTAGCCCTCAGAGATTTCCTCCCGTCTTCTAACATTTGAACTCAATATCTCCCTCTTCAAAAGGCTCTTAAGTTAAGCGTTGATACCAATTGATTAAGAACTTTATAAGGAGAGAGATCTTGGATTCAAATGTTGGAGGACACGAAAGAAATCTTTGAGAACCACTATGTACCCAAATGAGACAAACGTATAAGTAACAAGTACAAGACCCGACGAGGCCAAGATCTTGCCAGGTGGGCCCCATAGGGTTAAAGCGTTATAGTTAGAGCTTTACGCTGTAACAAACTTTTACTTTACAGTGTAGCATGTAAGAGCTTTACATTGTAGTAGTTAAAACTAATAAATTCTAAATAGGTTACTAAACAAAGTCGTAATATTTCATGGAATGAGAACATTTATGTCGTTTTCAATTTTGATATATGACAAACAAACGACAATTAGTCTATAAACAAAATGACAAAAGCTTTATTTAATCGACACATCGTTTCTACATGTTTGGTATTAGAATCACTTATGTCATTTATTAATACAAATACGATCTTGTATGACTGAAAATAAAAATAAGCACACTGCATAAGGAAGAACGACATGTCATTTTATACTTTAAAGAGGGCTTATTATTTAGAAAAATAAAAGAAGTATCGTCTTTTTAAAATTTTTGAAGTAAATAGCATGCTTTTAAAATATTTATAGTCAATAGCAGTAAAAATAAAATTTTCTAGCAAAAAAATTTCATCCAAGTAAATTTTCTATATATTGTTATTTATTACGAATATTTTTAAAGCCTAATATTTACTTCAATAAATTTTAGAATAGTGTTATCTACTACAATTTCTCTTATTATATTTTGGTACATTATGTCTTAAAGAAACATTACCTTCATACCATATTGTTTTAAAAACATCAAACCGGTATCTTGTAGATTTTAAAAACACGACTTTGGTATCTTGGGACCGTGTGTTTGTGACGTGAAATTTTCTACTTACCTTTGATTAATGAACTCGATGTTATTTTGTTAAAACTATAGAAAAAAAAAAGCATAATTAGATGCTACTTTTAGCTTTTATAACCGCTTATAGCAATTTATGATGTTTGGTAAACTCGTGCCTTTGAAAAGTTAGTTCTAAAAACTGTTGCTTAACAGAAAAAATTGAGAAATAGGTCACGGGTTGCTGTTCTACATCAGCTTCTACTATTATAATTTAGAATTACCAAACTAAAAATAGTAGCAACACACAAATCTCAATTTACTCATATTTCTATAACAAATTAGAAAAATCAATATAAGAAATTTAGAATTAATTTATAAGGTAATTTTTAATGCTGTTGTGCCCTTTCTAGAGTGATTTTTTAATTTACTAGCTGTTTGAGATTAAAGATTTATATTCAGTTTTTTATGTTATTTTTTTACGTGGACGTGTAATTTATTGGATTTAATAAAAGTAATTTATTTTTCTAATAATATATTAAATAATAAAGATAAATTACATTTTTTAGCATTTAAATGTACAAAATATTACTTATATTAACTATAAAATCTAAATTAAAAACTAAAATTGTAAACATGATTAGTAAAACATGTTATATTTATCATTATATATCTCCACAGTATTTTTATATATAGTTTATCAAACGCTTACAATTTTGCTTCTGGTGTTCACACCCACTTTGAAAATAATTTACCAAATGCCTACTTGCTTTTGGTTTGCAGCATAACACAGCAAAAGCATAACACAGCAAAAGCAACAACACAACATAACAATGCCAAACTAGCCCTATATCTCTTAATTTTAATTATTTTTTAAAATTTTTCCTTCTATTTTTAGAAGCTACAAAAATGTCATTTGAATTTAAAAGTCTAAGTCTAATTTCATCGTTATAAATAGAAAAAAGATGCAAAATAACATATCTACCCTTAAACAATTATGAAAAAGATTTTATAGATTTAAAAACATAAAAAATCTAAAAACAAAACATCAAATTAAAAATTATATATTAAGTTTGGTGGCTTTTAAAATGTTAAAGTGATCTATAAAAAATATTGATCTCGAGGAAAAAATATTTCATAAATAAATTAAATTAAAGATATCACGATCTTAACTTCATATTTTTTTTTTATGTAAAAAGGGATAAAATTGAAACAAGCTTTTTATATTCAAATGATACATTTGTAGTTTCTCAGAATTGATAGATAAATTACACAATAATCAAAATTAAAAGATAGTTATGTAATTAACACAAAGAAAAGAAGTACTAAAAATACTAAACTACAAATAATTCACATATATAATTTTTTGACAAGTTTTGTTGATTCTTTTATTTTGATTTTCTATTATTGCTTTAAAAAAATTGATTTGGGGTTTACCTATGAAAATATAAGTATGAAATTTTATGTCACAAAATACGAGATTGAGGGTACCAAAATGATTTTTTTAAAAACTAGAAGTATCATTTTGACCTTTTTTAAATAATAAGGTACGAATGTGATGTTTCTTTAAAACATAAGATATCAAAATAATAAAAATCCTTTTAAAGAGGTCCTTAAACCAATTTGTTGTTCATCCTCAAATGACATTTTCTTATGCTGAAGGCATCATATTTGGCATTTTTCAAACTTTAATATCGACTTATATACTAATACCTGAATTGTGTTCTTTTGTTGACATGTTGTTAAAAGACTGACACATCTAATACTAATAGAAAAATCATTTTTATCCCCATAGGGTTAAAAACCCTACTACTCATACAACTGTGGACCACAGTCTAGTATATAGTAATTTTTTTATACTAGATCCTACTATTTTGTTAATAACAGAATTATAACCTAATAAGGTTAAATAGGATTACTTTTAGTAATAAGATATTATATTTACTAATAAAAATGACAACTCAAAGTTAATATGAAATGTTAGGATTAAGGTTGATGTCTCTCGTACTACTCAATCAACAATGTACAATTTATGAATAGACAGTATATAGGTCAAGAGACAGAGCAACACGTCAAAAAATGACATAACATTATTTGTGGTCTATAACACACAAAATATAAACTCTCAGTACTATACTTTTTAAACTTGATTTGCTATTTCAAAATTGTAAAATAAGGATAGTATATAGGAATAGTGACTATGTCATTTGAGATAGATTGTATTTTTCTTTTTAAGTAGTAGAAAAAGAGAAACATAAGTCATGGTTTTTTAATTAGTGTTTGTACGGTGCATGCAAAATTATTTTTTTGTTTTTCGAAGAAATTTTAAACTTGTTTGATTAAATAAATAAAAAGCTTTTATTATTATAAAAAGTAAAATTACAAGGACGTAGATTGAATTTTTAGTTTGTCATTCACAAATCAAAGATTAAAAGTGTAAATAAAAAGTTTTTATAAGGACCAATCAGGTTACTCGTTTCTAAAAGTGCTTATAAAATATAAAAGTCGACAGTCCAATCAACTTGTTTATCCAAATTCCAAATACTGAAACACATCTAAAAGTAGTTTTGAGCTAAATAAATCAAATACAACTTATTTTAAGGGCCTGTTTGTTTCGATACTCAAATCACGGTTTGAATCATTGTGCTATAGTATTTTCTCTCACAAAAATTTAAATCTTCATTCAAATACTGTATTCAAATACTCGAACCAAACGGGCCCTAAGTCACTCCACACAGTACAAAACAACTTATTTTAAGCCATTCTACATAACGTCATAATAACTTTTCAATTGAGATAATAGGAAAAGTCCGTTTAGTAATGTTTTTAAAATAGGTGTGGTTTGTTTTAAAAAATAAAAAAATTAAAATTTATACTAAAAATATTTTTAAAATTTTTTTTTTAAAAAAATGTATGGCCTTATAAAATCAATTAGCTATTTGTTTACATATTTGCTTATAGCCATTAGCTGTAGATTAGTTGTGCCTATTCGTGTGTGTGTGCACCCTTTTTTTTACATTTTTTTATTTTTTTTAGGTTGATGGGGACGTTGGATCTTAAAGAATCAGCAAACAAGAAAAGAAATTAAGTGGCAAATTTGGAGGCAAAAATCAGGTGGAAATCAGAGAAAGCCAAAGGAAAGAAGAACCAGGATGTGGCGGCAACAAGCGTCTTGGGTAAAAACTTAAAAAAAAAAAAATCCATTCTTCTACAGTTTTACCCATCTCCTTCCAATTTCCATTTCTTGTAAAGGTGTTTGTTTTACCTGATTTTGGGATTCATTTATGTTTGTTTAGGCAAACCCAGATTCTGATCAGAGCATTTCAGGTTAAAAAAAAAAAAAAAAACTCTCAATTCTCATGCTCGCATACACTCGTATCATATGTATGTATGTGTACACTCACATTGTAACTCCAATGTGACAGATGACGACCAAGAAACCCACCACGATTGGCCGGAAAATTGCATTTCTTTGGCCGCTTCCGCAGAGAAAAAGGTTCGTTGCTTTAAGTCTTGTGGGAATGTTAACGACGTCGGATAAGCCATTTCTTTTACTTTTTGTTTGGCGATGTCTAATTCTAATTCTAATTATAATTTTTTTTAATTTTAAATAGGAAGGATTAGAAATTCTATCACGTCTGGAGCTATTGAAAGGTATCTGATGATTTTGCTTCCGTGTTTGGATTATTCAATGTGTTCTTTTTCCCTTATTTATTTTTTCAAAAGATAAAATTTTGTTTTATTAATTAAAATGTTCTTCAGAAAAATGTGCATATCATACTTTTGACTAAAAGTCCCACAAAATTTAGAAAAAAAAAAGATAAGTAAAAATATAAAATAATGTTTCTGATTGTTGCTGAGCAAGTTGCTCAGAGTGCTAACTCAGCTTCGAGTTTGTTGTGTTCGTCATCTGTTAGCTGTGAGAAGTTGGCTATTGTAATAGATTCAGTCTTGTAACTTAACTTTGTATATAGGTCACAATCAGCGAAGTTAATAACACCTTTTGATTCATTTTCACAGAAATCTCTCTCTCTACTCTTTCTCTTTCTCTCTCTAGATTAGTTTCTGTTTTTTAAGTATTTTTAACTCTAAATTTTCCGTTTGTCTAAAAACAATGCATAAGCTCTTATGAAGTTTGAATTCGAGAGTTAAGAGCTTCTAGTCTGATACTATGTCAGTTTAGCATTTCTCTTGAACGCTAACGCTATTAAGTGGTGAGCTGAAATTAATTGTTTTAACAACGTTGGTTTTCTTTGCTTCTCTTCATATTATCATTTGTTGATGTATGCTTTTTAGAACATTGGTATTGTTTCTTGGACAGGTGCTCGTGAAAGTGGAACTAAGACTACCACTTTGTCACATGAGGACAAGGTATTGCTCAAGTCTGAATGATTGTTCAGGGTTTTTTCTTTTTTCCTTTTATGTTTTTGAGATAATAATGGTATGTCATTGGTTGTAATCACAAGCCAACAAGTTCGAATTCTGAAGATGATGTTGAGATGCCGAACTTCTATGATGAGGGTGATTCCATATGCCCCCCGGAGAGGGCGACATCTAAAGACGAGGTATATGATATATTTTTTGTGTAGGGAACACTATAAATGCTCGCCTGTTCTACTTCCATAGATGAATGTATGGGCCTCTACTTTGCAACTTTAGCCCCTTTAAAGAACAAGGCAGTGATCTTGTTCTCTGTTTGGATAGGGAAATAATGTGCTGCAAAAGCTTCCTGCTAGGAATGGAGCAAAGAAGTCCTCCGAAGATGCCATGGATCGCTTTGGAACTAAAAAACAAGGCAGCTCATACTCGTGGTCTTCTGTGACTAAAAAGGCCGAGGCACTGATGCATATGAATGAACATATTTCATGCTATTCCAAACCAAGTAAATCTTCTGAAGGTGTTGTTGTCTTTGTTTGATTATTAGTTGTCATATGCTTTGTTTTGCAGAAATATTGACCTCTGTGAATTTGCATTATAGTCAAAGGCAAAGGCAAGCCAAGATTTTCATTCCGTTTCCAGTCACATAAGGAAGGACTATGTTCATCTTCTACTTCTAAAGATGAAAATAACTTGTCATCAAATATCCTCGAAGCACCTGCAAGATTGAATGTAATTGAGCTTAGAACTGAAGAAAATTTAGTCGCCGAGCTTCCTGAAGATATTCAGGGTGAAGACGAAAATACATTGAAAATGATGCCCACTGAAGTAGAAGCTTTTAGGCGTGAATGTAGCGAGCAATCGATGGCTGAACTTTTAGATGGCCTTCAGGATAACACTAGTCTTCTGAGGGGAAAATCAAAAAAGGTTTGCTTCGTTCTTTAAAAACATTCGCCCTTTGTGTGATACTCTAGATCCTGCTTCGTTCTTTAAAAATATTCGCCCTTTGTGTGATACTCTCAATCCTGGTTCGATTGAGTCTTTGTTGCAGAATAGCAGTAAAAGAGGTAAAAGGCTACAGCTTGTTGCAAGGAGAAACATATCTCGGTTGGGAGATAGAACTGAAAACAAAGAAGACTCCCCTGATTTTGTAGATAGTAGCGAATCATCAAGTGATATTGAGGTATCTACAGATGCGATATCTCCATACACTTTTTGTCTTATCTAAATGAGTTATTGCCTACCTTATCTGAGCATTTTTCTTGCACAGAGAGGTGGTAAGGATGTAAAGGTCACCACCGCTAAGATGAAAAGGCAGACCATAGTAGACCAATTCCAGGAAGCTTTTGGTGCTACTTTCTTGAATGCTATCGGGGCTCTTGTCTCATTGCCTAAACCACAAGGGTAATGATGTGATGGTGTTTTCGCCGTACAACATGCACGTATGTTGGTTAAAAAGAAAACGAAAAAAAGGTGATTTTGAACGGATAACTAATTATGCATTTTATGCTACTAAATCCTGCAGAAGTGGATTATTTGGGAAACTGCAGCAGGTAATGCAGAGTGAAAAGGAACAAGAAATGGATTTCGTGCAGAGGATAGAGAGTGGAGCATACCAAAGTAGCAAATTTCTTAAATAGTATTCTTTTGCTTTTCTATCCTAAGAAGCATTTTTGATTAGATAACCAACTTGCACAAACTACTTGAATGAGCAATTAAAACAAGAATTTTGTGCATAGCTTATTGTATGTTCTGTCACCTTTTTTCTGGCCCTTTTTTGATACCTCTCAGACGAACCAAACTGCATGTTTGTTAAAATCCTGACAAGTTGCTTGGATGGAAAGCTGACAGTTTGTGATTGCCTCTTCAGCGATAACATTGAGGTCATATTTGGAATTGAGATGCATAATTTTAATTTTTAAATTATACTTCCGATAATCATGCTCTCTCTCATGTGCATAATTAATTGTGGATTTGCAGAACCTTGCACGGTCAGAGCCCCTCGAAAAAATGGCAAAAGAAGGAACAAAACGGACAATTATTTTCAATCCCAGAGTTCCCAACAGTATGGACAGTGTCAATGTGGATCTTGAAGTCGGGAATTACGTTTGCATTCATCCCCCATGGTATGATAAGTGAAGTTCGATTCTTCTGTTGACCATCTCTTGCTTCATCATACATGATGTGGAAGTTGAAAAATGCCATGAAACAGTTGATTTTATGATCATTGCTTGCTTGAATTTTGGTCTATTCTTATGCTTATGGTTGGTTTGGATTTTGATGTGAACATCTTGGGCAGGAAGGAGGTTCAAGTGGGCAATGAAAAAATCATTATTTTAGCCACTTATTTTTCCAACTTCCAATTAACAGGTTCGAGATCGGCAGAGGAGGTTTAATTTTTTGCATTTCTTGACCAACATTCAGTTTCTTGGAGAACAATCACAAGTATGCTTAGCTAACAAGATGTAAGAGTTGCTTATCAGGAAAAAAAAAAAAAGTGCCAGCCTACCCTACCAAATCTGTGTTGTTTTGATCATTAAATTTTCATCTACTTGCCCGCTTGGCCTTATTTTTTCTGCGAGAGTTCTAATTGATAGAAGAAACTCTAGGCATTCTCAGAATATAATACTATCTGCATTCTGCTGTCACAAAACTATTTTGCCTTTCCATTATTAAAAGCACTGAAGAGGTCTATACATGATATTTGTGATTCATGAAGTTTAGTGGACATATAAATATAATTTTATAGCTTTATTTGACAAATAAAAGGATGTTTGGCAGTGGTGGTCTGGATTACTTTCTTAGTTATAAATAGTATAAAGCTCTCGCATGCTACAGTAATAATAAAAAAAATCGCCACAGTGTAAGACGCTCAAATACTACAGTAAAAACAGTTCTAACCAACGAACCTTTCCAAACATCCTATAAATTGACACTCACGAGGAGTGTCAATGCCTTATTTTGATAGGTCCTCAATACTCAAGAACTTTATAAAACCTTAAAACTTTGTTGTGTATGGAGTTGTAGTTCTAACTATATAATTTTAACTAAAAATAATATAAAACTCCCGTATATGATAATAAAAAACTCTCATATGTTACAATAGACAGTTAAAATTTTGTGGTTTCAACTCTTCTCTCAAACACCACGTTACTGAATTACCAACTACCGTACATTCCTTCTACGTCCGTTAGTCGTTACCTTTTTTTTTTTTTAAATGCAAAGCTTGCACGGACCGTGTCAACACGTCCAGGAGGCCAAGGAAGTTTTTGTTTTTGTTTTGCTTTTGTAAGAGCCATTGACAGGTTGTAATCACTTATTCACTAACCAAAAACACAATTAGTCAAAGAGCTTGTTCAAGTTAACACGTCGACTCTCTCCTTTCTCTCTCTAAAAAGATTGGGGTTGACGTTGACTTGGTTTGCTTTGACATTATCTCATTAGGACAGAAAGTACAAAGGAGTTTCCTCCAATCTACCATTTCTATTTATTCTCATATTCTTACTAGTCTCTCTATAACGAGTTTTCAGAGCATAAATCTTATTATATCTCAAATTCTCAATTTGTCTTGAGGCTAAAAAAGAAAGGGAAAAAAATGCAATACAGACCGATGGAAATAACCATAATCTCAGCCAAAAATCTGAAGAGAGTAAAGCACCTCAGCAAGATGGACGTTATGTTCTCGTTTCGCTCTCCGGCGGTCCTCAGATAGAGCAAAAGACTCCGGTGGACAAAGGGAGCGGCCCGAATCCTACATGGGCCAAGGACTGTCTGATCCTAAACTTCAAGGTCATGTGCCACCGTCGGATCCACAGCGACAAGGAGATCGGAGAAGCCAACGTCCCAGTCAAGGAGCTCTTGGACAATGGCGGTGACGGCAAGTTCGTCAAGCACGTCACGTACCAGCTGAGAAAACCCAACGGCAAGCTTAGAGGAGAGCTCAACTTGTCGTACAAGTTCGCTGACCAAGTCCTCGAAACGTCTTCATCCGTTAAGGTCAGCGAACCGGCGACAGTCCCCGCCTATCCACCTCTAGGTTATCCTCCAGCAGGATATGCGGCGCCGCCCCCGCCATTTAACGGAGGTTTTAGTGTTCCTCAACAGCAGGCGTTTGGACAGGGGTATGTCCCGGAAATAGTGAGGCCGCAGAGTACTAGTAGTGAGAACACGGAAGTGGATGCTGTTTATCTAAGTGGGGTTCTTGAGGGGTTGTTGATTGGTCAAATGATGGCCAATGGTGGTGCTGGTGGTAAAATTAATATTAGTGATTTATTTGGTGCTGGATTTACCACTACTACTGATGCTGGGCCAGAAGCAAGTGGTACTATCGCAGCCACCTGTGATGAAATGGCCGCTGGCGGCAGCGGCGGTGGCGGTGCTGTTGGTTATTGATTGTTTGAAAACTGTTTTCTGTTTGATTTTCTGGTCAAGTGTTGATATTTTTCTGTACTTTTTCTCGAGAAAAATATGTGGATACTTGTAATCCAAGGAAACTTTACTTTGGTGAATACTTTGTTAGCTTTTTGGTTTTGTGATATGTGTGCTAAGGGACTGATTTGAGAGCTTTCAATCTGAGATACAATTCGGATGCAGCTGAAGTTGCTTTTATAGGATCTAACAGTGTCTGTTTGGGAACTTTTATGGTGCCGGGAGAAAAATTCCTAGTATCGTATCGGAAATTCGAATGTTGGAGTTATGTAGGTTACAATATGCTTGTGACCTTTTAAGGAATACGATAACTTGTGAATTTGATGTTGGAACTTGCAAATTTCATGCATTAAAGATGTAAAATTACAAAGATTTGTGAACCGGCATGTAAAAGCACTATAGTCTAGACCTGTTTGTTTGTCCTCCATAACTGTAAGAGGTCTCCTTAGTTTGTGCTAATTATAACTTCCAAGTTTCGAAGTATGGATTATAATGAGAAATCTTATCCTGAAACGAAAAAAATAAAGGGGCACATAGTTACCTTCTAGGTTCTAGTGATGAATAATTTTTGGTGGACAAATTTTTATTTTTTTTATACTCCTTTTTTCGGAGAAGAATAAAAAGCACTTAGTGCATGCGTTTTCGCAAAATCCTTCTTTGTTGCTAGAGAGTGGAATGACTTAAATATAGGGTTGTTTATTAAATTCAACCACTTGTAATTGTCTCTTAGTTTTTTTCCCCCTGGAATTCTCTATTTATTTAAGGAAAAACAAATAAATATAGAGAAAGCAATATAGTGGTAGGTATGTTTTGTAAACGTTGACTAGTGCATCTATTTTTAAAAAAATTCAGTGACAGAGTAATGAAAGAATTATAACATTGCATCAAGTACTACTTCTATCTGCACAATCAATGAACCGAAAATTCTAGTGTATATAGTTACGTAAGCTTGATTTTACTAAAAATATATCGACGTAACATAAATTTAACTAAAAAATATATTAGTCAAATTCTTATTATCAGTACTTTTTAAATTAACTTGGACTATTTTATTGAAGTTATGCAACCCTTTATTTGCAATGTAATAATTATCTGGAAGCTCATAAAGCATCGACGTAGTTGCAGGACAGTGGTGAGTTTTCCTGCCTGTCCCGTAGGCGACCCCGGGTTCAATCCCGGCAACAAGGCACATTCTATTTGACTGTGAATGAACCTATAATGCTGATGAATCGCATGAAAATTCAAATTTTCAATCCCGGGCAACCAGGCACATTCTATTTGACTTTGGATGAAACTATAATGCTGACGAATCGCATGAGAATTCAAATTTATTGAAACAAATGTTGGAAACCTTGAAAAGACCAAATACTAATTTCAATCACTGTCGTCTTCTTTACTCCCTCCCATGGCGTCACTCTCAATTCCAAACGCTAATTCTGCCATTACCAATCTCTCCACCAGTTCTGATTCCGACTCGCTGACCACCGCAAACTCCGTCGCAAATGCTCTCTGCAAAAATCAGCATTCTCCGTCTTCTTCGTTGCTCAACCTCGCCTTCGGCCATGACAGGTCTTTCTTCTTTGCCTGCACGGACCGTGGCCTCTGCGTCTTTAGCTGCGATCCTTTTGCTGAGATCTACCGCAGCAACGGAGGCAGACTCAGAGCCGCCGACGTGCTCCTCCGGTGAAACTTCCTGTTCGTGGTCAGCGGCAGGTCCAACCCTTAGTCCCTTCGAACAAGGTTAGGCTATGGTGCGACGCCCGGGGCCGTTTCATCAGCTAGCTCGCATGCCGCTCCGCCGTCCTTGCCATGATGGAGAGTAAAGCTCTGGTCGTTAACTTCTCGTACTTGTGGATTCTACACGTGATCGAGACTGCAGAGAACCCCAGGGGGCTCTATGCCGTGTCGGAATGGGGGTGGTCAGCGGTGCTGGTTTTCTTGGGTTCGCAGAGAGGGGAGGTTAGAGTTGAGCATCATGAGGCTAGGTGGACCAAGTACGTTCAGGCTTACGAGTCGGATATCGCTTGCTTGGGGCCTACGCAAGACGGTCAGTTTCTCGCCACCGCCAGCACCAAGGGGACTCTCGTTAGGGTCTTCCAAGCGGCTGATGGAGCCATGCTTCAAGAGGTATAATATAGTATTTTTGGTTTATGTTTTTTTTTCTGTTAATATAACAACAAATAGCGCTTGGTTTAGTTCAAATTAGCTTTTTTTAGTTTGATTTATGTTACCAACTAAGCTTATAATATGATTTTGCGTTGTGCGTTTCCTTATTTTTGAATAGTAGTTTGATTTGACGTCAAATTGGGGGGCCTTATTCTCACACATTCTGCTTTTGGCGTTTCGTGCAAATAATGCTCTGCTCTGTAATGCACTGAATGAGAGGAGGAATCGCCATATTCTAGTGTCCAAACACAATCTTTCATCTGGTTCCCATCTTGAGGCCTCTTGCGTTGGGACCCAGCCTAAACTCCAAGTCAAGGGCTGAATAAAGGACACTAGTTTTTGTTTTTGTTTTTGGCTTATGAAGGACACTAGTAATAGTTAACATTCTTCAAAAGTGTGTTAAGATGCAAATTCAAGTTTTCTATTTGACCTTATTGATAATAATATGGAAGGATAAGGCCTCTCTTTTCAACTATCTGAGAAGAGACATAAAGTGTTTGAAAACATAGTTATAGCCAAAATGCAGTAGTATATTTTTGCTTCATGCTATAGCAGTTAGAAATCGAAACTAAATTATCAAGACGACACTCTTACTATTCTGTGGCAATTACTCGAGTTGCAGGTGCTTATTTATGTCAATGTTTTTGGTTTTTGTTACAGAATCCATGTATTTTGGTACTTGTTAGAGAACTACTCCTCCAATGCCTAACTAATTTTGTGCTAGTTCCGTGTGACGGCTTTAGTTTTTAAAAAGGGTATTGGTCACCAACACCACTTAATTTTCCTGGATCTGCCTTTTCATTTATTTGAGGGTTAATTATCCCTTCTTAACACCCACATGATGCATTGTATTGGTTAATTAGCCAGTAAATTCAATAGGTTACTTTCCTTAAATTCATTTTGTATGAAATTCAGGTAAGGAGGGGTGTAGATAGAGCTGAGATCCATTGCTTGGCATTCTCTTCTACTACACAGTGGCTGGCAGTCTCAGGTGACAATGGCTCTGTTCATGTCTTCGGCCTTAAGGTTAATTACGAGGGTACCCCTGAGAATGCTATCATCAAAAGTAAAATGTCTATTTTTTTAATTATGAATACTAATGGTCTTCTAAACTTTAGGGTCTCTCTCACTTTGTTCTTCGAATTTTAAAAATCATCCATTTATTCCCTGAACTTTCAAAACTCTTCACTTTGTTTCTTGAATTTAAAAATCACTGTTTTACTCTTAACTTTTAAAGCTCCTCACTTTGTCTCCTAAATTTTTGATTTTCTATTCAAATTAAAAGAATTAAGCCCATGTAACTCGCACATAGGTCACCTAAAAATGACAAAATGAGATTTTATCACCCTAAGTTTTTTTTTCATATTTATACTCTCATTTTATGTCTTTTTTACCTGAACTCTTATCTAAAAAAGGTTTGCCTACACATTTTTTTCATTTTTAACGTGCAACTTATTTGATAAGCCGATATTGTTTACTAATATCTGAATTTGAATACTAAAGAAGATAAGTTACTCATTAAAAATGAAGATATCGACGAATAAAATAGAGAAGAAATGTGCGTGTAGACCCTTATTAAATGAGAGCAGATAAAGAAACATTTAATGAGACTCTAAATGTAAAACAAAACCTAAAAATGATAAAATCTCATTTTATACTTTAAGTGACCCATATTGAATCATTAAGCTTAATTCTATCTATTTGGAAGAAAAATCGAAAAATATATGAGATAAAATGAAGAGCATTGAAACAAAGATAAAATGGTGATTTTTAAAATTCAAGGAGCAAAATGAGAAGTTTTGAAAATTTAAGGGGTAAAGTGATAATATTTAAAGTTTAAGGAGTAAAATGAGACAGACTCTAAAGTTTAAGAATTATTAGTCTTAATAACCCTATATGTTTTTTCACCATAAAATATGAATGCTCTTAATTTTGCTTTATAGCCACATTTATATCTCCTTCTAGTACTATATTGACGCCAACATTCTGGAGCTTTATTAACATACTAGTTAATATCATGTTATTTTGTTTATTTATCAGAATCATCTCAATATAGTTAGATAAAATTATTTAGCTTCTAATTTTGTGGGCCACGCAAACAATGAACTTCAAATGCCATGTGAATAGAAGCCATTTAAATGTAACAAATGAGAGTAAAAATAGAATTAGACTTGAATGAAGTGTAGGCGACTCCGTTTGATCTATCTATTAGAATGTAGTATTTAGTTGCTAGTTTTGAGTAAGTGAATATTTTAATTCATTTCTTCTTTACTTGCAGGAGTACTTCCCAAGTATTTCATCTCAGAGAGGTCAGTGGCTCAGTTGTGCTTGGTAGAAGATTCTTGGTATATTGTAGCTTTTTTTTTTTTTACAAGAAGAGGAGAAATGTCACTATTTTTAAGTGAGGCTCAGCGTGACTCGAACCCTTAGCTTATGGTTGGGATTGAAGAACTTACAACGAACTAAGCTGCCCTTTACTCATCTATATTGTAGCTTTTGGTCACATGAAGAATATGACTATAATTCTTAGCTTGAATGGCACCAAATCCAAACTTAATTTTGTAGCAAATGTTCAAATATTCTTAGTGCACCGTGTTTTTTTTTTTTTTTTTTTTTTTTTTTTTTTTTTAATTTAAGCAACACTAGTGTGGCCCCTATGAGTTACTGAAGTATAATTAATCTGGGAAATTCTCACCTATAGCTCCACAAATTTATCTGGATGATTCTGATTTCTTCTTGATAACATTGCTCAAAGAAAGTCACGTGACATTTCTTTTCCCTGACCTTATATTAACCCGCTGAACTATGCAAAAAATATCATTTGTCTTATGCTTGCTTAGGATTCTTCAATTGTTCTTCTTTCTCTTTTTCTTCTTCTTCTTCTTGTTTTTCCCACCAATTACTTTGATTTTGGGAATGTGACTGCTACTATTATGCAAGTTGGATTTGTATGCAGCCTCTACCGTTGCTCATTTGACCCAGTAAAGGGGGGAGATATGACTCAGTTGGAGCATCACAACTTTCTAAATCTAGAATAATCATCTTAAAATTATATCATATTATTTCATTTCATTTTTTTTTGAGGAATATATTCTTTCAATCTTTAGCTGCAGCCTGCATTGCAACTGTTTGATATTATTTTGGGGGTTTTGAAAATGTTTTTGCACTCTTTTGATGTAAAAATTTTAAAAATATTCTCAATATAATTTTTTAAAAATTGTTATTTTTTAAAACAAAATATTTTCACCTATTTTAAAAATAACTTGATATTATGCTCCTTTTCTAACCATACACAGCCATTTTTTGCACTTGGGTTTTCTTGTATTTTCCCATTTGGCTACCTAGACTAGGATGCCATCTATGGATAAGAAGGAAAAATCTCTATAGGAAAACTCCATAATTGGTTTAGGTCCAGCAGAAACGGTCCATTTACAGTCTGTAATGATACTGGCAAACAGTAATTTTTTTTGGACTGCCTTGCAAGTAAAGAAAACGAAAAAAAAGAAAGAGAAAAAAAAGGAAGCAATAATTGTGCATGATACATTTCGTCTCTGTTTGTATTGTAATTTATGACATATACAAAAGTGAAACGGGACGATTTGGAGCCCCTCTCTTCAATTTGTCCGCCAGGTTCCTTTATTTCCTAGAATGTAATTTCCTTTACCTCAAGTTGTCCAGAACTTGGTTAAGATTTGAGTTAGTATATATAAATATGTCGGTTGAGTTCTTCATACACATGCACAGAAATAGGCAGGACGAAATTATTTTATGACAGAAGCTACTTTTGTCTCTATCGTTGGATTCAAAATTACCATTTCTTTCTGTCAGAAATATTCAGCAGATCTGTGTACGCAACCCCGTGCAAACAAGAAACAGTGATGTTGAGTGTTCCCATGCTGCATAGGTGCAACACCATGGCCACTATCTCTTTTTTGTAGTGGCCTTCGTATCGGTAATGCACGTTTTTTACTGTTAAAGTTTGTCAAAATATGCAAAAGTAGGCAAAGTGTTTGACGTTATAAGTTTTAATTTAACGTTTTAATTATTATAATATAAAATTTTTATATGCTATAATATTTTTATTTAAAATTAATTTAAATTATTAGTTTATATTAATACTATTAAAAATCTTAATTGTTTTCACCATTTTATACGGATTAGATGGTTGATAAATAGATACATATAGATATATTATCAGATCTTGTTATCCTTTGATAATTAGTTTATTTATATTTTCGGCAGAACACTAAAAAAAAAAAACATGATTAAAAAAAAGAGCACTTTTGTTTTTTTTGCTCATTAAAAAGAGTAGATGTAATATATACGTAATCCATGTGACTCCCGATTGATCGCCGTTTTGCTATCTTAAGTTTCAATAAATGTCCTTGACCGTTGACGGTCAAAGGACAAACGAGTAGGCAATTATTGTTACAAAACAAAAACTTTTAATTGTCTAGTCATCTTCAACAATTGCTCTCTAGTAAGATTTGTGGTCTTCACCTAAAATTCTGTGACGTTAAACAAATGACCAAATCTCAAGATGCTGCCCAAACACTTTGAGATTAGTGCACTAAAAATTTTGGTTTGACTGTATCATTTCTGATTTTTGTACTATTCTGCAATACATGGAGTATTCTAGAGTTTTAAAACATGTCATACCAAATTTGGTGCAATCTTGAATCATAAAATTTTTATCAAGTCCATTAAATTTTCTTAATTTTTCTCAAATTGTAATGAATTTGAAGTGCTCTTAAAGTTAAAAATTCTGTCTTAATGGGACATTTATATATATATGTACAACTACTGTAGAGCAATTATGGTTTTATTGACTTTAGTGCAATTATGGCTTTATTTGCCATGTGGTAGTTTTTTGACCCCTTTCTTTTTGCTTGTATGGTGCGTACAAAATAATCCATCCTACTAGGTAGTCGTTTAATGTGCTATTTTTTCGTTAATTTAAGTCACGATTTAAACCATTTGGTTATATTGATTCAAATCATTTTATTGCATTGTTTTATCTTATAAAAGTTTAAATTTTTATTTTAAACCTATAAACCAAACGGACACTTAAGTATCACCTTATTTGTAAAATCTTGTACTCCAAAATGCCATTTTATCTGTTTTTCTCATCAAGCAAATGCAGAATGTAGGCTTAAGAATATCAAATGCTGAGATATACCAATTACAAGCGAAAAAAACAACTAATACAATTACATTAGGGTTTACAATATATAATTTATATGCACCATGTGAATTTCCTGTCTGAGTCATATCTCTGGCGTGTGAGACCAGAAGTAGAAAAAATATATTCAGAGATCAGTTCTATAGTGGGTATTCTGAAGAATTGTACTGGAATGCACGTGGTGTGGGGAAGGTAGAGGCGGACAATAAAATTTGGCTTACCAAAGTTTCAGCTGCTTACAGTTTCTCACACAAGACTCCAGGACAGTTGAAATATTAGTTAAAATTTCACTAATAATGATTAATTAGTTGAAAACTATTTCCCACACCCCTAACTACCAAAACTGATTGTTGTGTATATATAGGACCTTACTTCTAGTTATATTTCCACACCAAGAATTTCATCCATAAAGCAACTCTCTCTCTCTCTCTCTCTAAACTTTTTTTTAGACAGATAACAATGGTGCTCAAGCTGCATGGCCTCCCCATGTCAACATGCACAACTCGTGTGATGATTTGCCTCCATGAAAAAGGTCTTGATTTCGAGCTCGTCCCGGTTGACCTTTTCGCCCGCGAAAACAAGCAGCCTCTTTTCCTTGCAAAGAATGTAAATCTCCTTCTCAAAACTTTACACTAATTCCGTTGCTGTAAATCATATACTTCTTCATTTCTTTCACTAAATCAGCTTAGTATGATATCATGAATTACTAGCTGTTCATCTTGATATAACACAAATCCATTGGTACTAATCTAGCATTTTCTTTCCAAATATATATTTGTAGCCCTTTGGTCAGGTTCCAGTACTAGAAGATGGAGACCTCACACTTTTCGGTAATTAAGAACCTTTTTTTTCCAATATAAACAGTGCTAAGAACATCACCAGTGTCCATTACCACATGCTAATAAAAGCTGGATTCCACTCATGAAATTAACAGATAGAATCTATTTTATATCAGCTGTGGTATTCCTCGGCATTTTTCTTTCTACTTGTAATGAATAAAATGCTTAAAGGCGCAAACAGTATTAAGCACCATATTTAACAGAATATGGACTCTATTTGCGGGTCATATATTACAAGATCCACTTTTTATTAACGTGTGGTGCTCAATATCATCTGTGTTTAACATTCTTCCACTGAAAACTTGTTTAAACAATATGTTAAGTTTGATTCTATTTGTCTATATATACATATATATATGTATGTATTTTTTACCAGAATCCAAGGCAATAACTGCATATCTGGCCGAGAAATACAAGGAGTCAGGAACCGACCTGATTCGGCACGAAAACCTGAACGAATCTGCCGTTATCAAGGTCTGGTCAGAGGTTGAATCACATGAATACGACCCAGTGATATCTAAGATTGTGCACCAGCACTTTGTGGCCCCTATGATCGGCCAGACCTCCGATCAAACGGTCATCGATGAAAATCTAGAGAAGCTAGGGAAGGTCCTGGACGTGTACGAGACCAAGCTGAGCAACACCAAATACCTCGCCGGCGATTTCTTCAGCTTGGCTGATCTCCACCACTTGCCTTACACTTTCTACTTCATGAAGACTCCGTGGGCTTCGCTCCTCAACGATCGCCCACACGTTAAGGCTTGGTGGGACGACATCTCTTCAAGGCCTGCGTTTGAGAAGGTGTCTGTGGGGATGGTCATTGGTCAGAAATGAATTTCTGATATTTCGTTAATACATAGTTAAGATGAACTTGAGCTTGAAAAGGGAAAAGAAAGTATGTTTCATTTTTTTTTTTCGTTTTTTTGTTTATTTGTTTGGAAGATTGAAAGGTAGTTATCGTTTCATAGTTTGTGCGTTCTGTGAAGATCACTTGGGAAGTTGATATGGTTTTATCGTGATGATTAAATATATGTATTTGCTTAATTTTGTTAGATATGTCTCAAATATTCCTAATTGTCCAGATATTTAATTTTAACTTTCCCTTTCAGACATGGAAAACAAAAATATTTACATAGTTGAGCAAAATTGTTTAGAGTGAGAACAAATTCAATAACAGTTGTACCTTTAACCCAAAAAAAAAAAAAAAAAAACTCTGACTTCTCTTTACCCAAAGTCCTTTTACACAAATAACAACTTCACCCGATATAGGCAAAATGTTAGGTGCTTGAGATTCGACCCTAAAAGGTTAATTAACTTATTAGGAAGAGTTGGGCGGTGGTTATAGGTGTAAAGCATGTGGACCGTCTTGAAAAATCACAGGAGTATTTATGCGTGTCTAGAAAATAAACACAAACCAATAATTGTGTCGACTAAATAAATCAGCTAACTCAAATACCAATTCAAAATATTAAGCAAAACATAGTTGTATAACTACATGTCTAAAATTACTTCAATGGCAACTTCAGAGCTGAAATTACTTCAATATTATCTTCACAGTTTCCACCTATATTTTAAGGCAGTTCTCTATAATGCCAATGGGGTGTCTAGCAAACATAGTTAAAACCAACTTTTTAATTTAAAATACTATAGCATGTGAGAATTTTATATTGTAGCAACTTGTTACTTTTACTATAGTATAAAAGATCTTTATACTATTTAGTAACTAAAAAGTAGGTTCTAACCATGCTTACCTATGCAAGTCAAATTAAACAGAACATCGTAGTATAACCACAGCTAAAGTTACTTCAATAGCCATTTTACTTCATAGTTTCCAACATTATTATTCAAATACAGTTTCAAAGATCCTGATATTCATTCTGTTTCTCATGTATTTCTGTAATGGGCAGTATACCAAATCGATTCCTTTTTACATAATTTTGTACGTCGTTATCCTCCGTTAAACGATCAAGATGCCTGCGGTGAACCAACAAGACATCAAAAATAATTTAAACCATAATTTTGATTCCACTATAAACCATAATGTTTTAATTTCATTAGAATAACTAACCAGTGACGTGTCATTAACCATTGTGCATTTATAACCCAAGGTGTTGGCCTAAATTAACAATCACAAAATAACAAAAATATAGAGTTTAATAAGTATCTATATTTTTATTTTTGGGAGTGGTAAGCATTTATAATAGCAAAAAAGAGTTCTTCACCACTGACCGGATTGTAGATTGCTTTATATGGATTATCGTCTGTGAGCAACTGTTCAGCCTTTAAAATTGTAATCCGAAATAACCTCAAATATAAGGTTGTTATAAGTAATAAAACTCGGTGAATTTGAGGTTAATTTCATAAGGAACAGGTGATTGCTAAGTCCACTATATTTATTAGTATTTATTTTACAATATTTACATGATTTTTAAAGTATTTTTCATTTTCAGATTTTTGTGATTTTTGAATTTCAACAATACAAAATGCAGCTAAATTAAAATGAAACTTCAAGAAGAAGTGCAATTAATTAAAAGAGCAATAACAATAATTATAACAACGCTAAGGATTAAATGTTCAATTCTAGTAATTAACTTAAGTATATTTTAGTTTTTCTAAATTATTTATTAAATGGTTTAAGAATACATTATGTCATTCTATATCGACAATAAATCAAGCATTATTAACTTTTACTGTGTCAGTTCACATCTATAACGCAACAAAAACTAAAGTTAATAAACACACATGATTTCAGCATTATTTAACTAAAATAATAAATTAAGTATTTACTGTGCCCTTTTCTGTCAACAACTAATAAAGGTTCTCTCAAATATTATCCATATAAGCTTATATCAATGATAAATTAAAACCTAATTTTGCCAAAGTTCTAGCTAAGAAAATACAAAATCCTAAGTTTTCTAAGAAAATAATTTAGCATTATAATTGCTTAGAAAAATTAAAAATATTTAAAGTAATTTTGCTAAAATTTCCCTTCACTCCTTAGCTAAAAAGGGAAATTAAAAAGATATTTAAAATAAAAATACTAAAAATATTATTAAGCATAATTTTTGCAACACAATCTTAAAACTATTTTAAAAAAACATAAACTAAAAACTAAATATTAAAAATGAAAACTTAAAACTAAACTATTTATTTAAATAGAATTTTTCTTATTTGAGAAAGGGTGAGGCAACCATGGGAAAGACCCCTGGTATTTATAGGCCAAGGTTGGCCTTACTATTGCAACAAGTTGGCATTTTTAAAATATTTTTAGTTTTTTTATTTTGAATTTTTTAGCTCAAGTTAGGCAATTTGAACATTATTTTATTATTTTTCTTTTTCTTTTCTCCACGTAGAAACAACTCTGATATACACGAATCTTGGTTCCAGATCTGGTGTGGTGCAAGTACGAGCTAGACAATTTCTGGCTTTCAATTGCGCTAATGAAGACTAAAACACGTGGCTAAGATTAAATGAAGTGGGGCCCACTAATGAAGACCATTGGATGAGTCTCGGAACGCAAATCTGATGGTCGAGGAAGCAGCTTCACATAGTCATGGCCACAACAAATTTGGAGCATCGGAGATTCCCTTGACACGGCCTGTCGACTGATGTGCGTTTGTCGATGTAACGACCCTATGTAGTGGTATTGAATAAACAAGAATAAATTTAAATACAATATCATTTGAAAACAATAAAACAATGCCTATAGGTCTTTGAAATAAAAAGAAAATAATAATAACCTTTAAACACAAACCACAGTTTTAGTGTAGCACCAAATATTTAAAATACAATCATCATCACCATAGTACAATTTCCAATCATATATATAACTCAATATAGCCACCAAGATAGTTTTATAATTCTTACATGATTTGGACGAGTTACAATAAAACTAAGATCTTCCAACACGAGACCAGCAGTGTTGTCGCCTATTCCTCGTTAGATAAGTTACACTGAGTTCCACATGAGAGATGTAAATATAATAAGGATAAGCATCGACATGTCTAGTAGGAAAAACCTTTACTCACCTTTAGGTTTTATTCATTACTACATTAAAACTGCATAGTTAGTTAGCTCGCATCATTATCAAATTTATGAGATTTATTATGATCATATTCTGTGGATATTGTACGTTAATCATTACCGAGTTTCATACATCTATATAGGTACAAATATTATGATTCATCATTATTCTTAAGTATCCATTTTACCATAGAGTATTCATCACTCAACTCATCAAAACCTAAATGAGCGTGCTTTTTCACTCTTCAATCATTCCAAGAGTGTCGGGTGAGGGGACATCAAGCCTCGGATCCTTACCAAGTCAATTCTTATACAGTGCGTTTTGGGACTTTCTACCAAAGAAGCGTCATCATCTCCCCTCTATTTTAACTTTTAGGGTATTCGTGCCTAAGGACGTAACCGTCACCCTCTTCACGTCTTATAATTCCTCTATAACCAATCATTATTTATAGAGTCAATTTTTCTAACCATGCTTTTCAATTTACCACAACAATGTCAAATCATTATGTTCCTCGTTGTATAATACATGACGAGTTCCACATCTTTGTGTTATGAGTAATAATCATATACTTTCAAAATATCATATACATATCTTGCAGTGTAAAACACTCACATTTAATTTACTAAAACCTCACAAAAGACGAGTAATAGAGTCCCTACCTCTTTGCAATATATTCACTGATAATTTTCAGCTTACAAAAATAAAATTCGCCACGTAAGCTCCAAATACATCGTTATCCTAAAACGTAAAAAATAACCATACTTTAACTTAAATCCTAATTTTTAATTATGTCAATTTATCATTTATTTTTATTAGTGTGCCATAATCATTATTGTGCTAAAATTGTGAATGTCAATTTTTTCAACTTAATTTTAGTAAATTATAAAATAACAATAGAATAAAAGTATACAAATTTTATTTTGGTACGAAATATATTAAAATGAATTTTTAAAATAAATAATATGATTTCAAAATATTTATAATAAAATAATTAAAAAGTTTGATATTCATTAAAATAAAATTATTTGAAACTACAACCTTTATAGAAACTATTTATTATTTCTGAGACATAAGTTGTTAAATAACTACTCTTATCCTAGTGGTTTGGTCTCTTTTATTTGTCCCTGAGGTTGGAAGTTTGAATCTTGCCTGAAGCTAAAATTTGCCTTTAATTTTATTAAATCTCTCCTTAGAAAAATGACAAATGACACGAAGTTTTTCTAGGAAAAATGATTTATTAAATCTCTCTTTTAGAGCTTTAAAATTGATTTCTTGGCTTCAAATATAGCTGGGATTTTGCTTCAATTGAGGCTACGTTGGCTGGTCTTTATGGCTGCCTTGCTAAGTTCTTTGTTTCAGTAAGATGAAAATAAGGGAGAGTGGGAAACGTGAGGAAAGAAAAGAGGTTTGAGAAAGAAAAGAGGTTTGATCCGAATAAAAAGAAGGCTACGTAATCGAGTAATAATTTGGGGGACAAGGTTGATAGAAGTGGGTGAAAGTTAGGTTTTGAATGTCTCCTTTGGAGACTTTTGTAAGAAAATGCCAAGGTGGTATTTTGGTAAATAAATGGAACAATAATAACAACTTGGTAATTTTAAATACAATAAAATTTTAAATTGTCATGTTTTATACGTTAAATTTTACACAATCATACACGTTAAAATAACGAGTGTTACAGTCGACTCATGTAATGCACGTACTAATGGCGTTTCACCACATGGACTCCACTAAGACGAATTTAGCATCTTTTGATTTTTTTTAGTCCATTTGTTGTTCAATTTTACCCGTTTTGGTACCATTTTGCTCCTTTTTTTTTTTCTAGAATTCAAGTCTAAAATAAAAAACACACAAATTATTTTTTTTTACAAACTTAATATTTACAATAATTTTAAAAACTACTTATTTTATATTAAAACTCACAAAACATGCTAAAAATAATTTCAAAATTCTAAAGTTTTGAGGCCTTTTGGTTTGACACAGATATAATTTTTAAGATTCGAAAATATTTTTAGAAATTACTAAAAATATATTAAAACATATTTACAAACTTAAAATATACTATAAACATACTAAGACTCAAAATAAAATTATCCCACAATATTTTTATGGTCTTAATTAATTTCAAACTAAACAATTATTTTACATGTGAAAATAATTGTAAAAATTACCAAAAATATTATTAAATATAAAACATATTAAAAATTCATAATTAAATATATTTTTATGCAAGCACTCTAAAGTACTTTTTAGCAGATAAATGCTTTAATTAAGGAATTTAATGAGAAATATGAATGTAAAATGATTGATTTTAGCTTTAAGAAATATGCTTTTTCAAAGTCTTATCAGCAACGTATTAGTTACTTTATATTCTTTATAAGTTTTCCAAATTTTTTGAATCAGCTTGATAAATATTGCTCGATGATGATCGTCCATTCTCGATATGTCCACGCATTTTTCTAGGCCCAAGTCCTTATAAACTCATTCTTAATTGAATCAATTACATGTTTCACCAACGTGGGACTTTGTCCCAACAAAAAATTTAAGGCACATACTCAACACAAACTTATATAAAAGATAAATAATAAGAATAGTTAGACATGTAGCATAATCTTACTAGCTAAGTTAAAATATAAAAAAATAAAAAGTATATTATAAATAATACAAATAAAAATCATTAAAATAATTATTATGCGATTTTGTAGCATAAAACATAAAAATCATTAGAACAATCACTACATAATTTTGTCATTCTAAAAAGAATGCTACATTTCAATTTTAGAGATATAAACTTGTTTTGTGGGAGTGACGACAACAGGAAAATAACAATGACCTAAAAGGCGACATCAAAATAATAATCAACACTAACCCAAAACAAACATCATCATCCTTTTAAAACGACAATAAAAAATGTGAGATGACATCGACAGGATAAATGAGGCTAATATAAGGAAATCACAATAAGCAAATAAGAATCTTAACCCATGAAACAATGGAACATAACAAAGAAGCATGCAACATATAAAAACACAAAAGCTCTTTTTCTAATATATTTTATATCATGTGTTTTAAAGTGATAAAAAATTTTGTGTTGTTTACTCTCTCTCTTGTTATGCTAGGATTTTTTTTTTTTGTGCTCCTTCTATTTTGATCCTGAATTTGGCTGCAGTGCTTAACTGATCCTTAGATTCCCGACACTAGAGATGGAAATTTGAGTTCCACTATGAAGAATCTGGAGGTGGGTGTGACCTCGTGGTCAAAGAAGTTGGGTCTTAGTAAGGTGGAGAACTGGGGTCAATGGATTTTTTGACCATTTCTTCTAGACGCATTATCTTTCCGATGGCTCTATGACTCGTGCACCGATGAGGTGGTGCTCCATTCTGCTATGGTTTCAACTCTTCGTGGCTCTACATTTCCCACCTCTTTACTAGCATGGATCAGCTTGTCTTTGATGGTTCTTTTTGTGTTGCTAGGGTTTTGTTTTTGTTTTTTAGTGGATGGTTGCATCAAGTAATGACGATGTTTTTTTTGCCTTGTAGTTTTTTTTTTTTTTTTTTTTTTGTTTTTGTTTTTTAGGGAAGCTTTGTAGTTTTTGTGTTTTGAGATTTTGTTTTTGTTTGGAGTTTGTCATAACAGAGTTGCTTCCCCATCTTACAAGTTTGCTTTTGGTCCACTAGATCTATGTCCTCGCATTGTCTTGGTTCTGCTGCACTTGTGTTTAAGTGAAGTTGGTGGTGGCGTTGATGCTACAAGTTATTGGCTCTCAACTGATCAAAGAACTCCATCGATTATGGAGGTTTGTCAAAATGAACTTTATGTGTGTTCGATTATTAGTGTGCCGATAAATTTTTCATGTTATTAGGTCTTGGTGTACGTCTTTTTCCTTAAACTTCATCTAATTTTAACGATGTATTTGGTCTTAGTTAAGGGTTTTGTTGCATGATCCACGGGTCAATCGTAGGGTCAATTTGAGAAATACCACTTCTGTGGTATTATTTTTCAATTTTTTTTTTCATAAGTTTGAAACATACCACTTCCTATGATATAAAGACACTATTTTCCCAAGCATTTTTGGTTAGGGTTAGACAAATATGTGTTATCTAAGAGTATTTTAGTATTTTTTAATTAGAAAAATTGGTATGGATCAAAAGGAGGAAAAATGGTAGTAAAAAAGTAGTATACAACCTAATTCACTCGTCAATCACATTGGTGCTTGTATCACTGTTTAGTTGAATACAATTTCCCCTTCCAAAAAAACAATATAATACTGTTACAAGCACATCAATTTAACCAACTACACTAACCAAAAAACATCAACAAAGATACGAAAATAAACCAAAAGAACGACAAACAACATAAATAACGTAAAATGACATCATTTGGGGGGATCACAAGAAATTGAGATTGCAACAAATTTATCAACTGGACATCAATGAATATTTAGCCAAAAAAAATGTGGACGTTTATGAAAGAGACGATATAAAGTTAAAAAAACATGAATTTTATAAATTTTATAAAAAGTAATGCTATAAATCTCATCTGTTTTATACTAACTCACATGGTTATAAATCATAATTTTTTAATTGAAAACTGCAATATTTTAATTGACACAAATTTTTTTAAAACATAAACCAATAAAAAATAACAAATTACATACCTTAGCTTACAGACTAGTATTAAAAATTTTGGGTTTAGAATTTGTCTCTAACATCATCCTTTTATAAAACGACAAAATTGGAGAAACGACAACACTAATGTAAACGACAACTGAAAGAAGACCGTAACGCATGACGTGGCATCAATAAAACAAACGACAATTCGATCAACTATAATATGAAAACGAGACGCTAAGAAAATACGGTGACCTAATGAATGATAATCAACTACAAAAACGACAGCGAGTTACCAAGAATGACGTTCAGAAGAAAAGGAAAAAAAAAAAAGGCTTTAAAAACGACATTATTTTGGGGAACAAAGGCAAGTTACTGTCACGCCCCGGAGTACGGGAGGTGACGTGGCGGAATATTTAGGTTAATTAAAAGAGAATTTAATTAAAAACCGTGAGTTTAAGAATCCAATTAAATAAAAATTAAGAAGAATTTCCACCACATTTTATAAAGAATTTAAAATCATTAAACAAATAACAATAATTGAATAAAAACCGCGAATATGGGTTCCACAACCCACAACTTGTGCACACACATGGAGCTGACAATATCACAAATACAATTACAGTCCAAGTACAAATAAAGTTGAGTCTTACATGCCTTGATTAATAAATACAGAATGTAAATAAATTCTCCTATTGCTCCTGAGTTCGGTCCGAAGAATCTTCTCCAAACCTAAATGGGAAACCACCTAGAGGGGGGGGAATTTAAAACAGATAAAACGTGAGCGAAAGGCTCAGTAGGACTAAGTTTTATAAAATAATTTAATGCAAAGAAACATAACATTATCAGGAGTTATATAGAAAAGGAACTTGAATAAATAAATAAATAAATAAATTGAGTAGAACCGTTCTGACACAGAACAGTCTACTCGTCAAATCAAAACACCAGTTTACTTTTACCTAGGCAAACCATGATATCACCACCGTAGTGGCCCAGCTGGGTTTCGGGACCTGCCCCCAAGGTCGATCACGACCCGATCTCTGATATGGCATCATGCCCATGTGTTTATTATCATTATCATTCAAAACCCAATTACCGAGTATTGTCAATTACATTCATTATGAAATTCATTTCATGTCACGGTATATAAAAATATAACCGATAAAACCATTTTCAAACAACCGTTGAAAACATTTTGATAGAAATCCTTTTCAAAGCCAAATCATTTCAAAACCAGGCTACCAAAGAAATAGGATAGAAGTCCTACCTCAGTACTCGTGCCGGTACCCCACACCGTAATCCCGGTCCGCTATACGTTAGCTCCACGGAACCACGAACAATCCTAGATACAAACTAAGTCGATCAATATCTAGTTCGAGACATTCTATGTTACCAAATCATTTCATGATGTCCTAGTGTGCCATTTGTATCATTAAAATCATCCTATAAGGTTGGGATTTAAATCAGGGTTCAAAACAATGAAATCGGGTAAAAATCACAAAATTTTCCATGCCTCGGTCGGCCTGCCGGACGCCCTGCTTCGGCCTGCCGAACTGTACAGTTCGGCCTGCCGGAAGCAAAGTTCGGCCTGCCGAACATGTCCCCAGA
Organism: Artocarpus heterophyllus; assembly: GCA_025403435.1. NCBI lineage: Eukaryota > Viridiplantae > Streptophyta > Magnoliopsida > Rosales > Moraceae > Artocarpus > Artocarpus heterophyllus. The sequence continues at coordinate 15,536,571 of CM046354.1, read as the reverse complement.
TTCGGCCTGCCGGTCGGAAGAACACCGGCCTGCCGATCATCACTCCGGCCTGCCGAACATGAACTTCGGCCTGCCGAACTGGGAAAATCCAGAAATCCCAGCCACGGGTTTCTCGATCCCCAAAATCCAAATCTGAATTCCAACCTGTTTTTCTCAATTCCCAGGCATGAAAAATAACTATAGTTGATAGAAAAACATTCTAAAACATGTTTGGAATCATTTAAACAACATTTGAACTCAAAATCTTCAAAAATCCGAAAATGAGAAAAAGAGGAGAAAAATGAAAATCTTGAATCCAATCCGTTTTTCTTCAATCTAGGTTTAGATTCTAGTTGTTCTAAGCTCATTTAACACAAATCCACGGTTTTCTAAGCTTAAACAAACTTAGATTTCAAAAACACACAAAATCGAAAATTTTGAAAAAAAGTTTAGAAATTTCGAATCTAACCTCGAATCGAAGCTTCAATCCGCGTTCTCGGTCGCCGAATCACGTCCCCGAGCTTCCTCCTTGCTGTTCCGAAGCTTGGATTCGAATGGAAATCAAAAATTTGAGAGAGAGATTGAGAGAGAGAGAGGGGCTGCCGAGAGAGAGAGGGAAGAGAGAGAGAGATGGGCGTGGAAGTGAGGAGAGAGAGAGAGGAAAGGAAAATAAATAGAGAAAATCGGTGGGCGGTTTTACTGTGCGAAAACCATGTGCCGCCCACGGTTTTGTAAAACGGAGTATTTTTAACATTTTACAAATTGTTGTGTTTTAAAACTCAAAACATCATTTTAAATCAACAAGGAATCTTTTGAACACATCAATTCAACAAAACAACCAAATAATCTAATTAAAGTTAAAACTTTAATTATGGCACACTAATTCATCATTTTTATTACATTAATGTTAAATAAATTTCGGGACGTTACAGCTCTCCACTCCTAAAAGAAATTTCGTCCTCGAAATTTAAGACTCACCTCAAAAACAAAACAAATGCGGATATGACTCCCGCATACTCGACTCTAATTCCCAAGTGGCTTCATCAACACCGTGATGCTGCCACACGACCTTTACCAACGGTATCTCACGACGACGCAAGCTAATCACTTGCCGGTCGATAATCTGAATCGGCACTTCTTCGTACGTCGTATCCTCCTGAACCTGCACATCGCGAAACGATACTACCTTATCCTGCCCAGGTGGACACTTCCTAAGCATAGACACATGAAACACATCGTGCACATGAGAAAGTTCGGGCGGAAGATCAAGCCGATAAGCGACCACACCAACACGCTGAGTGATCTCGAACGGCCCAATATACCTCGGCGCGAGCTTCCCACTCACCCCGAACCGCATAGTTCCCTTACGAGGTGACACCCTCAAGAGAACAAAATCTCCAACCGCGAACTCTAAAGGTCTACGTCTCCTATCTGCGTAGCTCTTCTGCCGACTCTGAGCTGCTCTCAACCGATCCCGAATCACCGCGACTTTCTCGTTGCTGTCACGAATCTCATCCGGCCCAAGAATAACTCTATCTTTCGGCTCGGCCCAACACACAGGTGATCGACACGGCCGCCCATACAACGCCTCAAATGGTGCCATACCGATACTCGCCTGATAACTGTTGTTGTACGCGAACTCCGCCAAATGCAAACATTGCTTCCAATTCCCGCCGAAGTCCAACGCACAAGCACGCAACATATCCTCGAGAACCTGAATAACCCGCTCAGACTGCCCATCAGTCTGAGGATGAAACGCCGTACTGAAGTTCAAATCCGTACCCAAAGCCTCCTGAAAACTCCTCCAGTACTTAGCATTAAACCTGGTATCTCGATCAGAGGTGATGGACAAAGGAACTCCATGCAACCTCACAATGTTCTGCATATACAACTCCCCGAGAATCTTCCTCGAACACGTCGACCTAAACGGAATGAAATGCGCCGATTTCGTCAACCTGTCGACCACAACCCAAACTGCATCATGCCGCTGCTCCGTCCTCGGCAAACCTGTGAGAAAATCCATCGTCACATGCTCCCATTTCCAACCTGGAATAGGAAGCGGCTGAAGCTGACCTGCAGGCTTCTGATGCTCGGCTTTCACCTGAAGACACGTCGAACACTTGGCCACGTACTCGCGAACATCTTTCTTCATGCCTCTCCACCAATAGTGCCTCTTCAAATCACGATACATCTTGGTGCTCCCCGGATGAATAGCAAACTGAGACCTATGAGCTTCATCTAGAACGGCTTTCGTCACCTCGGCGATAACTGGAACTGCAAGACGCTCCCGGAAGTACAACGATCCATCTACATGCACGCTCCATTCTTCAAACTGCTCCCCGTTCTGAATCCGCGACCAAATCCCCTGCAAATGTCGATCCTGCCACTGACCTTGCTTCACCATCCGAACAAGAGCTGGAGTCGCTTCCACATGATACAACAAAACTCGATCACCGTCTTCATGATACTGTAGCCGATACTCACTCACTGTCGCATTCCTACTCCAGTCCTCAAAAATCAAACAAGCGAGAATCCCTGAGGACCTCCTGCTAAGCGCGTCCGCTACCACATTAGCTTTCCCGGGATGATACTGCAACGCGAAATCATAATCTTCCATGTACTCCACCCATCTGCGCTGCCTCAAGTTGAGATCCCTCTAAGTGAACAAATACCTCAAACTCTTATGATCGGAGAAGACCTGAAACGATGCTCCATACAAGTAACATCTCCAAATCTTCAGCGCGTAGATCACTGCCGCAAGCTCTAAATCGTGAGTAGGATAATTCCGCTCGTGAGGTCGTAGCTGTCTCGATCCGTATGCAACCACACGTCCATGCTGCATCAACACGCATCCAAGTCCGCGCCCTGAAGCATCAGCATAAACCTCATACGGCTCGTCACTACTAGGAATAACTAATACTGGAGCTGAAGTCAACCGGTTCTTCAATTCCTGAAAAGCAGACTCACAATCTTCATCCCACTCAAACCTAACGTTTTTCCTGATCAACCTCGTCAACGGAGCTGCAATCTTCGAAAAGTCCTTTACAAATTTTCGGTAATATCCAGCAAGACCTAAGAAGCTGCGAATCTCCGCTACATTCCTTGGTCGTTCCCACTCCAATATAGCTTCAATCTTGGATGGATCCACTAAAATACCATGCTCCGAGATGACATGACCCAGAAATTTGACCTCGGTCAACCAGAACTCACATTTTTCTCTCTTAGCATACAACTGGTGCTCCCGCAGAGTCTGAAGCACGATCCGAAGATGCTGCTCATGCTCCTCCCATGTCTTAGAATACACAAGAATATCATCGATGAACACGATCACAAACTGATCCAGATACGGCCTAAAAATCCTGTTCATCAAATCCATAAAAGCTGCTGGAGCATTCGTCAACCCAAACGACATAACCAGAAACTCGAAGTGCCCATACCGAGTCCTAAAAGCTGTCTTAGGAATATCCTCCTCCTTGATCCTGAGCTGATGATAACCTGAACGCAAATCAATCTTCGAGAAGTATCGCGAACCTCCCAACTGATCAAATAGCTCATCAATCCTAGGCAAAGGATACTTGTTCTTCACCGTAACACGATTCAGCTGCCGATAATCCACACATAACCTGAGAGTCCCATCGTGCTTCTTAGCGAACAAAACAGGTGCTCCCCACGGAGATGTGCTATTCCGAATATATCCTTTATCAGCAAGCTCCTGAAGTTGCTTCCTCAATTCCTTCATTTCTGCCGGCGCCATCCGATAAGGTGCCATAGAAATCGGTGATGTCCCTGGAAACAACTCGATACCAAACTCAATCTCCCGATGCGGTGGTAATCCTGATAACTCGTCGGGGAAGACATCCTCGAATTCACCAACCACCGGAATCGCTACACTACCTTTCGAAACATAGGGCTCGCAATCTAGATTGGCAAGAAAAGCAAAACAATCTAGATTCCTTCGCCCTCCTAGACATGACTTCATGAGACGCTCACTCATTAGCCAATCACCACCACCCTGGTAAGTGATCACCGTTCCCCTATCAGACACTAGGGTCACTTTTCTAAGTTGGCAGTCCACAACTGCACTATACCTGGACAACCAGTCCATCCCTAAAATCACATCATAGGAACTCATGGGGAGTATAATCAAATCACTTTTCAAAATCTCATCCCCAATCTTTATTTTACAAGATTTACACATACAAGTCACACACACCCGCCCCAAAGGAGAAGTTATAACTAGGGGTTCATCAAACTCTTCTATCTCTAATCCCAAGGCATGTACAAAAGAACTCGAAATGAGAGAATGAGAGGCACCGGTATCAAATAAAACGCGAGCTAGAGATCTAGAAACAAAAACCATACCATCGACAACCGCGTTACCAATCTGAGAATCTGACCCTCCAGATGCCATTGCATGAACCTGCACTGGCGCCTTTCCTTTTCCTCTACCGACATTGCTGGGTCCTGCATTACTCGGCCGATGCTGCTGAGATGGAGATGACTGCACACTACCTGTACTCGGAGCTCTATACTGAGGAACACTGCGCTGAAAATACTGCGGCTGCTGTCCCCGTGCCGGATATGAGAATTGCTGAGGAGAAAACTGCGGATACTGCAACTGCGGGTACTGCGGAGGCGGAGGTAGGGTCTGAGGCTGAGGCTGAGACGAACGACTGGCATCCTCCCCGGTCTGCGATCCAAGACGAGCACTCCTGATCGGGCAATTCCTCTTGATGTGTCCGGGCTGCTGACAGAAATGACAATGAAAGCTGTAGGGGTTGCTGCGCCCGCTGCCAGACGAACTGCTACTGCCACTGGTCGCACCGCCTTGCTTGCCTTTCCCCGGAGCTGGACGACTACTGGTGCTCTTCCTGCCACTCCTCTGCGGTCCTCCTGAAGCCTTAGCTCGGTCCTCACAATACTGCACGTAATCATTCTCCACGGAGATCGTCGACGACACAAGCTCTCCGAAACTCCTAAGCCGTAGAGCAACCAACTGCCGTCGAATAGGAGCCTTGAGTCCTTCCTGGAACTTGATGCATTTCTCGCGCTCCGATGCCACAACTGATGGAGCAAACCTAGCTAACTCGCTAAACTTTGCCTCGTACTCCCGAACTGACATATCACCCTGCTGCAATCTATAAAACTCAGCTGCCTTCTGATCCCTATATCCCTGCGGAAAATACCGATCATAGAACAGATCCTCGAACTTGTCCCAACCGATATCGCCACCGCGCTCCAGACGCTTAGTTTGTTTCCACCAGGTGTTAGCGCCACCCTCGAGCTTATACGCCGCAAACTCCACACGATACTCCTCAGACACACCAAGGGTATCAAGATGCTTCAAGATCGAATCCAACCAATACTCTGCTAACTGCGGATCCCCATTGCCATCAAAAGTCGGAATAGACGCCCGCCGAAATTCCTTAAAGAAGGCATGCCGACTACCAACACTGGAGTCTTCCGGTCTAGTCCTGGCTGCCATCTGCCGGAAAGCCGCAATCATAGACCTCATCAGGCCCTCATCATTTCCGAACTCGGCGTCAGCTGTCGAACGACGTCTAGGTGCCATTCTCTCACTTCTGAAAACAAAATTTGGACTGTCAGAGGTATTTCATTGTCAAACCTATGTGTGCACAATTCCCAAGGTTCATAACCTTGAGCTCTGATACCATTCTGTCACGCCCCGGAGTACGGGAGGTGACGTGGCAGAATATTTAGGTTAATTAAAAGAGAATTTAATTAAAAACCGTGAGTTTAAGAATCCAATTAAATAAAAATTAAGAAGAATTTCCACCACATTTTATAAAGAATTTAAAATCATTAAACAAATAACAATAATTGAATAAAAACCGCGAATATGGGTTCCACAACCCACAACTTGTGCACACACATGGAGCTGACAATATCACAAATACAATTACAGTCCAAGTACAAATAAAGTTGAGTCTTACATGCCTTGATTAATAAATACAGAATGTAAATAAATTCTCCTATTGCTCCTGAGTTCGGTCCGAAGAATCTTCTCCAAACCTAAATGGGAAACCACCTAGAGGGGGGGGAATTTAAAACAGATAAAACGTGAGCGAAAGGCTTAGTAGGACTAAGTTTTATAAAATAATTTAATGCAAAGAAACATAACATTATCAGGAGTTATATAGAAAAGGAACTTGAATAAATAAATAAATAAATAAATTGAGTAGAACCGTTCTGACACAGAACAGTCTACTCGTCAAATCAAAACACCAGTTTACTTTTACCTAGGCAAACCATGATATCACCACCGTAGTGGCCCAGCTGGGTTTCGGGACCTGCCCCCAAGGTCGATCACGACCCGATCTCGGATATGGCATCATGCCCATGTGTTTATTATCATTATCATTCAAAACCCAATTACCGAGTATTGTCAATTACATTCATTATGAAATTCATTTCATGTCACGGTATATAAAAATATAACCGATAAAACCATTTTCAAACAACCGTTGAAAACATTTTGATAGAAATCCTTTTCAAAGCCAAATCATTTCAAAACCAGGCTACCAAAGAAATAGGATAGAAGTCCTACCTCAGTACTCGTGCCGGTACCCCACACCGTAATCCCGGTCCGCTATACGTTAGCTCCACGGAACCACGAACAATCCTAGATACAAACTAAGTCGATCAATATCTAGTTCGAGACATTCTATGTTACCAAATCATTTCATGATGTCCTAGTGTGCCATTTGTATCATTAAAATCATCCTATAAGGTTGGGATTTAAATCAGGGTTCAAAACAATGAAATCGGGTAAAAATCACAAAATTTTCCATGCCTCGGTCGGCCTGCCGGACGCCCTGCTTCGGCCTGCCGAACTGTACAGTTCGGCCTGCCGGAAGCAAAGTTCGGCCTGCCGAACATGTCCCCAGATTCGGCCTGCCGGTCGGAAGAACACCGGCCTGCCGATCATCACTCCGGCCTGCCGAAGATGATCTTCGGCCTGCCGAACTGGGAAAATCCAGAAATCCCAGCCACGGGTTTCTCGATCCCCAAAATCCAAATCTGAATTCCAACCTGTTTTTCTCAATTCCCAGGCATGAAAAATAACTATAGTTGATAGAAAAACATTCTAAAACATGTTTGGAATCATTTAAACAACATTTGAACTCAAAATCTTCAAAAATCCGAAAATGAGAAAAAGAGGAGAAAAATGAAAATCTTGAATCCAATCCGTTTTTCTTCAATCTAGGTTTAGATTCTAGTTGTTCTAAGCTCATTTAACACAAATCCACGGTTTTCTAAGCTTAAACAAACTTAGATTTCAAAAACACACAAAATCGAAAATTTTGAAAAAAAGTTTAGAAATTTCGAATCTAACCTCGAATCGAAGCTTCAATCCGCGTTCTCGGTCGCCGAATCACGTCCCCGAGCTTCCTCCTTGCTGTTCCGAAGCTTGGATTCGAATGGAAATCAAAAATTTGAGAGAGAGATTGAGAGAGAGAGAGAGGCTGCCGAGAGAGAGAGGGAAGAGAGAGAGAGATGGGCGTGGAAGTGAGGAGAGAGAGAGAGGAAAGGAAAATAAATAGAGAAAATCGGTGGGCGGTTTTACTGTGCGAAAACCATGTGCCGCCCACGGTTTTGTAAAACGGAGTATTTTTAACATTTTACAAATTGTTGTGTTTTAAAACTCAAAACATCATTTTAAATCAACAAGGAATCTTTTGAACACATCAATTCAACAAAACAACCAAATAATCTAATTAAAGTTAAAACTTTAATTATGGCACACTAATTCATCATTTTCATTACATTAATGTTAAATAAATTTCGGGACGTTACAGTTACTATCAAGCAAAGGAAACGACAATAATTACTTAAAAATGAGGACGTTTAAGAGAACAACTACTGCACGAAAATTGTGTAAGAAAAAGGATGACATAACAACGCATCAAGTTAAAGAAATAAGTTTTTAATTATAGGATATTACGTTTTAAATTGTCTGATATATATCAAGTTTTTTGATAACGTAGAACACAAACAGTATGTAGAAAAAAATCACTTAGAAATTCAAAAAGAGTATATGTTAATATTAGTATAGGTCAAAAGGTTACATTCAATCATAAAAATACATGAAAAGTTAACAAATCATAAAATAAAGGGGTTGAAACTTAAAAAAAGGAAAAATAAAAGTAAAGCATCTAAATCTTATTGTCTTAAACAATTAAAGGTTTTTATAATGTATATTATTAAAAAATTGTAAAAAAAAAAAGACCATGAACAAAAAGAATAAATACAAGAAAAATATTACTTGGAGATTCAAACAAAAAAAGGTACGCATTTCTGAAAGAAAATAACCATAATAAAAACTATAATTGATCACGAGAAAGGAGATTATTTTGATGAAAGTTTGGCTCACCTATTTTGTGGAAAATAAACGAGACTTCAATCGTTAACCATTGTATGTAAGAGCCCCTAGCTTTTGTGCAGCTCCGCATTTTGATAAATCCTAAAATGGGCCCATTTTGTATGTGCTTTAAATAGGAAAAGGCACAAAGCAGTGAAAAAAAGACACAAGTGGTACGATGCCTATGTCGCGTGTCGTTAAGTGTACTGTTTCATTTTTCAATTGCGGCGAAACCTAACTCCATGCTTGAGTGATAGCTGTTCATACACCGATAAGAGATGTGTGGATTTTCGAAAAGAGAAGAGCCATGAAGGTCCCATCTGGACTACCCGATTCCTACAAATGAATAGAAGTTGGATACAAGTTGGATCTCACCTGAATCGCTCAATCTATCGTCCCCAGGAAATGAGCTAATAACCCTCACAACCTTCACAATACACATAACTATCATTGAGCTAGTAGCTCATCGTGCGGGCCTCCTGTTGGGGCCCCATTATTGCAAAAATAAGAGGAGCCCTACCTCCCTATTTCCTTTTCTATGCGCCCACGTCGCCACACTCACTACATCTGCCACACGCATCGTGGCTTAAAGTCTTGAAAAAATCTGTTGTCTGCTAGTATTTACTTCCTCAGTTTCTTTTTTTTTAAAAAAAAAAACTTTAAGCAAAGAATTGTCAGCTGGCTTTTTAGGGCATCAAAACTCGGGCCCTTACCGCCTAGACTTTTAGCGACGACATAAAAGTTGGTTTTAAGGCGCCAATTAGCATTTCTAGGTGCAAAACGTCCAATTTTTACCACCAACTTTTTAGTGACAACACTGTCTTTGGCAGCAATGGAAAAGTTTTACCATCAGGTGTTCATTCTAGGTTTTTAGCAATGATGGGACACATCATTTTTTTTTTCATTTTTCTTAACATTCGTTATTCTCTTCTTTTTTTTTTTCTATGACGACATATCGTTGCTATATATATCTTTTTAGCGACGATTGTCGTCGCTAAATGCTTTGTTTCTTATAGCAACATGAAGGACAAGAGGCGTAAAAAAGGGCATTCTATCAACTTATTCAAACCTAGGATTATAAGTTCATAAACTTAGTCTTACTTCACCATCGAGAAATGAAAGAAGACTTCTACGAGGAAATTACATAGATCGGCCCTTAAAAATTATGTAAAATCAAAATTATGCTTAAAAATAATGTGAAATCAAAACTATTTTCCCTTTTTTATTTTGACATCATATTTAGGTAACTAAATTACTCTAACTGAAAGCTGTCTATTTAAAACAAATGTAAACCTGATTTTCTCTCCGTAATCAATCTTGTTCAACCGCACTCACTACCATGGCATAGACACCCGTCCCCCCAAAAAAAAAGATGTTAACCATAAGAAACAGTTTTCATTTAGTAGGATCGACTTGCCTATGGACAGAATTTTGTTGTTGTTACACCATTACCCAAGAATTCCAAAAGGACCCACTTGATTTCTCTTTCAATTATAGTGTTACAAAAAGAAAAAAAAAATGGATTTAGAAAAAGGGAAAAAAAGGAATTAAAGCGGGCTCTTTCGTACAAAGGATAAAATGAGTAAAAAGAAATTCAATCTCCATTTTTTTTGAAGGATCATTAGATTTTTTGTGGTCAATCACATTGAAGATGTATCAAGAAGACATAAATAAAATGGAGATAAGCCATGCGAGGTTAATTTACAAGACTATGTAGATAGCGGCTAAACAACAGTGTGTTTGGTTGCCTTCAAATGATAGCCAAAAAAAAGTATAACAATCATGTGTTAAAATTCTATCTACCAGAAAAAATTATTAAACGGAGTTAGGTTGGACTGAATTTTGGGTCAAATGAATTATGGATCCTTTGCTAAATAGATTTAAATTAATTATTTAATTTGAGTTAGTATGATTTGAGTTAGTGATTTAAATTATTATCCAAATTGAAATTTGGATACGCATTTAAGTTTTAATCTAAATATAGAATAAAATTGAAATTTGTATTTGAAGAAGCAATAAAATAGTTTTTGGTTTATCAACAAATCTAATAAAATATTAATGCTAATAATCCTAAAAAATATGCAATATGGATCTAATTTATTCCATCATCTCAATTGGATAACAAATAAAGAAGTTATAATTTTTTTCCTTAAATATAAAAGAAAGAATTTTAGTTTTTATTGTAGCAGAAATATCAAAGTATTAAAGAGTATGTTTGTTTCATGCATTCTTTTAACTTAATGGACTCAAATTTATATTCGAGTATCAAAAATCTTTCAGATACGTGTTTGTTTCCCCCAAAATCTGAATCATTTGAGTATCAAGAATCAAATTTTTGATATTCAGATATTTTTGTTACAGTAAAAACTAAAATTCTCTCTTCTATATTTGAAGAAAAAAATCATAACTTCTTTATTTGATATCCAATTAAGATGATTCTTTTTTCACTGTGTTCTTAACGAAGAAAGAAATAAATTAAGATTCATATTGCATATTTTTTTAAGATCATTAACATTAAGATTTTAATATATTTATTAATAAATCAAAAATTATTTTCACTACCTCTTCAAACATAAATTTTAATTTTATTATATACTCATATTAAAACTTAAATGCATATTCAAACGTCAATTCGAATAACAATTCAAATCACTAACTCAAATCTTAATTCAAATTATACTAACTTAAATTAAATTATTAATTTAAATTTATTTACTAAATAGACCCAAAAATTTAAAAAATTAAAACTCTAAACTTAAATTATTGATACTTAAAATATTTAAATATTAAAAATAATCAATATATATTTTTAAAAAATTTAATACTTAAATTTAAATTTAAATAAAAAAATTTAAAAAATTCTCCAAACAAACACGTCGTATTAATTTATACTCAGTCAGAGGAAAAAAGTATATATATATATATATATATGTGTGTACGTTTTCCTAGGTTCATTTAATGTGCACTCCTCTCAATGCTCAGCTGTTGCGCATAGCACGGGACAGCAGGGCATGTGGTACTGTAGAGATATGTCTTCGAGTATGTTTGTTTCAGTTTTTAAACCACAGTTTAAATTATTTTACTCCAGTATTTTCTCTCATTAAAATTTAAATCTTCATTCAAATACTATACTCAAATACTCGTACCAAACGCACCTTTCATTTCGTTGAATTTTTTTTGAAAGGCCATTTTTTTAAAATCCTTTTTATCCCTACAAAATTACTCATAAAATTATAAATCTTACTTAGACAGATCTCATTGTTTAACCTGATTTTATAGTTTTATTAATAACAAAATTACAAGCTTATAAACTGAAATAAGATTGCTCTCCGTTGAATTTTGAAATGATAAAAGAAAAATATTGTCGTGTTATAAATAAATAGAGAAAATCAATTAAATTTGACAAAATTTTTACGATCAAGGAAATGATTTCCAAGGTTTTGTTTTTTTATTTTATTTTTTGACAGGCAGATAAACATTATACAATAATTAAAAAGGATATCAGTGTTGTCGGCCCCACCGGCCAATAATCTCCTGTACAAGTTGCGACGTGTGCGACACCAAGGCTCCCGTACCCAGATCTTATCTCTTTCTTTCTTTTTTGACAATGACCTTTTTTAAAAAAAAAATTAAGAAAGAGCAAATTATTTTTCAGAAAAACGTTTTTTTGACTGGAGACGAACTATTTTTAGAGTCAGTTAGTACGTAATCATCTCCCCACGATTTTTCCCATTCAATTTCCATTTTCCACGGACCGCAGACCAAAAAAATCAGCGTTTTCCCATCGCCCTTCTGGAAATTTCCAAATTGGGAAAAGCAGGTGTTATAAATACCAGAGCTTCAAAGCCATCTAGGCCTATATCACATCTAGTACCCCAAAAAAGAAAAAAGAAAAAAGAAAAAGAAAAATTCTTTCTTGATAAGCCTTTCCTGCAGAACCAGAATTCAACAACCAAAATCAAACGCTATGGCCGCAATTAAAGTCCACGGAGCTCCATACTCAACCGCTGCAATGCGTGTCTTGGCTACCCTCCATGAGAAAGGCCTGGATTATGAGCTTGCTTTTGTCGACATGATCGCCGGTGAACACAAAAAGGAGCCTTACATTTCTCGCAACGTACGTTCTGTTTTGAACCGTCAGATTTTCACTAAAATTTGTTGTTAAAAATTGTTGGGTTTCGTTAAAATTTGTTAAATTTATTTATTTTTTTAATTTTTATCATTTTTTTGATTCAGCCGTTTGGTCAAGTACCAGCTTTTGAGGATGGAGATCTAAAGCTATTTGGTAAGAAATTAAAAAAAAAATGCTCCTTGTTTTTTGTGATTCGTTGGTTGCTCACTTAATAAATTTTTAAAACAAATAATTACACAAAACGACCGCATTGAATTTCCCTTTTAAAAATATCTTCTGTTTCATAATTTTGTAAACCCATCCATTTTTTAATTTCATTTTAGAAGTGTCTTTTTTTTTATATATATATATCGGTGGTTATAAATTGGTACGACTCATTCTAAGGATTGGTTAATAAAAAGGTAATTTTTTTTTTTTAAACTAGGAATCGGATTGTGCTTATATTTGAACCGTTAGATCTGAAAAAAAAAAAAAATTTAATCAAATTTAATATTTTATCGCTGAGAATTTCCCTAATAAAAAATAGAGGTCATTAATTCTCAGTTTTGCAGAATCAAGGGCAATTACAAGATACTTATCCCAACAATACGCCGACAAGGGAACTGCTCTCCTAGACTCCGACCCAAAGAAGCAGGCCGTCACAAATCTATGGATCGAAGTGGAGGCCCATCATTTCGACCCAAACGCCCAGAAACTGAACTTCGAGCTATCCGTGAAGCCCATGATTCTGGGCCTGGAAACGGACCATGCAGTGGTTACGGAATACGAGCCCAAGTTGATAAAGGTGCTTGATGTGTACGAGGAAAGGCTTTCTCAGTCCAAATACTTGGGAGGCGATTCCTTCACTTTGGCTGATCTTCACCACCTCCCTACGGTGCAGTACTTGCTGGGCACGAGTGCCAAGAAGCTGTTTGAGGCTCGTCCACGTGTCAACGCTTGGGTGGAGGATATCACTTCAAGGCCAGCTTGGACCAAGGTCGTTGAGCTTAGAAACCAGGCCTTCAGGTCATCAAAGAAAGAGTAGTTACACGAAATGAGTGATGTCTTCCATGTGTTTGTGGTTCTACTCTTTTCTATGTGTTTTGTGCGACAATTCCGGTTTGTTTTGTTTTTGATTTTGTGTTGTGTCAGTGGTGGCGGTGTTGTTCGGCGTTTGTTTTCCTTTTGTTTGCTGGAATAAATTGCGGAATTTGGACAAGGATCCTTAATCCAAGAGTGTTTAACAAAATTAATTCTAACTAAAATTTTTTATTATTATAATATAAAGATTTTATATGTTACAACGATAAAAAAAAATTTATTATATAAAACTTTCACTTGTTACAAATTTTCATTTAAAAGTTTCAGTTTTAACTATACTTCTTAAATACTCTGTTAGATTTTCATGTGTTTTGTGTAACAAGAATGAAAAGAGCGGTGTTATTAAGTATTGGTAACGCGTGGGTTTTTAACTGGTAGTCGTCTAGTTAACAAGGATGAGTTAATGAAGGTATTTCAGGCTCTAAATCTTGAGAGGAGCCACCATTATATCGAAAAGTTACAGATAGGAGATAAAACCTTGTGAGACTTGCCAGTTATAGACAACGATCCCATGTACTATTAGTGCTCATTATTCACCTAGAAAAATAAGATAAAAAAATCAATGATTGCTAAATGCAACGACATTAGAAAATAATTAAGTGGGACAGGGCTTTGAATTTGGAAGGGGCGTCAGTTTGATCCCGCATTATACGAGAAAATGGAACCAAAGAAAGAAAACTATGGTCGAAACGCAATTTGAATCAGCATTAGCCGAAGCTCAGTCCAGCCCATATGTTGGTCTGCCTCGTGTATTTGCGGAGATAACATGGTTTGGAAATGTCGAGGATTAAGGACTTTGATGCATTGAACTACATTCTAGTTTGGAAATGTTGAGGATTAAGGACTTTGATGCATTGAACTACATACTTTTTTTTTTTCTCAATTATTGTACCGTAGATTGATTTACCACAGAAGGTTGTGATTTACTGGTTCAAACAGTCGCTTTTAAAGCCCCTGCTTCAGTTTTGGCTGTTGATGCATTGGGATGGTGAGTGCAAACAGCAATGGCCTTGTGTTAGACAATTCAAAGAACCAAATATTAGGTCTTCACTATTTCTTTTATGGTCCATATACGGTTGCTATAGCCGAAGGAATGGGACCACCTGATCTCTTTTTTTTAGGGAAAAAAAGATCATGACAACTTATTGGCACTCTTGCTTTAATAATTTAACATCATATGTACAAGAGGTTTAATGAAGGATTATTCCATATCTTTTAGATTACAGAAATGAGCAGGCAATATACTTTAAATTAGAAGTGTTCACAAGATTGGATTTTGTAGATTTAAGATCAATCCGCAATCCAATTTACAATCTGATTCAAAACCATCGGATTGGATTAATGGATTCACATATTAAGTTATGGACTTTTAAAATAGGAATATTGAAGGATAATTTTTTCAACATCAAAAGTTAAAATAAAAAATTCATAATATATAATCACTTAATAAAGTTATATTTGTTAAAAACGAATCATTAAGACAAACTAGACTAAAAAAACTTAAAATCAAGTCTTATTAAAAAAACTCAAAATAAGTTATTGTTCATTCAATAACAACACTTAAAACTTTAAAACATTTAGACTTTAAATACTTTCTTTAGAGTTTCCTATTTCTAACTTGGGTTGTGTTTTTTCTACACAAGTTGATAATAATTGTTTGACAAAAAATGTTGGAAAATTTTTTTATTGGAAAAAAGGAAAAGTGTTATTAAATATATATTATTAAAATTATAAAACATATAAATATATATAAGATTTTAAATTGACGGATTGGACGGATAAAAAATTCTTCAATATAATCCTTCTGATCGATCCAAAACCTTTAGATTGAATTGAATTCGGCACAAATTTATGAATTTCGTGAACACCCCATCTTTAAATCATCTTGTCTCAAGAAAAAAGTTTACTCATTGTAAACATAATAATAAGTGCGAAGATAATATGTCTCCACTTTATGTCCCTTTAACGAATAATAGAGCTACCTTTTGCTAAATGGAGATCGTGCCCACTCGCATTTAAAAAAAAAAAAAAAAACTTGTACTTTTATCCTTAATTTGTTGAAAGAATTATAGCTGTACATTTATTTTATAAAATTTGGTAAGAATAAGCACGTGCATTAAGAAAATATGTGAATAAAATTATATTGCACTTTTAGTTGGTTTTAACTTTAAGTCAAGTTCTAGTATTGCGGAACAAAACTCCAAATTGACGACTTAAAAAAAAAAAAAAAAAAAAAAAAAAAAAAAAAAAAAAAAGCCAATTTTCTCTCTCTCTACTCGTTTAGCTCTGTTAGGTTTTTTTTTTTTTTTTTTTTTTGCGCTGTTAAGATCGTGTAGGGCTAGAGTCCAATGCCGCCTCCAGAATTCCGGCCCGGTGTTTTGGGTCTAGGATGAAGCTTTGAAAGTGCTCTCGGAGTAATTTGGCCAGTGGGTGAAGGACATCGGAGATGGGAGGCTGGCGCGGTGGGTGTCAGTTGTGTGCAATAGAGGTGGGGGTGTGGGAAGGGTCTACACGGATAGGAAGACAGTGGGACACGTTGATCTCTGGGCTGTCAGAGAGTTAATGCTCTGCGAAGGGGGTTTCTCGGCAGGTTTCATATGGGGGAGGGGCAGAGTTCTCTAGGTGCTTTGATGGCTAGGGGTATCACTCTTCTCGGGCCAACGGTTGTCCGAGCGGCCTCCTCGGCTGGTTCGACTATGGCGGGCAGGGGCGTGTGGTTAGGTGACAGTGGTGTGTGGCTATCACACGCCGGCAGTGGATGCTTGCATCTTTTCCCATCTCTCTGGCTCAGGTAGTTGCAGCAGTCTCCAAGTTCTTCAGTCACGGTGGCCGAATTGACTCCATAGACTTTTGTTATGTTTTTATGTTGGTTTTGCATTGTATTGTAAAGGCAGTTTTGCCCTCGGTTTGTATTTTTGGTTCTGTGGTTGTTATTTCATTTTGTAATAACAAGAATGGTTCCACTCTCTGGTTTTGTCTCGAGTCCAACCGACTTGAGCTTGGCTTCAATGGTGCTGCTGTAGGTGACCGGTCTAGTACGGGTCTTTTACTCTCGAGTGATCGGAGTTCTCCATCGGTTGTAGTGGATTTGTTGAACGAGCCAAAGTGCTCTATTGTTAGTACGCCATATGGGCAGAAGTTTAATCCCTTGAATTTACTGGTGAAGCCGACTTGAGATCGAGAGGTATTCCAATGTAATTTGGCCACTTGCATCAGCAATGGTGTGTGTATTTTCTTGAGCTGGAATACAATTACTCGTTCAAAAAAAAAAAAAAAGAGTATCTGTGCAAAACTATATTTTTTGTCAATGACGTGCTTCCGTACCTGAATTACAAAAAATTACCGATTGTAGCGTCTCTTATCAGGCTATCAAGGCAACCTCTTTACCCATTTTGGCAAATACATCCAAGTACTAATAATTCTATGAGGGATACAATATGCAACTAACGTTGTTTCATACATCATATCAACAACAACAATATATATCATCATAAGCGGGATCAAAGCAGGCTTTCTGGTACGTGGAAATTATATATTGAGTAGTTGGCAATGATATTGATGTTGCATAAAGAAGAGCTGGACAATTTACTTCAAGTATCGAATAAGCTCCTGAATGAAACCAGAATCAGTTGCTCTATGCAATGCAATGTTCATTAGCATAACACAACACTATGGCACTAAACTTGATCTCATTTATTTTGGCGACCGGAAGAATTCTTGTAAACTGCAAGAATATACGGAGTAAAATAATTGAAAGTAATATTTTCCTTTTTTATTCTTTGAGAGAGACTTTTAAATTGCTATGTGACGAATTAGGCTAGATTATTCATACTGTTTGATGAAAAAACAAAATAATAATAAAGATGGTGTAAGAAGCAAACCTCGAATCCTACAATATGGCGACCACATGAGCCAAATGATTTTGTGAAGATTCCATAATGATATCTACATCAGTATTAATACCTAAGAGCTTTGTAGCTCTTAGCCAAAGAATAGCTGCCCAACAAGGGGTGAATTGGGTTTTTGAAACTTTTTTCAGTTATTGAAAATTTGTACATTAAACATATAAGCAATAAACACACAATTAATCAAATATAAATGGCCAAAAAGTAAAAAAAAAAATGGAGAAAGAGAAATACAAACACTATTTATAGTAGTTCGGCCAAAATGCTTACGTCCACTGTCGTCTAGGAAAACATAGACTCGACCTCTTCCACTATCTTGACCTTCTTTTTGACACGTTTACTCTAAGTATAAACCAGTGACTTGTCTACACAAGGCTCATTACGACCTCTTACAATCTGCCAATTTTACGAAGACTAACCAACCAAAGCAACCCCAAATTTGACTAAGGCTTCAGAAACCTAATTCACTTAGTTTACAAGGATTTGAAAGTTTAAGGTTACTTCTCACAACTCCTAGAAAAGCTTAGAATACAATATGAAGTTCACTAGGAAATGATTAACACAAGTTTGGCTCAAGAATGTTTGAAAGCTTGTTGAACGTTTAGAGATTAATACAAGGATGATTCTAGGTGTTCTTAAATATCAACAAACTCCGAAATGAGGCTATTTATAGACTAGAATTCGAAACTAGCCATTTGAAGAGCATTAGCAAGGGCTAGAAAACTAGCCGTTGGAGCACTCGGTCGATTGCCATATAGATGGCTCGGCTGGTCGAGCTTGCTAAACGAGCCAACCCAATTTGGCTTAGGCCGATTGACCGGATTAAACGTTCCCCAGTTGATGGGGCTTATTCAGCAAGCCTGGCGCCTTCAATTTCATTTAAAATTTATTTAAAAAAAATTTATATCAAAGAAGATCTTAAACATTTTAAGAACAATTCTACGTCTTGAAATTTGATTTAGCATATAGAATAAATTTAAAATAATATTTCAAGACTCCAAGTATTTTTCAACTTAATTTTGAAAATAATATCAAATATTAAAAACTTTTAAAATCAAGTTTTAAAATCAAGCAATAAAATCGAAACTTGAGCCTTTTAAACTTGATAAAAACTATACGTATGCTATAACATCATACAAGTTTAAAAATGAAAATTAAACCTATTCTTCATGCTTGTTGATCCCATTTCTTCAATCTTCAAGCTCTTTGTAAATTGATCCCATTCCAATAATACTAAATGGCTCTACATACTCAAAATAAATTATTAGTACTTAAGCAATTAATTGTTTTTTGTCATTAAAACAAAAATAAATACTATATTTGAAACCTTGGGGCGAATAATCTCTCCCTTTTGATGATGACAAACAATTGATAGCTTTAGGTAAAATAAGAAAAGAAACTTGAAATATGTAAACATTTTTGCTCAGATATTTCCTACCATTTTTTACCTTAAGCTCCTCTATTGAGCATAATATAACTCTCCCGTAATGTATGAAATCTTAAAAGAATTTGTTAGTATTTTACAGATGAAATTTAATTAAAAAAAACACCTCAATCTCAATCCAAATGAATTTTACAACGATAATCTTTAATAAAATTTAAACATAGCTCCCCCTGCACCAAATATCTCGTTTTGAACAAAATAAAGATAGAAATGTAAATCAATCTATCTAAATCTTCTTCCCTTTGTCATCAACAAAACAAGAGACAAAAGCAACTCATAATTAACCATAATACTGCAAAATGATGTAAAATCCAAAATGCAAATTCCAAAATGGTCTTAAAATAGAGAAAAAGTAAACATAAAACCGTCGAACAATCAAATTGATGACATAAATGAAGAGTCTTTCAAGTTTTTTCAATACCAAACAAACCCATTATCTCGTAAGCCAGCGAGCAATCAAATTGATAATTTAGATTAAAAAGTTTTTACTCTTGAACAAGGAAACGCTCAAACGAAAGCGACGAAGAATAAGAAAACAAATAGAGAGAGGAGAATATGGAGAATGAACCACCTGCTTGTTGAGGCAGAAAAAGATTGTGAGAGATAAGAGTGGGAAGATCGATTAACGAAAAGAAAACCCAATTTCTCTTTGTTTCACCTATTTGCTAGAGGATGCCCTAGAAAAGACAATGTAACGCCATTATATAAGGGTTAACAGTTTTTAATAAATTAAAATAAAAATAAGAAATAAAAGTAAAACCTTAAAAATAAAGTTGTCCGGGCTTAAATGAAAACTCTCAAATCAAAAATAAAATATAAACGACAATTAAACCACAGTTTAATGTAGCACCTTAAATTTAATAATGTAAACTGTCGTTGTCATCATTTTAACCCTCAACACATTTTAATACAGTCACAGAAAGTAACAATTGATGCTTACATTATCATGAAGAACATTCTTAGTAATTGAAGCAGTCCTACTGTAATATAGCTACATAGCTTCCTAAACTATTATTCTCGTAGCCACCTCACATTTAGTGAGTCATGAAAAGATAAAAATATAAGGGAATGAGCGACAATATACTCAGTAGAAAAAACCATTACTCACCTTTTGGTTTTTATCATTACCACATTAAAACCTGCATGGTTAATTAATACTCATCATTATCCAGATTATGAGATTTATTATAATTATATTTCGTGGATACCATAGTTAATCATTACCGAGTTTAACACATATACATGTATACAAATATTACAATTCATCATTATTTCTAGGTACCCACGTTCAATAGAGTATCACTCAACTCATCGAAACCCAAATGGACGCACTTGATCACCCTCTAGACATTCCAAGGGTGTTCCGGTGAGGGGACATCAAGCCCCGAGTCCTCACCAAGTCGATTTTTGTATAGTGCATTCTGGGACTTTCGACCCAATGAAGCGTCATCACCTTCCCCCTATTTTAGCTTTTAGGGTATTTGTGCCCAAGGATGTAACCGCCGTCCTCTTCACGTCTCACCATTTCTCTATATTCAATCATTATTTATAGAGTCAGTTTTTCTAACCATGCTTCTCAATTTATAACAACATGTGTCAATTCATTATGTTCCTCGCCGTACAATACAAGACGAGTCCATGTCATAGTTTCATATGTGATACTTATATAATAACGTTTCAACATAGATATACATATATATATATATATCTTACGGTAAAACAATCAATTTAATTCCATAAAAACCTTACAAAAGTGAGTAATAGAATCCCTACCTTGCAAGCTTATCACCAATCTTTTAATCCCGAAGTCAATTAACGTTAGTCCCACACTCTCTTGATCCTAAGGCGTGCATAAGTATAATTAAAACTAAAGCACAATATACAACCACATTCATAAATAAATCATGTGTAAATCCATCTTATTAGTGTGCTATTAAAGCTTTTATGCAATTCTCTTTTGAATACCACAATAAACAATTTTTATCTTAACATGATATAAAATGCATACAAGTAATCTATATGTTTTAGTCCCTAATAAGATTCATAAATTACTTAGGATAATATTGGAAAGGTTGCAAGACATTAAAGAATTAGGTGGTGAGCAAAGATGGGTTCTTGGTTCAAGTTAGCAGCTGGTATATAGTGACGCCCAAAAATGTTTCTCTTTAAAAAGCAGGCGTTTGTAGTATAGAAAAGTTATCGTATCCACAGAGAGATGAAAATTTCTACCTCAGCAAATTGATAAAAATAAATATTCAAAAAGGCAAGCACTTTTTCAAATCAAAGTGTAAAATGAAATAAATATTTTTGTGATTTTTTTATTCAAAATTTAAAGCATAAAATTAAAATGGTGAAGCTTTGAGAATCCCTTGTACGCTTTGCAATTGATATGAAATTTTAAATCTAATTAATAATTATCTAAAGCATTTGATTTATTATATCTTTTCTCATTAATTGCAAGCACTTTTTACTAATTATATAGGTCAACCAAGAGCGACAATATAGCAAGCCATAATGCAGTAAGGATTTTCCTATAAAAACTAGCAAAATAATCATCTCTCACTAATGATTTCGTGCACTAATTATGAAAATTATAACCGCTGTCACTCAATTATAATTAACATAATCTTAAGATTAAAAAGATAATAACAAATCAAAATTACTATATTTTTATGGAATAAATTATTGCGTTAATTTCAGCAGCACCTCGTTTTATAAAATGGCTTAAGAATACACTATGTCATCCTCTGTCTACAATAAATCAAGAATTATCAAGCATTTACTGTGCCAGTCTATGTCTATAATGCAGCAGAAACTCAACGTAATAAACGAGCATGACTTCAGTATTATTGATATTAATTATGCAACACAATTAAATTACATAAAGAAAGCATGACTGAATTTATGCAAGAATTGGGCAGCATAACAACATTAATAATAATTATTAAAAACATAAAGATATAATTTATTCCACAAAATATAAGCATTACAAAACAGATATAGAGTTAAAATCCATACTAGAATACTATGCATACAAGATCATCTCTATGCCTCACCAAACTCTCTACATTAATTTAAGCATTATTTAATTATTAATTTTTTACCTAAGGAGATATTGTTGAGTCCAACTCAGCAGAAAGTAAAAGAAGAAGAAAGAGGGCCAAAGGCCCGAAGGGATGCTTCAACTGAGGCAAATGCCTCAGTATTTATAGGAGCTTAAAATCACTATTTGTCATTTGTAATTGTTATTTTCTTCTGTTGAAACGTTGACAAATTCGGATCATATTGATTCTTTTCCTTTTCTACGTTGATCTGCGTTCCTGAGTGTGCAGTTTTTCCTTTGTAATCCCGTGTGACGCGACACTTGGCAGTACTAAAACGGACTGATCGTGACCGTTGATCACCAGATCCAATGGCTCCAAATGCGCTCGAGAATGGGCCTAGGTGGGACCAGTGGGACTGAGATTCGAGACCATCAGATTGGTCTTCGTCAGCTGATCGAACGGCTAGGAAGACGGATGCACATGGAGTCGATCACACGAGATCCAACGCGGCCTAAGATGCTCCTCTGACGCGTCTATAGCTTGTCAGCGCGTGTGATGCAGCACAAATCAAAAAATGACACGTGGACATCACTACGAGATTCCGCTAACGCACCGGATGACGCAATGCTCTATTCGACTGCTGAGATCATTTTGTCAGTTGATCCGACGGTCAGAAACGTGCCACGTGTTCCCTTTAGATGAATTCCAATATTTTGATGCATTTGATGTCCGATTTTGCCCCTTTTTACACCGTTTTGTTTCGTTTTTCCTCTAGATTTCAAATCTGAAAATCACAAAAACACTAAAATTAATTATTTTACAAACATAATATTTACAAAAATATTAAAAATATTTATTTTACAATAAAACACACAAAAATAAATAAAAACTTCTAAAATTTCCAGTCTCTTACGGTTTGACACAGATATAATTTTTATGACTTGAAAATATTTTTAGAAATTACTAAAAATATAATAAGACATATTTACGTTTATGACTTGAAAATATTTTTAAAAATTACTAAAAATATAATAAGACATATTTACAAACTTAAAACACACTACCAAACACACTAAACTCAAAATAAAATAACCGCATTACTTTTACGGTTTTAACTATTTATAAATTAAACACACATTTAACACACCGAAATGACTCTAAAAATTACTAAAAATATTATTAAACATAAAAAACATACTAAAAACACATTTTTAAACACATTTTTACACTAAGACATAAAAATACTTATTAGCACAAAAATGTTATTAATTAGAGGATTTAATGAGAAATAAAAACATAAATAAATGATTTAAGCATTGTAAAATATACACTTTGATAGTCTCATCAGTATGCCATGGCAAACTGCCAGTATACTTTTATAAAATGGATAAGTTCACCATCTACAATCATCACATGGGTTAACAGGTGGTTTATTTAATGTAAACGGACCGTGTATTGCCACTGGTAGGTTTACTAGTTTCCAATCCGAAATTAAAAAATTCATAGAAAATAAAATACAACTCCGATTTAAGCTTATGATAGCTCGTTAGAAAGCTTAGGATGTCTACTTTTTAAATATAAAACTAATTTATAAAATTCATTTTCATTTAATCCTAGAATTTCAAGAAATAGCCACTGCCTATAGAGGTATTATAAAGTTTATGAAATGTCACGTTTTTTTTTTAACCCGAAACATATTATCTTTGTTCAAAACCTTAAAACCATTCCAAAGTATGAAGCTTGCATTATATAATCATAATAAACATATTTTCATGAGTTTTATACCAAAATCATCATCAAACCATATCTCTAGCCTTTCTCACAAATAATAGTGAAAACATGCTTATATCAAACTTTCTCATTCAAAACCATGAAATCTAATTTGTGCAGCAAAATAAATGAGCAAATTCAAAGTAAAAATAGTAGATAAAACTAGATTAATATTTTAAAATCTTACCTTATAATCTCATTGAAAACTTTAAGTCATCAATTCAAGGAATTAAAGCTCAAATTCAACTTTAGGATGGAGACTTTTGAACGACATGGAGTTGGGTTTCTCAAGCTTAGAGAGCAGATGAAAAGAAGAAGAAGAAAAGAATGAGAGGACGACATTTCAAGGAGGAAGGGGAAGATAAGTGTTGCACGGAGAAAAGGAAAATGAATGTATGGTTTTCTTTGTTGGAGGGCCCAATTGAAGGAAAATAATGGGAAGTGGGAGACAAGTAGGTGAAGCATTAAGTGTATTATGTCTCCTTCGGAGACTTTAGTTCATATAATGCCAAATGGCATTTTAGTAATTAATTTGATGTTTCAAGAGCGTTTCGGTAAATTTACTAAATAAATATAGAAAAATTTTTGAAAATTTTGAAATAGGTATAAATAAATAGGATGAAATAGATTTTAGATGAAATCAATTTTAGTTAGCACACTAATAATTAATTTAATTACCATATTACCTGTTAAGAAAATAATAGGTGTCACAACTCTACCCCCTTAAAGAAATTTTGTCCTCGAAATTTCATATCTAACAATACTAGTAAGAATCACAATTCCGTAATGATATCCACTTCTGACTCTAAACTGTCAATGTTGTTTGTTCTCTAAATTTAAGTTATCGTATCTCCAATTTTTTACTTGCATTATAAATCTCACTCTAAATTCAAAATCCCTCAATGAGAGTATCTCTAAAAGTTCCAACTTTCAACACCGCATAATGGTCTAGGAATCTGATTATGCATACATATTGACCATACCATGATTCCAGTCCTTCATTGTCCATGGACTGTGATTTACAATCACATTTAAGGAGATTGCCAGAGAAATTTTATATACTTCATCTTTAGATTCCTTTTCCTCTCTGAGTAAAGAAAAGTCAAAGATAGTTGATTTCATATTTCAACTAATAAACTAAAACATAATCATGAAACATATATCACAAACACTTCTATTCAAATCCATACATTAAACTTATTCATAGAGATATTAGACGAAATCTCAGAGTTACAAACAAACCTGATAGATTTTTCATTAAACAGCTATCCTTATGACACAAACGTTTAACCCAAATAATATACTCATATTTCCTACAAAATATCCCAACAACTGACTTTGATACTTTCACATAACGTTAACAAAATACTACACATTACAAACATGATACGGATACGTTTCGAGAGTACAAGGTACTCCATATATTCAGCTATCCATATCAGGCATGCTTGGAGAATACAAAAACATCGATAAGCAAAAGATCAGACCTTAAGTGGAATGCATTTCGAGAGTATCAAGTACTCCGTATCCAGCCATCTCGGCATTAGGCTCAATGAATCTAAAGGTTTTAACAACATACCATAAGAAATACAAAGTGTAGGGAAAACAATTAATCATGACACATGAAACACGGACGTATACGGTATGGGTACAACCAAAAGATTACATACTAAGATTCAAATCAAATGGTCGCTCTCGGCTTTTCCTTTCCCATTCAAGCTTGGATGTTGCAGTGTCGGACTCTGGATAGATGATTTGCATCTTATCTAACAATTCCTCGGCTGTTGAGGCGGTAATAAAGATTTGTCTCCCCGATTCTACAATGAAGTTTTCTTCCACAACGTAATCTAGAAATTTCAAAAGACCATCATAAAAACCGTTGACATTCAGTAGTCCCAAGGGTTTGGAATGAAAGCCCAATAATTGCCTACTAGCAACTACAAATATTTCCTCAAAGGTACCTAGACTACCAGGTAATGCTATAAAAGCATCAGAATTATTAATCATGATTTTATGACGTTCAAGGGTGTCCAAAACTCTTTTCTCTCTACCTATTGTTTTTCCACAAAGGTTTCCTTCAGCTAAGAGTCGAGGAATAATCCCCAGGACTTCGACACCACCAGACTTAGCTGTTGTTGCCACATTTTCCATTAATCCTAAACTACCACCCCCATAGGTCAAGTTAATCTTTCTATGTGCTAGGACTTGCCATAAGTGTTTTGTGGCTTCTAGATAGACTTTATCTTTTTTAGGGCTGGAACCACAAAAGACACAAACATTCTTTATTTTCTTGGTGGACTGGAAGGTAGACATATTTGGTTTATAAAAGTGATTGCTTTATGTCTGCTCAACTTAGACTTTGGGTTTTACATGAGATTTTAAGGATGAAGAATATGCAAAAAGAACTAAAGAGACAGACAAAAAGGAAATGAAAAGGTGATCCAAAGATTTAAACAAAATCTTATGTGGGTAAGAAAATAAGATAAGGTGATTAATAGTTTACAAAAAATCTAATTCACTTTTTGAAAAAGATTAGACTCTAATGATATACCTTTTGACAACTGAGAATGGTTTGACAGAAGACCCTCTTGACACAACTGTAGAACTTTTGACAAATATACATCAAATCTAGAAATTCAATATAAACGATAAATACTATAGAACTTTTAAAATTTGAGACACAAATCTTGAAATATTTGGTTAAGTTTTCAAAATTCAAACATGTTACTGTATCATATGTGATGTGTCTGATAATATATTTTATTATATATATATTTAAGAAAACCATAAATTAAATGAGATACAAGCACTTACTATATTAATCTAATAATCACAATTATTTCAAACACAAAGGCAAATATTCTGAGTAAAAAAAAAAAAACACAAACTGTTGAACATCAACTGAAACTATTTCAAACAAGCAAAGACTAAACAACCTTTATTGAGCAATGACTAATTCCCTATCCAGTTTTCTTATGGATTGTCAAACAGGATCTAGAAATACCATATTCCTGAGGTGTTGTCTTTTTGCATAAAATTTAGGCTAGAGTTTAAAAATAGCTTCTTGAACATATCCACTAGGGTGACCATGAAGAGGAGGATGGATGCTATCTAAGTTCTCCTTTGAAAGTCCATCCCTGTAAAACCTTATTTTATCCTCTCTATACGTAGACATAAAACCTGGTGAAGTACATTTACCGTTACAATTTGTCTTCCACATTTGTTAAAAGTGACTGCGATGGTACGAGCTCTTCTTTTCATTGCACTACGACTGGTACCCGTTCCTGGTAAACCAACATCTTGACTGAAGTCACTCGGACGGATCTTTCCCTCTATCAACATTCTCACATCACAAGGGATGCCAAAACATATAAGAATCCACAACCGAGTGATTCTAGCCTTGTATTTCTTTTTGAGAATCTTTTGGGATAGTGATGGGAAATACTTTCTTAGGTGTTGGTACTTTGGGTCCATGATGAAATGAAAGAAGAGTAAATAGAAAAGAAAAATTGAGATAGTAAGTTGTAGAATCCTAAAATTCCTTCTTCTTTTAGAGAGAAAGAAGATGATTTGCGATTTAGAGAGAGAATAACAAATTAAGAGAGAGACAGAGTAAGCTCGGAGAAACAAGCTCCTATACACAGTAGACGTACATGTAAACAATGATTAAACCACTATAGATGACACGTATAGAGGCCACGTAGGAGAGACAGTGTGAATTAAACTGATTTAGGATTTGGACTAGGCCCAAATGTTCTAAGTTGAAATGGGTCAGGTTGTTTTGGGTCTTAACACATTTAGAACAAGTTAAATAACAAATGTAAAATTGAAAACCAATTTGTACAGATCTCAAGCCCAATTCAAAGCCCACTAAAGATAAAATTAACTATGAACAACAAGTCTAATTTAATGACAATCAGAGATATTCCTGAATAGTATTTAAAATCATTTCATAACAACATAATCTTCTAGCAACTCAAGTAATTTGTTTTAATCAAAACCATATTGAACAATACATATACCCATATGTTATCCCTAATACTCAATATCTATCAATCGATTCATCATCATTACTACCAAGGGTTTAGAATGTAACTAACCTTGAAATCAATACGGTTTACGTCTTCCAACATAGACCATATCAATGAACAAAGACATTTGATGTTACTACTTAAGAACATCTACAATCCCCACAATTTCACTTATACAATATTTAATTTCCTCATATAACAAAACCTCAGGTAACCAAAAGATTCACATCTAAATATCTAGAAGTTAAACCTTTATCGTAATTATTCAAAATTATTATAGGTGCCTTAAGTATTATGATTTATTTAAGGAAACTCCTATTGGTCATTTTCACATTGCATCTATTCATAAAGATTCACTAATACACTTAAATACAATGTACATAATAAAATATTTCAACTTTGAAATTCATGTATTCTTGCCTTTACACAGTCTCAACAGACCAAAAGTCTAACGTTTATCTCACTCAAGATTCAATACTATGGATTCCTAACTTATCTCTCTCGAGTAAATAGAACTTTCAAGAAAAATTATTGACACTTATGTGCTCCACCGAATCCACACATAATCATTACTTAGGTCTGAATCAATTACGAAGAATTTGGCACATCTATGCCAAACTTTGAAATCAATGAATCAAGCTTTATATTTCTTATTGTTTTTCAAGAGATAAAATGCTCTTAAATCCTCGTATCTACACGAATTTCTCATTGTTTTATAAGAATTAGATATGCTTATAGACCATAATATTATACGAATCTGTTATAAGCATTCTACTTATAAACTCATTCCATATAATTATCATTTCCTCATAACTATTAATACTTTCCTTTTATAAAATTATCGTACTCACATAACCGTTAATATTTTCATGCTAGGGTCTTTCCATGTTACATCCTTCTAGACTGTATAAATGAATCTGAAGGTTCATTTTGATGACGACAATGAAAATTCAGCTTCAAAACCATCTCATAAACAAATTTTTTTAAAGTGGTGCTACACTCCCTAGGTTAACCGAACCTAAGCTTTGATACAAAAAATTATGTAACGCTCCTATATGAGGGTTAATAGTTTTAATTAATTAAAATAAAAATCAGAAATAAAAGTAAAACTTTAAAAATAAAGTTGTCCAGGCTTAAATGAAAACACTCAAATCAAAAATAAAAATATAAACGACAATTAAATCACAGTTTAATATAGCACATTAAATTTAATAATATAAACTGTCGTCGTCATCCTTTGAACCCTCAACACATTTTAATACAATCACAGAAAGTAATAATTGATGCTTACATTATCATGATGAATATTCTTAGTAATTGAAGCAGTCCTACCGTAATATAGTTACATAGCTTCCTCAACTATTATTCTCGTAGCCACCTCACACTTAGTGAGTCTTGAAAAGATAAAAATATAAGGGAATGAGCGACAATATGCTTAGTAGAGAAAACTATTACTCACCTTTTGGTTTTTATCATTACCACATTAAAACCTGCATGGTTAGTTAATACTCATCATTATCCAGATTATAAGATTTACTATAATCATATTTCGTGGATACCATAGTTAATCATTACCGAGTTTAACACATATACATGTATACAAATATTACAGTTCATCATTATTTCTAGGTACTCACGTTCAATAGAGTATCACTCAACACATCGAAACCCGAATGGGCGCGCTTGATCACCCTCTAAACATTCCAAGGGTGTTCTGGTGAGGGGACATCAAGCCCCGAGTCCTCACCAAGTCGATTCATGTACAGTGCATTCTGGGACTTTCGACCCAAGGAAGCGTCTTCACCTTCTCCCTATTTTATCTTTTAGGGTATTTGTGCCTAAGGACGTAACCGCCGCCCTCTTCACGTCTCACCATTTCTCTATATTCAATCATTATTTATAGAGTCAATTCATTATGTTTCTCACCGTACAATACAAGACGAGTTCATGTCATAGTTTCATATGTGATACTCATATAATAGCGTTTCAACATAGATATATATATATATATCTTGTGGTAAAACAATCAATTTAATTCTATAAAAACCTCACAAAAGATGAGTAATAGAATCCCTACCTTCCAAGTTTATCACCAATCTTTTAATCCTGAAATCAATTAACGTTAGCTCCACACTCCCTTGATCCCAAGGTGTGCATAAGTATAATTAAAACTAAAGCACAACATACAATCACATTCATAAATAAATCATGTGTAAATCTATCTTATTAGTGTGCCATTAAAGCTTTCATGCAATTCTCTTTTGAATACCACAATAAACAATTTTTGTCTTAACATGATATAAAATACATACAAGTAATCTATATGTTTTAGTCCCTAAGAAGATTCATAAATCACTTAGGATAATATTGAAAAGATTACAAGACATCAAGGAATTAGGTGGTGAGCAAAGATGAGTTCTTGGTTCAGGTTAGCAGCTGGTATATCATGGCAAACTAGCAGTATACTTTTACAAAATGGATAAGTTCACTATCTACAATCATCACATGGGTTAACAGGTGGTTTACTTAACGTAAACGGACCGTGTATTGCCACTGGTAGGTTTACTAGTTACCAATCCAAAATTAAAAAATTCATAGAAAATAAAATACAACTCCGATTTAGGCTTATAATACCTCGTTAGAAAGCTTAGGATGTCTACTCTTTAAATATAAAACCAATTTATAAAATTCATTTTCATTTAATCCCAAAATTTCAAGAAATAGCCACTGCCTATAGAGGTATTACAAAGTTTATGAAATGTCACGTTTTTTTTAACCCGAAACATATTATCTTTGTTCAAAATCTTAGAACCATTCCAAAGTATGTAGCTTGCATTATATAATCATAATAAACATATTTTCAGGAGTTTTATACCAAAATCATCATCAAACCATATCTCTAGCCTTTCTTACAAATAAGGGTAAAAACATGCTTATATTAAACGTACTCATTCAAAACCATGAAATCTAATTTGTGCAGCAAAATAAATGAGCAAATTCAAAGTAAAAGTAGTAGATAAAACTAGATTAATTTTCTAAAATCTTACCTTAAAATCTCATTGAAAACTTTAAGTCATTAATTCAAGGGATTAAAGCTTAAATTCAACTTTAGCATGGAGACTTTTGAACGACATGGAGTTGGGTTTCTCAAGCTTAGAGAGCAGATGAAAAGAAGAAGAAGAAGAGAATGAGAGAAAGATATTTCAAGGAGGAAGGGAAAGATAAGTGTTGCACGGAGAAAAGAAAATGAATGTGTGGTTTTCTTTGTTGGAGGGCCTGATTGAAGGAAAATAATAGGAAGTGGGAGACAAGTAGGTGAAGCATTAAGTGCATTATGTCTCCTTTGGAGACTTTAGTTCATATAATGCCAAATGACATTTTAGCAATTAATTTGATGTTCCAAGAACGTTTCGGTAAATTTACTAAATAGATATAGAAAAATTTTTAAAAATTTTAAAATAGGTATAAATAAATAGGATGAAATAGATTTTAGATGAAATAAATTTTGGTTAGCACACTAATAATTAATTTAATTACTATATTACCTGTTAAGAAAATAATGGGTGTCATAGACAACACAAACATAGAGTAAGAGTGAGAAGAAGAGACCTTTGAATTACAAAAAACAGATGTTAACGGTGTGGGCGTCCTCTCTCTTGTCTTGTTTGCGTCCTCATCTTTGTGGTCCGGCGATGGCGAGAGAGAAGAATGTGTCACGTCTATGATTTGAGAGCGTAAAAGATTGGGAAAATTTTTTCAAGGAATGCGAAAGGAAAACCAAAGAAACAAGAAAGAAACGATAAAAAAAAGAATGGAAACGAAACCCTGCTGAAGAAACTCCTGAGAAAAACGGGTGGTCTTTAGAGACATTAACGTAGGTAATGGATAGATAGTAGCGAAAACAGATCCCAAGAAAAATCTTCAAAAGACCCTTGAAGCGTGGGAAGTCCAAGTTTATTATTAACAGGAGAAAAAGCAAAATAATATATTTAGGTGAAATACAGTATTAAAAATACAATATTAACTATACAATATCATATTACAATATAAATAATATATTTTATCAATGATTTGTTAGACGATTGAAGGTTAAAAAATATAGTATTAATTTTATAATATTATATTACAGTATAAATATTATATTTTATTAGTGGCTTTAATATTTTACTAGTGGTTTTACTAAACCACCGGCGTTCAAAAAATACAATATTAACCTTATAATATAAACTTTATAATATTATATTATAGAGTAATATAAAATTTTACCAACAACCTTACCGGATTCCTTACGGCCTTAAAATGCAATATTATTGGTAATAATTTATTACCATGTAAATACCTACACCACCGACGGCTGATGCTACCACCAAAAACACATAAAACATCCAAAAAAACCTGATCATTAAAAATTTTAGAAAAAAGATCTATAGAACTCACAATACAATATTACTAGTAGTAGTAATACTTTGTTACCGTGTAAATAACAAAAAGATCGACGCCGGCGAAATAGCAGCGCCCGAGGAGAAGATTCCAATCCTCCGTCTTCAACATAAGTTGTGTTGCAAGGAAACAAGGAGATCGAGAGATCGGGGACGAAGACGACAGCGCATTGACGGACTAGATCGATCATCGGTGATTCTGTCGAAGACGGCGGACGAGATAAGCAAAACAATGCGATCTGTAGATCTGACATTCGTGTTTGTATCTCCAGATCAGGGACGCCAGAACTCATTGCGATCTCGGCTGACACGAAGTCCTTCTTTGTGTCGCGCCTACAGATCTGCTCCACGAAATAGTTCTTTGTTGATGCATCAACAATTTGTCACTCGCGATCTCATCGAACGACGACAGTGACGGGGAAGAAAATCACTCGAATCTAGTTCGTCTCGTTCCAATCTTAGCTAGACGTGGCGGATTGACGTCTTCCCTAGGCGATGACGAAAAACCAACGAGCTGAAGGAGGCAGGGAAAACTGGGTGAGAGAGAAGGACAAAGGAGAGAGAAAGAAAAGAGTATTTCGGGGAGAACTAGAGGAAGATGATGAGCTAAGAGGAGAGAAACAGGGAAGAGAAGTAGCGAGAGATTTTTCTTTTTTTTTATTTGTTTTGAAAATACAAAGTTGATATTAGATTCTAATACGAGGGATTTTTAAAAAGGGCTTTCGGTCAAAATTTTTTTTGATAAATAGATTTTTTTTTTTTTACAATTTTTGATATATAAAAAAGTTTTTTAGACATTAAAATAGTTTTAATTTTTTTTTTCATGTTGAGGTTTCTTATTCTGATATAGTTATTTTTCTTATTTTTTTAAAAAAAATTAGTACAGCTTATTTGCATAAAAAAATATATTTTTTGGTTCAAAAAAAAGAGACTATTTACCTAATTAAAATTTTCTTTTCACCTTTTTGTCAAAATCTTCCTTCTAATATGGGTATTTTAAACTTTATATGTTTGTGGGAAATTAAATGTGTAATTTACACATTTTTAAAGGAAACTTCTACCATAATCTATCCCTTTAAGACCAAAATTTGCTATTTCGTGTGCTTTCTCCTACTAACCCACATGTCAATCAGACAAGCACGGCAAATGTCAGTGGCACACCTCAATCGAACGACTCGTGGATTGTCCCGCATAAGATTCTGAGCCCCACGTGTTCGTTGCTTTTTGAAATTTTCATTAAATTAGTCCACTTACAGCGCAGTAAGTGAAACAACTACAAGAAAGCAGCTGGATATCTGCAATTTGCATTTTTTTAATTGGCTCTAGAAATTTCGGTTCAAAAGTCTTCAAGAGGGCCTTCCTATTTCTCGCCCACTTTCTGCGTCTCAACAATTCTAAAGAAGTTCTTGTTTTTTCTTGTTTTTGCTTTAAAAAAAAAAAAAAAACACAAACACACGCACGCTCAGAAGCTCGACAACAATGGCGGCGATCAAGCTTTATGGAAGCCCAATTTCGACCAATACACAAAGAGCTCTGGCTACCCTTTACGAGAAAGGCTTGGAGTTCGAATTTGTCCCTGTTGACTTGTCAAAAGGCGAGCATAAACAGGAATCCTACCTTTCTAAGAACGTAAGCCAAAGATTATTGTCATAACGATTCTTGTTTTGATTTTCCTTTATCATAATTTTTTTTTTTGAATCAATCAATTTCATTTCATGTTGATTCTCAAATGTCGTCTGTTTTGGTGCAGCCGTTTGGTCAAGTTCCGGCTGCTGAGATTGGAGATTTGCAGCTCTTTGGTAAAGTTCTGATTTTTTTTGCTTTGATTTTCCAGAGGGAAAAGGAAATGAAAAGAAAGTAACTTTTTTTTTTTAATTTTTATAACTGCTGATAAAAAAATATCATGTCATATTGTCATATCAGTCCATTTTACTTTGTAAACAGGGAGAAATCTAATTTTCCTGTCCTGTGGACCCAAACCAAATATTACGTGAATGAGTCCATTTTCTTTTTAACAATAATTACTCTATGTTAACCTTTACATATGAGCAATCTCACTTTAAAATTTGTATGATAGAATGATCTTATTGAATCTATAGTCTAAACCAATGCTCTTATTCTTGTTTTTCTTTGGTGATCTTCCTATGTACCGGTGGTGCACTTTTTTGACTATCGTACCCGATCAAATCACATCAAAACAAAAAGTATGCATAACAAATAGTTTTTCATACAGATCCAACCGTCGAAAAACAGAACCTGTTTCATTTGATAATACTTCAACACGATTTCTCACTATGTTTTCAGCAAAATGTAAAAACCGCCTTTTTTCTAACATGCAGAATCAAGGGCAATCTCCAAGTTTGTAGCCGAGGAATATGCAGACAAAGGAACACAACTGGTTTACGCCGACAAGAAGAAGAAGGCCGACACACTTGTCTGGTTGGAAGTGGAGGCTCACCAGTACAACCCGGTGGCTTCAAAACTGGTGTGGGAATTGGTCTTCAAGCCGCTGTTTGGTATCCCTATCGACCAGGCTGTAGTTGAGGAGAACGAGAAAGAGCTTGGAAAGGTTCTTGATGTGTACGAGAATAGGCTGTCCGAGTCCAAATACTTGGCTGGTGACAGCTTCACATTGGCCGATCTGCACCACCTTCCGAACACAACACTCTTGTTGGGGTCAAGTGTCAAGAACGTCTTCGAGAGCCGTCCACACGTCCACGCCTGGGCGTCCAACATCACCGCGAGGCCGGCTTGGCAGAAGGTCCTTGCTCTCCAGGGCTGAGAATGGGAAGCTGGACTGCATTGTACTAGTACTGTAGGGACTATATGGTTTTCAGTTGATCCTCAATAAGCCTGTTTTCAAACGGGTACTACTGATGTGTTTGCGTCTTCTTGTCCTGACCAATCTTCCATCGGATACTGGTTGATGATGTGCTTTTGGTTGGTCTTTGTGTTTTGTCATTGTCTACGTTAGTGTTTCATGTTTGTCCCTATGTCCAGTATTGAGTATGAAACGGAGCAGCTTATGACTTGTTATGTACTTGGAACTTTCTTGATTTTACCTTTCACCTTCGCCTGCAATGATGAGAACAGGAAATTGCAATTTTCAAAAGGCCACGGAATGACAGAAGAGCCTACCAACCAAGGGGTTCAAATATTTTTGTTTAAATATTTGTGTACATATCCTAAAGTTGCATGCGGTAAACAGAGCTAAGGTTTAACCGTTTAAAAATTTCTGCTAAGTTTGACCAAATCCAGAATAAACTTTGCCAAAGAGTATTAATCATAAAAAGGCTTGATGTAATTGTATTTTTCTAACTAGAGATTAAATAAGATTTTTGTTTTCTTGTTCTTTTATCTATTTTACCAATTCATCCATAGATTTATTCTTGAATTAATGTTATCTACTTCATAGTCAACTTTTTAATAAATGCATTGATCATCACTTTTTATTTTCTTCTCATATTTGCTTTTTTGTCATTCTACTAATGTTTTCTTAATTGGATGGACTCGACTTTGAAAGCTTTGACAATGCATTATGTGAGATACAATTTTCAAAATAAACACGTTCTTCAAGAGCCATACTAAACGGTGGCCAAAGATAAAAGAAGAGCTAATCCTAATTATAATATTGGAAAAGGATAATGCTTCTACACTTGTAAGAAAACCCAACAGGCTGGTGAACGTAAAAGAAAACCAGATCTTTCCATCGATGGAAGCAGGCCAAGAACACCTTTCCAAAACCAATCCCTCATGTTTTCGTTGGTGCAGCCATTTGATCTAGTTCCAGCTTTGAGAATGGAGATTCAAAGCTCTTTGGTAAAGTTTTTACTCTTCTCTGCTCTCTCTATAATCACTTTCATACGTAAGAAAATTACAGTGAGAAATCTGGGAACTGAAATGAATGAGAAATGAAGGAAAATTCCCATTAAGCTGAAAACTGTACAAGGACTTAAATAGCCTGCAAGATTTTCTAACAGCTAACCGAGAACTACCAATGGGTCATTTACTTGTGGAGCTGACAATTATCATTATCTAACTGAATCAGTCACTTAATACAAAAATGTGCCTAACAGTGATTAAGATTAAACTACTCAGCTGAATCAGGCATCCTATCCTAACAACATAAGTTAACTTTGACAGATCATTAGACCTTTTATCCGCAGAATCAACGGCAATTATGCAATGCATGGCCAACGACTATGCTAACCAGGGAACAAAACTGTAATTCAAAGACTCACAGGCATTGGTAGGTAGGGGGGGAGTCATTGGTTTAATCCGGTGGTGGCTAGACTGACTTGGGAGCTAGACTTAAAGCCAATGCTTGGCCTAAGAACCACAGACCTTGTGGCGGGTGGTGGAGGAATGTGAATCCAGGTCAGCTAAGGTTCTTGACGTCTTTCATAGTCCGCTGAGCTTAATATGTCTTCCCACCTTCCTCTGTACACTGCTTGATGTAAACGCTTCCAGGAAGCTGTTGAAGTCCCGCCCCCATGTCAATTCCTGGGTACCTGATATTAAAGCCAGGCCAGCTTGGTCAAGGTCCCAACAGCGATGTCAAACGGACATTAGGTGGTGGCAAAAACATAGCTGGTCAAATTTAAGTCTTCAGTGAATGACAGAAGTTGGGCATTTTGTGTTTGCCATCCAACTCCAGTGCCAAGATTGGTGCTTTCTGCACTTGATTTAACAAGATGATCAGCTCAGATCCACAAATCCTAAATGCACCACATAATCTACTTGAAAGCATGAGAAAATCCATGACGATTAATAGCAGAATTATATAGCTCCAACTATCGTATTACTTTTTGAGTCTTGAGTTTGAAATGTTCCTAAATTACCAGTATGAATTCTATGTTTGTTTCATACAGTAATTATATGCAGCGCCGACAATCAAAACACTGTACAAGCACGGACTATTCCTTAAATCAAAACCATCAGATATTTGGCTATTGTCTAACGCCAAAAGTTGAGATACAGAGAGTTAATACTTGGAACAGAATCAAATGCTTTTCCGCTAATTCGGAGGACAAAATTATCACTAAAGCATTAACCTTATCCTCACATTATTCCAAATGACTATCTATAATGTATAGTATGTTTCACCTGTGATGACGAAACCCATGCCAGAGGCGGTTGTCATAAGCCAATAAAAAATCATGCCATATATATCTTTGAGCCAAACTAACTGGTACAAGTTGTTTATGAGAAGCTATGCATTTTCCGAAGTTGATAACAAACATTCTTTTCTCCAACTGATCAAATAGCAAGACTAATTTTCGAGCAAACAATCTGTAGCATTACGGAGCAATTCTATCAACCAAGTGTCTAGAAACAAACGTGCCCCCAACTTTACAACAGTCGCATGCATCACGTTTTTACTTCAATCGGCGATTCAATGCTATAGAGTATAGACATCCCCGTTAAAGAAACATGCTAACCTTCTTTAAGCTCAAATGCACAGGTAATTGCTACGCTACAAATTGATAAACTGGTTCTTGGGGTTCAAGTTCTACAGAACTATAACCCAAATCTTTCTCGAGGCCTCTGTCTTTCATCATCCCTCTGACTTTCTCAACATCATCCCATCTTCCCATTTCTGCATACAAATTGGAAAGCAGCACACGGTAAGCACCATTCTCTGGATCTAGCTCAATAAGCTTCCAAGCTGCAAACTCGCTCATATCCAAATTCCCATGAGCTTTACCACCAGCCAGCAATGAACCCCATATAGATTTCGTAGGCTCATATGGCATTACTTGCACGCATTCGAAAGCTTCTTCAAGAAGACCAGCTCGCGTTAAGAGATCAACCATACAGGCATAATGTTTGACACTAGGAGAAAATCCATATCTTCCATCTACCAAAGCGTTGAAAATTTCTCTTCCCACATCTACTAACCCCGAATGACTACAAGCACACAGCACCGCCACCAAGGTTACTTCGTCCGCTCTAAACCCTTCTTGCTCCATTCTGTTAAACCACCACACAGCATCTTCCCCACTTTTAGCGAAAGCCAGCCCTTGAATTACCGCATTCCACGTAAACACATTTTTCTCCCTCATAGTCCGGAAAACATCCAAACCCTCTTCAATTCTCCCGCATTTCCCATACATATCAATCAAAGAAGTCCCCAGCTTCAAGTCCAACTCCCACCCTGCTCTCCTTACTAATTCATGTATCCAGACACCCATTTCAAGAGCCCCGGAGTTCGCGCACGCAGCCAGCGCATTCACCATTGTCACGCGATTTGGCACCACACCGGCATATTGCATCCGCTCAAAAGCAATCAACGCATCCTCGTACCTCCTAGCATTCCTATATCCCATGATCAAAACCGTCCATGACACAACATCTCTAAGGCGCATTTCGTCGAACGCCTTGCGGCACGAGCCCATGCTGCCGCACGACGCGTACGCATCGAGGAGCGAGTTCCGCACGTAAACGTCGTCGACATGGCCGAATTTCAACACGTGCGCGTGCACGCATTGCGCTTGCGCGAACTGGCGAGAGTCGGAGAGGGACTTGAGGAGGAAAGGGAAGGTGTAGTTGTTGGGAAGGACGTCGTTTTTCCGCATGCGGACGTAGAGGGAGAGAGGGGCTTGGTAGGGGGTGTGGCAGTGAGAGAAGGCTCTGATGAGGGAATTGCAAGTGAAGATGTGGGGCTTGTGGAGTTGGGTGGAGAAAAGGAGGCGGGCGAAGTCGTTCAAGAGGGATGGCGATGATTGGGAGGCGCTGTTGATTAGGTGGGGGGAGATTGTGGTGTCGTTCAGAAGGTTTTGAAGGAGGATTTGGGCTTGGATTTGGCGGGTGTGGGTGGGAGAAGCGCAGGTGTTTAGGAGGGAGAGGATTCTTGTTGGGGAGTTGTTGAGACGTGGAAATGATCCCATGATGATTCTGGCCACGGAGAAAGAAGTTTGCCGCTTAGTTGCCCACCAAAGGGGAGGAGAATTATGGGGGAGTATTTGGCCTAAATTGCGGATATAACTCTTTTGACAAAATTTTTATTTCAACGCGTCAAAATCCTTTATTCTGGTTGAAAAGGATCTCATTTCCATTATAGAAGATTTTGATAGTCTTTAAGTTTTTATAATTGCACCGATAAGGATCACTAATCTCATTTTTATCAATTAAATAAATAAGAAACTTTTAGAACATGATTATTTAAATTATTATTGTAGGTGGATAAGAATCACTAATCTTATTTTTATCAATTTAATAAATAAGAAACTTTTAGGCTCTAAATACACTTGTAACCATTTTCCAACGTTAGAGAAAGGTGTTCTCGTCATTTTTAACAGATTTAACAGTCAAACTATATTTTGCTACTAGGGTTTAACTAAGATGCATATATATTCTTTTTTTTTTTCCTTCTCTGAAAGTATGTCGATATAAAATAGGGATATTTATTTTTTTATACCTCAATTTCAACTCAAAACTTATATTTTTAGTTTTTAATCTTAGAAAATTTATACCTTTAGATTCTAATATACAAATTTATACTTTACTTCAATCAATAATTAATTTTAACCTTTAACGTGACTAAATTATCCTTAAATAAAATAGAAAAAAATTAAAACTTTTAAAAAATAAAAATAAAAAGAAAACAAAAACCACATAAAACACTTATTTTGAGGGTATACTACATATTTCTAAAGTCAAAAACCTTAGTATAAGGTTTTTTTTAAAAAAAAATTTACAAAGTTAGCTTCTTTTTTTTTCAACTTGTGTGTTTTTTGGGCAATTTTTTATATCAATTTTGAATATTGATTAAGAAAAGGTATAAATTTGTATACTGAATCTAATCTAAAAGTACAAATTTGATAAGATCTAAAACCAAAAATAAAATATTTAAACAAGCCTAAAATACACCTTATAGAAAGGTTAATAACTTTATAAGATACTCCAATCAAGTGGATCTCTCTTATTTTGAGCAGCCAAAGAAACTCATTGGAAAAGCTCAAAAGAAGGCAAAAAAAAAAAAAAAAAAACCTCAGCAATTTAAGTGCGCATCCGGGGAATCGAACCCCGGTCAGTACCGTGGGAGGGTACTATGATACCACTACACCAGATGCGCTTGTTTGGTGCAACCGCAACCAAATAAAAATAGATTATATTAAGGCATCTGAAAGGATTCGAACTTATCTCTTTCCCACTTTGACTCTTTTTACCTTCCGTCGGCCATGTCTCTTTCCTTCGCAACCACAAGCTTCCTAACGAGCTGTTCATCGCCAGCATCGTCGCTAGGACAAGCTCCGTCGAGTTCACCACCGCCACCGCGCCTATTCGCTCCTTTGTACCCAACACGGTGGCAGTGTCTAAATAGGTACGTGATGCGTTCTAAATTGAATACAAAATTTGTGTAAAAGTTCAGTTTTTGGAACTCGTGGAATAATGAATTTTGGTTTCTGCCAAATTATGGCTTCTGGTTGAATATCGAGTTTGTGGTTTGGTTTTCGTCAGAATATCAAGTTTGTGGTTCTTTGATAAAAGAGTGGAGGGTATTTTTTTTTTTTTTAATCAATTGTGGAATGGATGAGCTTAACTCATTTCAATGGGCAGGTTTTCTTTTGGTCTGTTCTTTCCTCTTTGTTTTGACTATTCATATCTTCATCATTATATTATGTGATATGTTCTTATTTTGTTTTTTGCTAGATCATTTGCTCTTTTATTTCAGATTCTGTCAAGAGTTCCAATTGAATTGTTCAAAATGATTTTGCATTTTGCTGTTATTTTGGTCATTTGAGATATTTATCTGTCCCAACATTTAGTATTTTGTTTCGACATCAGAGTTTGAGATAGATGAATTGTCTGAAACCTGCTGTAGAGTTACTGTTATTTTAGTTATTCTCATTAATTGTTAATAATAGTTGGGTTATTTTTTCACTTGTTTCCTTTAAATCTTGAATAAGTTGAAACAATTGGAAAGCTTTATCTTTGATTATTTAAGATGTATGGTTCCGATCATAGCTGCATCTTACATTTTATTTATTTATTTGTTTTGTTATAACATTAGAAGATATGAAATTAAAAGACGTAAAACTTTTAAAGAAAAACATGAGTGAGAGAGACTTTCGTTAATGATTAATTTTTTTTTTGTTGTACATTAATTGGAAGTAAATACTTTTATATTTATAGTCAAGATTTTGGTATTATTTATTGGCTTTGACTATGGTGAATACTCAACAATTATGGCTTTTTTGTCGAATATTAACATTCATTCACAACATTCTCCTTGGATGTCCACCATTTATGATGTCTCGTTAAAAACCTTAGCTAGGAAAAATACAGTGGGATAAAAACCATAGTGAAGGGAAAAAGAGTACATATTCTTGTATAAGTGCTCTATGCCGCCTCGTTAAAAACCTTATTAGGCAAACTCTATGGGACAAAACCATAACAAGGGAAAAAGAGTACATGACCTGATATTATATTTACAATTACCTTTGTTGGTTTTAGATATGAGAAGTACTTTTTACTTTCAAGGATATTATGCGTTGTACCACTATCCAGTATACAAATATCTCCAACATCGATGGATTATACTAATGACACCAAAATTTACTGCTATCACCACCTTTGAAATTTGCTTTTTCATTAGTATAATCCATATCAAGTTTCACACAAAAGTAAATAATTTAATGAGAACAAAGCTTCCATCATAATATTTACACAGGGCATTACATAATATGACAAAAACAAAACATATGCTATAAAAGCATTATTTAGTACAATTAACATTAGTAGTGATATATAGTTATCATCAATATCTCTTTCAACAAAATTATCAGTAAAATCAGAAGCATTAAGATGAGTTGAATCATCCGTTGTATCAAGATGTTCAGTAAAATTCACTTCCTTCTTTTTCTCTTTTAGAGATGCCTTATAAAGTTTGCAAATATGCTTTAGCATTCGGCAGACTCAAACCCAGTGCCTTTTGGTACGACATCTATGGTAGGAATCTTTAGGATTTCGAGAAGAATTTTCACGAATATTTTTCCTTTATCATACTCTTTTAATCATGTGATTTTGTGAAGGGTTATAAAAATCACCTTGAATGCGTCTTTGACCACGACTGTGACTGTCCTCGTTCAGAATTTTCAATTCTTGCAGCATTTACTTCTGAAAATGTTGTTGAACCAGTAGGATGAGACTGATGATTTTTAATTAAAAGTTATTTATTCTTTTCTGCCACTAGTAGAGATGAAATAAGTTCAGAATATTTTTTAAAACCTCGTAACCTATATTGT
This sequence comes from Artocarpus heterophyllus, assembly GCA_025403435.1. Classification (NCBI taxonomy): domain Eukaryota; kingdom Viridiplantae; phylum Streptophyta; class Magnoliopsida; order Rosales; family Moraceae; genus Artocarpus; species Artocarpus heterophyllus. Next base: position 15,494,114 of record CM046354.1, on the reverse strand, counting down.
TGATGTAAGATTATGTGAGATGCATGAAATGTGTAGTAAGTCTTTTTCAATAATTCCTCATCTGTAATTTTCTCCCCATAAAATTTTAATTATGAAACTATATGGCAGAATTATAATCATTAACTTTCTTAAAATCTTGGAAACGCAAGGCGTTCCATTCATCATGGGTAGTAGGAAATATAACTTTTTTTTGTGATCAAATCTTTCTTTAAGATCCTTTCATAGGGCGCTTGGATCTTTTACTGTGAGGTTTTCACATTTTAAACCCTCATCAAAATGTCTATAAAGAAAATTCATCGCTTTTGACTAAACATAACTAAAATACACAACAAAAACATTACAACAAAAATAAAATTAAATAAAAGAGAAACTAACTGTAAAGTTAGTTAGAACCAACTTTATCAAATAGTTTTGAATTTATTAAACCTATGGTTTTGAATTTATTTTATAAAAACTAATTATTTAACACACAAAAACACTTCTAAAAATTATAAAAAATAAACTTAAACATAAGAACACAATAAAACATATAAATTAAACATATTTTATAAAAATATGCTAAAATATTAAAAACACACAAAAATGCTTAATTCGAGGATTTAATTACAATTAAAAATGCAAAAAAAGAACGATTTCAATCTTATAAACACATGCATTTTTACGTGTTATCACATTACTTTATTTATTCAAAGCATTAATAATACAAGTATTACATGTTATTAAAGTAAACCGCAATCATTAAAAGAGGAATAACTATAAACATTATTGCTACGCTAAAAAGTTCAAATTCATCTGAAGGCAAATCATAATAAGAAGAAAAATGTTTGGATAACTTCTAACTATAGGCAATTTCTAGAGAGGAGATAAGATATTAAGGATGAGAAGTGATATGTGAGAGTTAAGAATTTACCAATTTATAGATAAAAAACTAAACGTTATATAGTCGTTTATAACCGTTGTAATAGTGAAAAGACAGTTATGTCCTTTATTGATATCTTAAGAAAAATGCAAAACCATATAAACAGATGAATAAAGAGTAAACATGCATATGCTAGAACAACAACAAGCTATCAATGGATAGGAGACTTGGCCTTTTATATTGAACAAAGATAAAGTGCTTATTATTAGTTACAATAAGCAATTAAGTAAGAGGCTTAATCATCTATATTAAACAAAGGTAAAGTACCTATTGTTAATTAAGCTATTAATAATTAGGAGGCTTAGCCATCCATATTAAACAAAAATAAAAGCAATTAGTAAGGAGGAGACTTGGCCATCCATATTGAACAAAACTAATTGAGTTGAATGATATACCTTAACTTTTACTTACTAGAGTTGGAGAGTTGCATAAGAATTATAGCATTCGTGCTAATAACGTGTTATAAAACTAGAAGATATGAAATTAAAAGATGTAAAACCCTTAAGAAAAAAATGAGAAAGGGAGATAGACTCATGGAAATGATGAAAATTTTGTACATCAATTAAAAGCAAATACTTCTATATTTATAGTCAAAATTTTGGTATTATTTATTGATTTTTGTTGCCTATGGACTATGATAGACAGCTAACAATTATGGCTTTTCCATTGAATATTGACATGCATTCACAACATATTTAATATTGTTGTAGTGGTTGTTGCTGTTGTTAAAGTCAAGAATTCAATGGAAAAGTCATCATTATTGGTTACCCACCACAATGCAAAGACAACAAAGTCAATATAGCTGCCAGCAATATGTAAATAGTACTACATAAACAGTACCAAAATTTTGATTATAAATACGGAAGCATTTGCTTCCAATTGATGTACAATAAGTTTTCATCATTAAAGAAAGTCTCTCTCTTATTTTGCTTAAAAGTTTTACATCTTTTAATTTCATATCTTCTAATTTTATAACATGTTATCCGCACAGACGCTCTAATTCCTATGCAACTCTCCACCTTTAGTAAGTAAAAGTAAAGGTATATCATTTAACTCAATAATTTTGTTTAATATAGATAGCCAAGCCTCTTACTTACTAATTGTTTCTATTTTTGTTCAATATGGATGGTTAAGTCTCCTAATTATTAATTGCTTAATTAACAGTAAGTACTTTATCTTTGTTCAATATGGATGGCTAAGTCTCCTACTTATTAATTGCTTATTGTTAATATTGTAACTAATGGTAAGCATGTTATCTCTATTCAATATGGATGACCAAGTCTTTTATTTGTTGATAGCTTGTTGTTGTTCTAGCATATGCATGTTGTTAATCTTTATTCATCTGTTTATACGTTTTGTATTTTTCTTAAAATATCAATCAAGGGCATAATCATCTTTTCACAATTCTAATGGTAATAAATAGCTATATAACGACTAGTTTTCGCTCTATAAATTGGTAAATTTTTAACTTTCATGTATCACTTCTCATCCTCAATATCTTATTTCCCCCCTAGAAACTGCCTATAGTTAGAATTTTCACAAAATATTTAATATAGTTGTAATATTTCTTATTACTCTTGTTATTATCCAAATCATTTTTCTTCTTATTTTTTATTTGCCTTTAGACAAATTTCAACTTTTTAGTGTAGCAATAATGTTTATAGTTATTTCTTTTTTAATAACTGCTATGTACTTTAACAACTTATAATGCTTGTACTATTTATACTTTGAATAAATAAAGTATGATCCTAATTACTTTTACATTTCTTATAGTTATCACTATATCAAACCTTATGAAGCTTGACTCTTTGCATTGGATATCACGAGAAAGAATTATGTACATTGGATTCTTGATGTAGAAATGCATTTTGAGTCAATGGGTCTTTTAGGGACAATCAAAGAAGCAATATTACATCATCGCAAAATAAGGCCAAAATGATGATTTTTCTTCGTAGACATCTTGATGATGGTTTAAAATGTGAATACCTCATAGTAAAATACCCAAGCGCACTATATAAGGATCTTAAAGAAAAATTTGATCACCAAGGGAAGTTATACTTTTTACCCCCCGTGATGAATGGAACGTTTTGTGCTTCTAAGATTTTAAGAAAGTTAGTGATTATAATTTTGCCATGTTCAAAATAGTTTCACCATTGAAATTTTGTAGGGGAGAAAATCACTGATGACAAAATGTTGGAGGAGACTTACTCCATATTTCATACATCCCACATAACCTTATGACAACAATATAGGTTGTGAGATTTTGAGAAATATTCTAAACTTATTTTATCTCTACCAGTAACAGAAAAGAATAAAGAACTTTTGATGAAAAAAAATCATCAGTCTCATTTCACTAGTTCAACGGCATTTACAGAAGAAAATGCCGCAAGAATTGAAAATTTTGGATGAGGAAATAGTCACGGTCGTGGTCGTGGCCCTAGTTGGAGACGCGGTCAAGGTGGTTTTTACAACCCTTCACAAAATCTCACGTTCCAAAAAAAAATGATAAAGGGAAAAATGTTCGTGAAAATTCTTCCTAAAATTCTAAAGATGCCTGCCATAAATGTAGTATTAAAGGGCACTAGATTCGAGTCTATCGAACGCCAAAGCATCTTTGCAAACTTTATAAGGCATCTCTAAAAGGGAGAGAGAAGGAAGTGAATTTTACCGAACATCTTAATACATCAATTGATTCAACTCATTTTAATGCTTTCGATTTTACTAATGATCTTGTTGAAGGAGATATTGATAATAACTAGATATCACTATTATGTTTATTGTACTAAATAATGCTTATATAACATATATTTTATTTTTGTCATATTATTTAATGCCTCGTGTAAAATATTATGATTGAAACTTTATCTCATTAAATTGTTTATTTTTGTGTGAAGCTTTATATGGATTATAATAATAAATGAGCAAATTTTAAAGATAATACTGAGGATATTTTTATACCCAATAATGGTATAACACACTATCCTTAGAAGTAAAAATTACTTTTCAGATCTAAAACCAGTAAAGGCAATTATAAATACAATATCAGGTCCTGCAGATTTGATTGAAAGAACTGGTAGAGCCAACTTCATATTGCCAAATGGAACAAAGTTTTTTCATAAATGATGGCTTGTTTCTACCAAAATCCAAAATGAATTTGTTGAGTTTTAATGACATATACTTTTATGGATATAATACTCAATCTAGGACTAAAGAAAATAAGAAGTATATGTACGTTACTACTAAGGTTTTTGAAAAGAAGTACATATTAGAAAACCTACCAAAGCTTTCCTCAAGATTGCATTGCACATATTTAAATTATAGAAGATCTTTAAATATTAACCTTATGGCATGATCGTTTGGGTCATCTCGGTACAATAATGACGCGAATAATTATTTGAAATTCACATGGATATCCATTGAAGGGCCAAAAGTTCCTTTAAACAAGTAAAACTCCACGTGTTGGTTGTTCTCTTGGAAAACTAATTTTGAGACCGTCACTAGTTAAAATTAATATTGAATCGCTTATGTTTCTTGAACGTATTCAAGGTAATATATGTGGGCCTATATATCCATCACGTGGACTATTCAGATATTTTATGGTATTGATAGATGCCTCTAATAGATGGTCACACGTTTGTTTATTACTAACTCGCAATGTGACATTTGCAAGATTTCTTGCTCAAATAATCAAGTTACAAATTCAATTTTTTTATTATACAATCAAGAAAGTTAGACTTAATAATGCTAGTGAATTCACATCCTAAGTATTCAATGATTATTGTATGTGAGTTGGAATTATTATTGAACATCTAGTTCCTCATGTACATACACAAAATGGTTTGACTGAATCATTGATTAAGCACCTTCAACTTATTGCTAGACCATCAATAATAAGAATAGAGCTACCTATTTCTATGTGGGGTCATGCAATTTTACATGTTGCGGCATTAGTTCGTATCAGGCTAAATGCATATCATAAATACTCCATATTACAACTAGCATTTGGTCAAGAACCAAATATTTTCTATCTAAAGATTTTTGGTTGTGTGGTATATCTACCAATTGCTCCACCACAACGCATAAAGATAGGTCCTGAGAGAAGATTGAGAATATATGTCAGGTATGAATCCCCTTCCATCATCAGATATCTTGAATCTCAAACTGGTGATGTTTTTATGTTACGTTTTGCTTATTATTGTTATAATGAGACATTTTTTCCAACATTAGAGGGAGATAAGAAATAGCTAGAAAAAGAGATTGCATGGTGTTAACCCTCTCTATTGCATCTTAATCCTTACACAAAGCAATATGAGCTAGAAGTGTAAAAGATTATGCACGTACAAAATATAGCAAATCAAATGCTAGATATGTTCATTGATACGAAAAGAGTGACTAAATAACATAGACCAACTGTTAATACTCCTGCTCGATGAAGTCCCAAAAGGACAAATTGAAAATGTAGTCACTCATGAGTTTACGACACGCTTGAAGCATAGCAGATTAACTGGTTTCAAAGATAAAAATCCTCAAAAAAGAAAAGGAGTTAAAAAACATGACCCAATACGGAGGAATGTATTATAAAAGAAACACAAAATAAGACAAACCAAAAGACTTTTGATGTTGCCCAAAACTTGAAAGGTTTAAAAAATCATGAGATCTTTATTGATTATGTAAATACAAGAGGATTGTGGAATTATAATAAAATGGAGACTATTGATGAAATATTTCCTACTTAGTGGCATATGTTATTGAAAGTGAGGATTCTGAACAAGATCAGTTATTAAGTGTAAAAATATACACGAATGAGCTAAATAGAAAGTAGCTATGTAGATTGAATTAAATTCGCTTAATAAGCATAAAGTTTTTGGTCCTATTGTTCTCACGCTTGAAATTGTAAGACCAATAGGATATAAATAGGCCTTTGTACGGAAGCTTAATGAGAAAAAAAAAGATTGCGAGGTACAAAGCTCTACTTGTTACACAAGGTTTTTCGCAAAGACCAGGAATTGATTATGAGGAAATATGATAATAATTGTTTTTTATTTTAGCTACTTGAATAAAAAAATGTTGTATTTAGTTTCGCACTTTTGTTTTTGTTTTTTTTAGTTCTATTCTTAATAATATATTACTGATGGAGGGATCAAAAGTGAAACAAAATAGTATATTAGGGACTAAAAGTGAAATAAAGTAATAGATTAGAGACCAAAATGAGACACTTTAAAATTATTCCGTTAAATATTTAACACCCAACTGACAGTGGGATTAAAACTGAAACAAAGTAAAAGACAAAGGACCAAAAGGCGACTTTTTAAACGTTAGGACTAAATTGAGACTAGGGTAAACTTTGGGGGCGATTTGTGAAATTAATTCTAACGTATTAACACAAATCCTGATTTATATTGAAACAATAATGAAACAAACATAACCCTCAACAGATCTCTCTCTCTCTCTTTCTCTCTCTCTTGGTTTCTCCGTCACCTCCCCTCTCTCCTCAATGGTCAATTTTCTTGGTCATGTGCTCCTACTCTCAATTGTAGTTGGAAGTAGAAGTGACCGTGCAAGCCTCTGCAATCTCTTATCAGAAATGGATTCACTTTGCTTTGGATTCAAATTCAATGAAACAACATAACCATTTGGAAACTTCCCCTTCGCAGGTGACCCAATATTCATGTCCAGAGACGAAGGCATCAAGGCCTAGGGCTCAAGCCCCCCTCAATTTTTTATTGTTTGTATGTGTGTGTACACACACATATGTATAGTTGAATTATGATATTGAAAATTGTAGAAGCCCCCTTTAAAAAGTTGTATATATAATTTTATATGTTAAAATTTAAGAAATTGGCTTTCTTACAAAGTCAATAATGGTCAATATTGGTTCAATCCATAAAGAGTCTTAATAAGAAAAAAAAGGGAAAAAAAATTACAAGTACCCAACATCTTCTGCGCAGCAAAATGCCAACCAGTTCTTTTATTTTTTCTTTTTTTAGTTTTTGTTTCTATAACATTTGACCCCTTATCAACCATAATCAAGAAAAACCTATAAAAAGAAACAAATTAGTAGACAATCAGCCTAATTCCTAACCTTTTTTTTTTCCTACAAATTACATCTCATAAAAATAGACAATCACCCAAGACCCAAAAAAAATACTTTTCATCAATCAACAAGAATCACAAGAACCCTACTTTTTGTTTTTAATTGATAATCTTTTCATATCTCAACTTTTATTGTTATTTTTTCTCACTTATTTTTGTAGTCCTTTTTGTTTGATTAAGTTATAGTAGCAAATAGTTAACTTTTGTTGGGATTTAAGTATTATTATAAGTTCAAGATTATAGCTTGATTAGTTTTTTGATGGATTTTTATTATGGAAATTAGGATTTGAGTAGTTAAATACACTACTATTATGAATTTATGATGCTCACATGTTCATTTGCCAAAATAAAATCATGAATGAATTATTAATCGTAAAATGTTTTATGTCTAACATATATTTACATGACAATTGATTGAACAATTATGAAAAAGTATTTCAAAATATAAAAGATAATTATAGTCGGTAGCCCCCTCACAGAAATTCTTGGCTTCGTCACTGTTCATGTCCCTCAATTGTTTGCTTTTGTGTATCTGGACAATGTTTTTGCTGCCTTTGTCCATAATATGTTTATGGATTTGTTTCATTTGAGGATAAATCCAATGTTTATCCGTTTGTTGAATTCATATGTGCTGCTTGTGATTGCCGGCATTGGAGCTGTGTAATCTTTAAATCTGTGTTTATGGGTTTGTTTCAATTTATGTGTTTGTTAATAATAGAGGTTTAGAAAATTTATGCTCTTCCTTTCTTCAAAAAAAAAAAAAGAAGTAAAAATGAAAGAAAATTTATGCTTTTATTAGTGACTCCACTCATAGCTTGATTTAGTTCCAATTAGAAGTGAATTGATGTTTGTTTTATAACTTTGAAGTAATTTATCAATTTTCTTTCACTTAGTTTTAGAATGGGAATCCTCTGTTTGACTTATTGTTTTCGTTTTGTTCTTTTTTTCAATTGATCAAAATATTATAGTTCTTTTAATAAAATGATTAATTACAAATATTTTCCACAAAAAAAATCTAAATCATGTGGAGGCGAACTTAATTATAAGACATTGAAGAAAACTTTTGCATGCTTCCATAAATAAAATAAAATAATAAAATACATTAAAAAAAATTATGAAGAAAATTTCTGCATGCGACACCCTTGCTTTATACGACATCGTTAAAGGACATTGGCTCTTATACGACAGTATTTCTCAAACGACATCCCTTTTTGCTTGACAGTATTTTCTGTATGAGATTCTTCTTCACCACGGCATCCAGTTCTATACGACACTGTTTAACTTTTTTTTTTTTTTTTTTTTTTTGACGACTTTTCATCACTTCTTCCATACGACCTCTTTTACAGCACGACACTTTCCCGAACGACATACTTCTCGTCTCCATACGACATTCCATTGCATACGACATCCATACCACGTGACGTTCACCCACAAGTCAACCAGCATCACTTCCGGGTCCAACATTCCAGTTCCAATTTTCTCACTGATTTTCTCTCTGGTGATTTCCGGAAATCCTCAAATCGAAACAAAACAGAGGACGAAAATCTAAGAAGAAGAATAACAATGAGAATTGTGGGTCTCACCGGTGGTATCGCATCGGGCAAGAGCACCGTCTCCGATCTCTTCAAGACCCATGGCGTTCCGGTCGTCGATGCCGACATCGTCGCTAGGGTATGCTTCTCCTCCCAAATTTCTTTTTCCATTTCGTCAATTTATCTTTTTTTGCAGAATTGATTGTTTAATTCACAGAGAATCGGCTCAATTTTTGGAATTTCTCATCACCGTTGTCGCATTTTCAGGATGCGCTGAAGAAGGGCACTGGTGGGTGGAAAAAGGTGGTGGCTGCATTTGGAGAGGAGATTTTGAGACCAGATGGAGAAGTCGACAGGCCTAAGCTTGGCCAAATTGTGTTTTCTGATCCAGGGAAGCGCCATCTTCTCAACCGGTGAGCATTTTTTAAATTCATTCTGGGCATTATCTCATGACATGCCTGTTTTTGATGGAGAACTAGATTGGTCTAGACTTAGAAGCCCCCACCACTAGGGTTTTGAATTTGGTTCCTTTTTTTCAAATACCAATTTGATCTCTCTATTTTTGTTTAATCCAATGTGGAAATAGTGTAACTTTCTCTCATAATTTGTTTGGGGAATGAGTTTCTAATTTGAGTAGAGAAGTTTGCTAAAATCACTACCTGCAAAGTGAAACTAGTAAAATGACATTTTTCCTTTTTACACTGAACAACCACTCAGTCGTGCAGTGCAAAAAGTAGTTGGGGTCGTTCTAAAGTCATTTTGCAAACTAAAATTTTTGGGAAGTTATGTTACTAATAAAGATGTTTACAAAGAGGTCGTTTGGGCAGCATAAAGATGGATGGCTTCTTTTATGCCACCAGGAATTTGCCCATGTAAAGGTTTATGTATTTAATGAAGTCTGTTATTTGTCAATATGGTGATTTGCTTACCATAAAATTTATACTTCTTGCATTTGTATGATTAGCAATTTAACTGCTTGTTTGTTTACTTAGATTTTTTTGCTGTATCAAGTTGATCATAGAGTCCTACTTTTTAGTCTCCTCTTACACCAATTCTTGTTTGCCGGTTTACAATTAAAATTGCTCTCAGAGTTTATAGCATGTAGATCGTTATGGAGTCTGCCTCATTATTTTATCAATCTGATAGTGTATTGATTCACAATCGATAAACAGTCCCTCAAACTTGAGGTGTTTCTGAAAAAAAAAAAAAAAATTCATTGAAATCACGCTATAAGTTCTGATATTTTGACAAATTTTGACTTGCACAGGTCCCATTTATGAAATTTTACTATTTATTTTTACTCCAAGTGGCCTAAAGTAGCCAGAATATTCCTGGTCACAAGTTATTAAACAATATGCAGTGTGGTATTTGCCCACAACAAGTTTGTGTGGAATCGACTTTCCAAATTTTGATTATTGTGATATCGCAGGCTACTTGCTCCTTATATATCTTCTGGGATCTTTTGGCAAATTTTTAAGTTATGGGTGAAGGGTTCAAAGGTGATCGTTCTTGACATCCCTCTGTTGTTTGAAGCCAAGATGGACAAGTGGACTAAGCCTATTATCGTGGTGTGGGTTGATCCTGAAATACAGCTCCAACGACTCAGGGCGAGAGACAGATCAAGTGAGGAAGATGCTCGTAACAGGATTAATGCTCAGATGTCTCTAGATATGAAAAGGAGTAAAGCAGACATAGTGATTGATAACACCGGATCGCTAGATGACTTAAAAGAAGAATTTCAGAAAGTGCTATATGAGGTCACAAGGCCCTTGACATGGACTGAATTTTGGCTTTCCAGGCAAGGGGCCTTCTCGGTTCTCATTTCTATCGTCATTGGAGTTGTTGTATGTAAAAAGATTTTGTAGTAGTTACTTTTTATAATTGGCTATAAAAACGATGCACAACTGCTTGAGATATTCTTCTAAACCTCTCCTGCTGTTGATGTGTTAACAGTTTATATTTTGGTAAAAAAGTTAGATTTTGTGTTTGGTAGCAGCAATCAATAATAAGTTCTCTCTGCATTTGCTAGTTGACATCACGGTCCCTGACTTTTAAGTTTCTATGTGATCTCTCAAGGGCAGAAGTTGGATCCATCAAGCAATTTTGTGCATGTTAATTTGCTGGTCTGCTTGATATTCTGCTTAAGTTTGGAACTTTCATATTCTTGGAAGTCCACTGTTTTATTTCTAGCTGCTGCTCTACCTTGTTAAACCAAACAAGTAATTCAACTTGAAAACAAAAAAAAAAAAGAAAAAAAAAAAAAGAAGTCGTCCATCTAGGTGTAAGCAAGTCCTCAAAATATTATATTTCACATGCTGATTTTTCCGGCAATCCTCGAAGTGTTCTTTTCTTGATTCATATCTTAATTGTTTTGCATTATCTTAATTTATTTCTTTCTGATAATGGACTTCTTTCTTCCCCCTAGTGCCAGTTGTGTAATCACGTGTCACTGCTGTGCTCAAAAAGCCTGCCCAAAACCATTGGCTTCTCTGAAAGTGTGAAATAAGTGAATGAAGCTCCATTATTGCTTTGCTTTTGTGGATATGGATGTTCTTGTACTGACATGTATATAGGGACTCTTGCCTCTACATCTGACGCAGCCTTTCTAGCTGCAAAAGGTATAAAATCCTTTCTCGAATGCTAAAATAATCTTCAAAGAAATGTGCCAATTGACATTGCTTAATGACGATACTAAAATCTTTTGTTCTTTTGTTTGTTTCTTATATGAATATCCATTATTAACTGTATTATCCTTCTTACACCATGCTTTTTCTTCCTTTATATATATCTATAATCTACAAGGATGTATTGCCTCCTTATCACCAACCAGCCGTCGTTTTAATGGAAAGCTGTTTTGTCCCGCATTAGAACCAAAGTTAGGAAGGATTTGCATCCGATTTCTTTATTTTTATACTTTTACAGATACATTAAATAATTCCCACAACCATAAAAAGCTAGCAACGTATTGTAATTGTTGAAAACTAGTTCAAGCAATAATAGACTAAAATAGAAGAGCTTTTCCTCTCCACAGATCTCCTCAATTATATATCTATTTACCATACATTCTTTATGCTACTTCACAATTTCCAAATAATTTGGACGCACTTCTTACCTTCCATTTCTTCTTACTTTTATGGTATATTTGACCCCTTTTTTTCACCTCTTTCATCCATTGCTAGAGGAATTCTAATAAAGTTGTACCCAATTTAAGTTCAATTATAAATCAATTCACAACTAACATCCTTATGTCTTACCAATAAAAAACTCATTGAGGCATTTATGGAGTTAGTCCTTGCTAAAAATTGAAAAGGCATACAATTTGTGTAGGGCCCAGATTTAGGTGTAATCTTAAACTCTACTAAGTTTGAGCATTCATATGTTATTGTTCTCAATAAAACTCAAATCTACCAACCACAACCAAAACCCAAAACATAGCCATTTCCACTTGAGTTATATGTGCTACAGAAATTTGTTGAAGGTCCATACAGCATTGATGCTCATTGATTTTATACTTCTTGACAAGAAATATTTATGGTTGCTACACAGGCGTATTGATTCTGAATTGGTTCCATTTTTTCTTTTTTTCATTTCCTGATGATTTTTTAACTTGATCTGGAAGTGACAATCTGATGTCACAAAATGCTCAAATAGTTTGTTCTTTTAGGCATCTAGTTTTAATATTTTGCTTTTTTTTTTTGTTGTTGGTTGGATGCATGTGTTAGTCTAGAAACCCCACCAAACTTGACAAGGGAAATGCCAAGGAAGCTGCAATAGCATTTTCTCACTCTGATTACAACTTTATGCTTCTATAAAGCATCTTGCAATGTTCTTAGGAAAAGCTTACCAAAATAAAATGAAATAAAATCTCTATCATTTGATATTGTAGGAGATTTATTGTATGTTGTCTCGTACAATTATAATAATCTGTGTTTTTTAATTCTAAATTGTTAAATAGTAAAAAGATACCTCCCATGATAGCTCTTCTTCGACTTGCATTTGATGATTTCTTCTTAATGTGACTTTAGGCACCGACGTATGTCTTCGTGGTAAAAGATGAAACGAATGATGTGCTGAGGACCACCCACCCCCCAAACACAAAAAAAGGGAACAAAACAAAAGAAAAGAATGGTGGGGGTGGGAGGAAATGGCGAGGACTAACCACGACAATGTTTCTACCAGTAAAATCTTTGTTTTAATTAATTATTAGATAAATGTTAAAATTTACAATTACAATATATAAAACTATTTCTAATCATAAATAAGACAATTGAAAAATTAATCAAATAACTAAAATAATAGTTCTTACCAATGGTAAAAAAGGACAGTATTTACCATAAAAATTCTAATATAGAAGTCTAGAAGATAAGATACTAATTTGTTAGAAACTAAAATTCAGGGAAAGATCATTACACCCCTACATTTATTCTCTGCAAAGAAACTATAAATCTTGCATTATGTATTATACAGTCTTTTAAAAAAGTGTCTGACAAAATTAGTTCTAATTAAACTTTTGATTGATACAATGTAAAACTCTTATATGCTATAATACTTAAAAAAATAAGATATAACATAAAATTCTTATATGTAATAATTTTTAGTTTAAAAATTTTAGTTGTAATTACACTTTCGAAACACTCATCTAGTATAAGTCGAACTATATATGATGAGCTACAACACTAGCGCCTGGATTTCATGCTTGTTTACTGAAGAGAACCGCGCTTTAGTCCCTGTCCTGCAGCCTTTGATTCTTATGCAATAGCTCCTCATGACGCTACGTAATAGACACTCTTCCGTTTTGTTTGTCGTTCTTTGCCAAGGCCATTTACAAGTCTCTAGTTACACCAACTGGATGATCACCAGTTAGATAGAATCTTCCAGGCCTAATACAAACAGCCTCCTAAAATTGGCTTAGATGGGTCCCATAAATCATTTTGTGAATTGGATTGGGGCCCACCGGAGACAAAATATCAGTGCCCAGTTAAAGAGATATATGATGAGCTCATGACAGCCGTGTGATCAAACATGCGAACTACAGATTTGAAGATCCTACTAAAGCTGATGCAAAAGGCAAACTAGGGGACCCATATTTCCTTGTTCCTCAGGATATATCACTGGACTGATTGCTAATCCGGAGGTCATGGTTTCTTGTCAAATGATCATGATTGGAGGGAATTTGCGCGAATTTAAAAAAATAAATAAATAAACAAATAAGTTCTTAGTGACGTAGCCAGTTTTTTAACCACACAATACCTCATTTTGATTTTGAAGGATCGGCCGAATGTTTAAGGTTTATAGGTTGTTTGGAAAAGTATCGAAAATCAACGGTAGAAATCACTTTTAATATAATATATGAGAATTTTATACTGTAATATATTTTTTATTGTTATTGTAGCATGTGAGAGTTTTACATTATTCATAACTGAGATTGTAATGGAAACTAAGTAATTTCTATCACTGCCAAACATCCTTTTAATTTAATTATATAAATGAGTTTGAGAGAAAAGTTTCAACTTTACCGTTTAAACTACATAATATAACATATTAAAACTATATATTATAACATATTTTATTTTGCCTTATTATATAACAAAGCACTATTTCAAACATTCTATTTTTTTCTCAAGTTGTGTTCATTGCTACATATATTCTTAAATTGCAACCTCGTGTTACAAAATAACAACTAATATTGTTATCAGTAAGGATTATCAATACGGCTTTTTTTTTTTTTTAAGGGTGAGATTTGTAGCAGATATTTTCAGTTTTAGATTTCTTATATGATTTTTTTTTTCAGATTTACCATTAAAAACATACACTACAAATACCTTACTGTAGTCAAGCTTAGATAAATAAATAAATATAAATAATCACTACCATTATTAGTATATCAGAGTTTTTATATTGAAGTATGTTATCTTGTGACAATAATTCTGGCTTATTACCATACCATACATGTGACAATGGCTTGTTACCATAAATATGAAAATGGTGGAACGTTCTAGCAATGTTTTAGTCATAACTTTTTTCTTTTTATAAATAAATTTTCGTTCATAATTTGATAAGTTACTGCGACTTACCAATAATGCAGCCCATAAAAGTTTGTGATTTACGAGCATGCAAGCGTCAATCCAAGTGAGTTTCAGGACAAAACATAATAAAATGAACCATGAAGAGAATCTCAAACTTAATTGGTAACTTTACACAAACTTTTACATAATGGTCCTCTTCCTGTGGGCAGTCTCATTGGTACGGCATATGCTTTGCTTAGATTATTAGATATGACTAAAATCATTTTTTTCCCTTGAGGTTTAGCCATTGAAAAATAATTACTTTCAATATTTTGACATAGAATTTTTGGGCTAATGAAAATGGATTTGGTAACTTTAGCTTAATTATAGTCGTGGACCCCAGAGGGTCACCAGAATGGGTCACATGTCATGGGTGCGTTGATGTGTCATGTTGGCTATGGCTCACTGGGTGAGGGGTGACGTGGCATCAAACTAGATGCTTTTGAGTTTCTCTTTCCTAGTTTTTGTTTCCCCTCTTCCTCTCCCATCTTATAATTTACCCTCTCCCTAGCCAACGCCATTTGCTTATTTATTTCCTGAGGAAAAATAGAAAGCAAGAGAAAAGACCAAGGAACCAATCTCTCCACTGAATTCATCACTCTCACTCTACAGCTTCTCTTTCTCAGTTTCTCTCTCATGGCTAATAATACTAATAAACCACCCGAAGAAGCTCCTGGAATAGCTTTAAAATACCAGGTATGTGTGTGTATATATATATATATATATATATATATAACATAATACAAGTTCTATAATTACTAATGATATTATATTGAGCTTTTTTCTCTTTTTTTTTTTATTAATTTGCAGACATGGGTCTTGAAAGTCTCTATTCACTGCGAAGGCTGTAAGAAGAAGGTCAAGAAAGTTCTTCAGAACATCGAAGGTATAGATACATCTAGTGCAAAAATATATATATATACATATATGTATAGATACTCCTGTATGCATATTATATATTATTGTTCTTGAGTTTGTGACTTTTTTTTCAATGATCGAAATCATGATTTCAGGGGTTTATACGACGGCCATTGATTCTCAGCAGCAAAAGGTCACGGTCACTGGGAACGTGGACTCGGAGACTCTCATAAAGAAGCTCTTGAGGTCAGGGAAACACGCTGAGCTTTGGCCGGAGAATAAGCCCGCACCGGAGAAGAAAAAATCCGGCAAATCGAAGAAACAGAAGGATGGCGACAAGGATAATATTGCTGATCAAGATGGAGCTGATGATCAAGGCGAAAAGACCGATAATAGCACCGCAGACAAAACCCAGAACGCCGCCAAAAACGACGGCGGTGGGGAAGACATTGACGACAAAGAAGAAGGCGAAAACGACGACGCCGGCGGAGAGAACGGTGGCGATGGTAATGGTGCTGGCAAGAAGAAGAAAAAGAAGAAGAAGAAAGCTAATGCTGGGGCCGGCGGCGAGAATCCCGGAGATGCTCCGGCGGCAGGGGCAGTGTTACCTTCGCCGGCGGGGCATGTACCGGATTTGGGTCCTACAATGAATATGGGCCCGCCAATTCAGCGTCATGTTTTCCCCTACCCGCCGACATACTTTCAGCCGGCTCCTCCTCCTGCAGTTTACGGGCTAAACTTCAATACGACTTACCCCAGCCCTAATGCCTCGTATTTCGCTCCGACCATGCACGGGAACATGTACTCTCATGGTCCCGAGATCATGTACCCACCGTCGTCCGATCACGCTCATACTTACAGGGACGATGACAACGACGACGAAGTTGGATGCTCAATTATGTGAGAATTAAAGAGTACTTTTTGCGACGGGACATTGCAAGAGCTTTATTAAAGAATTAATGAAGGGAGGGTGCTATACGTAGAATATACTACTACGAGCATAAAGTGGAAGTACTACTAGTGTGGATGGAAAGTGGGGCTGATTTTGTACTACTGATCATCAGAGATGAGAAGAAACTTTAGTGTAAAAATAGGTTTGATTAAAAATAAAAAGGGGTTGTGTGGTGTTACAAGGAGATCGGGTAGTTGTTTAATGGGATTATGGAGGCTTGTCTTTTCTAGCTTTTTTCTTGTATCACGAACTTTGTGCCCTTGTTTAAGAAGGCCAATAGACTTGTAATGTTTTTTGTTGATTGTAGGACCTAAAAATCTACCTTTCCTCTCACTCTGATGTGTAAAGTAGATTTTTGTTTATAAAATCTCTCTCTGCTTTTCTTTAAAAAGACACATTTGCTTCAATGAGATCAAAAGACATTGAAAAAGCAGGTTATTCCTTATAACTCAAGTTCTTTTCACAGAATTAATTAGGTGCTTCTCTAGATAATTAACTCAATTATCTTTACATATTTATATGATTAAACTTTAAAGTATTAAAAAACAAGGAAAGTAGAGCATATATAAGAATGCAATGACCAATAGCAATTTTCAGGAATAATTTATAGTGTGAATTTCCTTTATTGATGCTTAAAGACATCTCTTAGAAAGCAACACAACTCATAATATCTCTCTTTGGTTGAACGTACATCTCTCCATATGGAGATATATCTCTGCTATATATTTTTGCTTTCTGCACTTGATTTGAAAAATGTTAGCTAGTCGTCTCCCACTTTGGGTTGAAAGCTGCGTGCTCTTGTTAGCTTTTTTGCTTTCTTGAGTACTCCCTCACCTGGGGACCAATATGCCTTGAACATGACTGGTTTCTAACGCCCTTAATTGGGTCCTTAATAATAACAAAAAACTTAGGTGTAAGGGCAGTACATATCATATATGACATCACTAGATGGGGATCATTAAAAGAGAGAGGCGAAGGCCAACGTTATATACATACATATATATATATATACACATAGGGTTTTTTAAGTTGCTTTTTGTGAGAGGTTCATCCATTAACGTATCATATAGGATAAAAAACATAACATGATATAACATGATGACCATTAAATGTAAATCAATATTCAATTAAAATACCAAAAAATTTAGTCATTCAATAAAATTATGTTAAGCATTATCAACATTCGTTGATGTTGGATATATTGACGTAGCAATAAGAAATTTCAGTCATTCAAAAATTATGTTATATATATAATTTCAATGTTAATATTATATTTAATGACTATCATATATGTCTTTTATTTATTGCTGTGTATTACGTTTGAGGGAAAGTCCCTCCAAAAGGACTGTAAAAAAGCCATATATATCTATATCTCTCAAATATACGAAGCCTAGCACATTTGTGAACCTAGAGAGCTTGCCTTTTCTCCATGGTAGAATATTCGTAAGGAATTATACCTGATTTTTCCATGTAACATAAAAGAGAATTTCCACACTTATCCTGCTGCCACATGTATTATTCTTTCTTCAAATATGGAAGCATCATGTCCTCAGACTTACAAGTTCACTCCCCTTGCTCAACAAGGCAAGACTGCAAGCACAAAGAAAGAAGTCTTTTCTTTTTCTTTTCTTTTCTTTTACTTGTGTGAGTGTCGTTTATCCTTTTCAAGTTAATTCTAGAAAGCTCCATAGATTATGAATCTAAGACACTGGTCAAAAACAGGACTATAAGTTGGAATTGTAATTATTTCTATCTTTCCGACTGTTGTGATTAACTTTATTGCTCTCTATATATAGCATTTAATAAATCCTGACAAAATCATTCCAATTAAATATTAAAAAAATGCATTTGTCAACTTTCATTGTATGTTGCATCTTTTAATTTAAGTGCCAGTTAGATGGAAGAATATAATTTATTTACTCGGTCCCTGTCGTTAGTGTCTGTTTGGTAAGATCTAGAAAAGCACACCATTTTTCCTATACCAATCCTCCTTTCCCCTATAAAAAGTATTCCTTTTCTTTAAAAATAAATTAAAAAAAAAAAGAGGAAAAGAAAAGAAAGGGAGGGCTTCATGTTGAAGTACTGGCCAACTGCGTTGTAACCTCCAATGAGTTTTGTCTTCATTCGAAAGTCCTATTCAGTTTTGCCCTGTAATCATTAAGTGCAACTTTGGGTCGTGTTAGCGTTCAAAAGAGAATTGTAGATGGACCATATTGTCTCTTCCTCTTTTTTTAAATCTCAATAAAAAAAATAGACAACAAAAATTTTCGCAATGCTGAGATCACCAAAACAACATAAATCATGTATTTTTCTTATATTTTTATTAACTGATCCTAATTTATAACATAGTTGTCAATGTGTATGAGATTGTGAAATAGAGAATCGAAGTTCATGAGATATTGTAAGATATGACGAACTAAACAAATAGTGTTTTATGCTCACAGAATAACTGTAGCAAAAAGTCAAATTAAAGTGACATATTTTGAGACCAAAAAATCAATGAAACATGTAGGGTTTAAAACCATAGCAAACACAAAGATATATGGCGAGTCAAGAACGATAACGATACTCCAAAAGGACAAGTACTTCAAGATATTGTGAGATTGTTGATGTTGAACTAGAGGAATGAATAGGGACGATAAGTGTTGTACTATTCATTTTTGTAAGAGCCAAGATTGTAAAGGAGAATCTTATAGTGCAAAAGCAAAATGAAGCTCGTATATGATATATGTTCATATCCTTCTAACACATGATAGGATTATTTTAAGGTGGGCGATTGGAAGTTCTATACGTTGAACGTTCCTTTCTTATAACCAAGTCGTTGACAAAGTAATGTGGGTCGTGTATAATATATATATATATATATATACTTTCAGATTTTTGTTGGGGTGGTCCTCTTTTCTTGATTTGTAATTCATATTCGTAACTAATAACTAGAGCTATGAGAAATTGAGAATAGTGTATTTGATAATTATTATACAGATTTTCGGTATTAACATGCTTTTAAACATCAAAAGAATTTAGACAAAGACTGTTTTTTTGTCAGAATTCTATATATGGCAATGAAAATATTTTGTAGTAGAGTTTTGTTTGAACTATCGGATTTCTCTCGATTACATTAGGTTTGCATATTTTCATTGAAATGAAATTCAAAATCTAACATTTAGACGCATGCATTATGTAGAAAAGAGTTTTAATATAACATGTATAACTTCCTTTATAATAAGTACATTGCGTAAATAAGAAATCCATTTTTAGATTATTTTTTTTTCAAATTGCATGACTATAACATATAGTTTCAACATCCCTCACTTTTAGATTAAAATAATAAAGTGAAAAGATAAAAATATCATGAAATTGTTTTCGAAAAATAATTTTAATTGCTTTTTATGTTTTTTCTTTAAAAGTAATGTAGGTGGCGTATATATGTTTTTGTTAAAAAATGATGTTTTGTTTGACAATTTTTGATGTTTTAAAAGGTCGACAAAATGTTTTTACAAATATTATTAAAGGGATTT
The DNA here is from genome assembly GCA_025403435.1 of Artocarpus heterophyllus. NCBI lineage: Eukaryota > Viridiplantae > Streptophyta > Magnoliopsida > Rosales > Moraceae > Artocarpus > Artocarpus heterophyllus. The sequence goes on along the minus strand of CM046354.1, from coordinate 15,474,177 downwards.
TTGTCTTTTTATATTGTTTTTTACCCAAAAAAGATACGTGAGGGATAATATTAAATCCTATTTATCAAATCTCTCAAAATTGAAACTAAGGAGTATATTCATGTAATTACCCGTTCTTAATTTCTCAATTTTTTTTCCCTTAAGAAGAGCTGAAATTAAGGACGAAATAACACGGTTGGTTTGAATTGAAGACAAAGATAACGACGTTTCTTGAGCATATAATACCAACAAGAACAACTACTTTAAAAACATTGCGTGTTTGAGCTACACAAGGTAATAAACAAACGTAAAATATCCAACTGGTTTAGCTGGTGAGAATTATACTGTGGGTGTTAGATAGATACCAACTTTTTTTTTCTTCTCTCTCTCTCTCTCTCTACCATTTTTCAGGCAGGTCTTCATGTAAAATCGTATAGCCCCTCAAATGAGGGGACCCTTGACCTCTCTCTCAATAGGGTCACAACCAAATCGTATTTTCTTTACCAACTTGCACGATTGGATGATGATATTCCTCTGACCGACCAATAAAAAAGAGCAGTACTATTTTGACAGATCCCGTTTGGAAGAACTACTTTGGAAAATCAAGTTCATGATGAGGACTACTTTGAGATTCATATCATGCCAAAACCACACGGGTTATACATAACTATATAAGATAGTTGTGTTTTGAATGGAAGAAAACACAATTATGAGCAAAAGCTCTTTTATTCATGCACTCTCTTCTTAGCTACTGCTTCTAGAAGTTTGCCTAATGACATTTTTTTTTTTTTTTATCTTGAAGCAAATCTTATATTGTTTAGGGTAGTTTTTATGGGGTGGCTTTAATTAAGTGAGGATTGAAGTGAATGTTAAAAAGCGTTGATCCTAATTTAACGCCCTACAAATTATCACCTTACGTAGAGGATTACAAGAAGATTTTATTAAAGACAAGATCAACAAAAGCTGGCACTGCAATGCCAGGACTTAGATGTTGCACCGCTAAAGAAGCGTGCAACAAGCCATTTTTGGCTGAGAGCATGTGCTAGGGTGCCAACTCAGCGGCGCGGCCATGCACATTGAGAGCCAAACATCTAGAGCGGAGCAAATTTACACTACAATGCCATTTGAAGGGCGCGACCATGCGGTGCCAGGATGGGATGTGAGAAAATATTTATTTTTGGGTTTTTTGTTTCCTCTTTCTTACAAACTTATAATAGCGTGTGCAATTTTTCTCTCATAAGCTTCTTCATCATTATAGTGAATTATTCTGTAGCGGTTGAAAATAGACGTAGCTTTCACGTTATAAATTTGTGTGTATTCGTGTTTGATTTTTAGTTTCACATATTTTTTCTCTCAAAAGAATTAGGGCTTCTAATTGCAACTGTAGTGACCCTACTTATATGGTCGTTACTCAACTACATAATCTAAACTTAAACATGTTTTAACGTAAAGTACTTAAATTTTGTATAATATTTTTTTTCCTAAAATGAAATCTTAATAATGATTTCTTAATGTATTTCTTTTAAAGAAATAATAATTATTTATTGAGACCTAATTCTTTAAATTCGGCATAATAATAATTTCATAAAACTTTTCCTTCTTAAAAAGATTTCTTTATTTAAATTAAAATGTTTCCAAAACAATTCTAAATTAAATATCATTATAGATTCTTAATTTAAATACTTTTTAAATCCTTTCAAAAATTAACCATTATATACTTCTTTTGACTTATTCTCTTAAAACGAACATAATAATAATTTCAGAAAACAAATTTTTTAAAATCCTTTTTTAATTTAACGTAAAACTTTTATAAACATTTCTAATTCCAAAGAACGTCAAAATTTTCTTACTTGAAAATTTACAAATAATTGTTGCATTTTCTATTGCAACATTTTTAAAATTTAAAATTCTCTAGACCAACGTTGTATGATTACAATCTCACTTTTCAAGACATACTTACGTAATTTTATTTAGTTATTTATACATACATAATTTCATAAAATAAAAATGCAAAAATATTACATTTTCATAAGCGGTATCTATTCTCATCTCTACCATCTGTCTGCCGCTCATCACTGCCCATCAAGTGCTGCTGCCAAGTCTCTTACCTATAGCATGAACTTAACTAAATGAGCTTTCGTTTAACAAGTACGAAATTAGACTGATGAGACCATAAAAAAGTATTTTGCAAAGCTAAAATCATTTATTTACACTTTTATTTTTCATTAAAACTCCTTAGTTAATAGCTTTTTTATGTTTCATGTTATTTTTAGTCTTAGTGTGAAAATATATTTCATTATGTGTTTTTAGTGTGTTTTTATGTTTAAGTATATTTTTAATAATTTTTAGAGTCATTGTTGTGTATTAAATATTTGTTTTGTGTCTAATAGGTAAAAACCATTAATTTTCATGTTATAATTTTATTTTCAATCTTAATAAGTTTTATAGTTAGATTAGATAGTTAGAAAGTTAGAAGTGTTGGAAATATAAAAGCTAGATATTAGAAAGTTAGAAAGAAAAATAAAGTACTACAAAAAAAAGGTGCAAAAAAATAAAATACAAAAATATAAATATATATCATAATAATAAAGCAGTTATCCATCCATATATATAATATACTAATATATTGTCCTTATATCTGTTTGCTCCTTGGCAATGGCGCCAAAAACTTGTTCGGGTCTAACAATGCAAGTCTGATATGACCTCAAATATAAAGTTATCCAATTAATAATATTCGGTGAATCCAAAGTCGATCTCACAAAAAAAGGTATTACAAAAGTATAATGTATCACTTATAAGGATTAAAGTTAATTTCTTTACAATTTATTTATAGAATTTATACATTTGTTACATTTTCCATTTATAGAATTTTTTTGTGATTTTTGAAGCTTCAATAACAAGAAATACGATTTAAATTGGAATGATAAATGGTATTTCAATAATAAGAAATATAAATTAATTAAATGGAAGATTGAACTTTAATAATAAGCGCAATTTAATTTAAAAGAAACAACAATTATAACAATACTAAGGATTAAAGGCATTATTCTAGCAATTAACTTAAATATGTTTTAGTTTTTCTAAAACTATTTATTAAAATGATTTTAGCATGTAATATGTCATTTTTTGTCTACAATAAGCTAAAAGTTACTAAGATTTAATGTGTCAATTTATGTCTACAATACAATAAAAACTTATTTTTAACAAACTAAAATTACCAATAAAAGTAAAGTTAAATATTTATCATGTCATTCACTGTCTATGAATAATCAAAGTATTCCTAAGCATTACTTGTGCTAGCCTATGTCGATGAATAATCAAACTTAATTTTGCAAGAATTTTAGCTAAGTTAACATGAAAATTATAAGTTTTCTAAAAATAATTTTGACATTATAACTGCTAAGAAAACTTTAAGAAACTAAAAGTAATTAACTTAATTTTATTAAAATTTTCTCCTCTCTCCTTAACTAAAAATTAATTTAAAAAGACATATTGAAAGTAAAAATATACATAATTTTATTAAGCATAATTATTTTATAGCATAAAAACTATAAATATTTTACAAAAATATAAACTAAAATTGAGAGCAAAACTAATCTAAAAAGAGAGAAAGCAAGAGAAATTACTCCAAATTATGAAGAAAAGGGTGAGGAATACATTGGAAGCAGGGTATTTATACTAAAGGAATGGTAACTATTTACATGACTTTTTACATTTTTTATTTTTTTTATTATTTTATTTGGATATTTTAGGTTGAATATGAGTAGAATAGCAAATTGAAAGATTTTTGGAATTTTAAAATTATTAACTACCACCCCAAATCTCTTTGAATAAGATTTGATCTAATTTAGAATGATTTTTTATTTTTTATTTTTTTCTCATGTTTCTAGTTCCAAAGAGTGCTTGATTTACTATGCGATCAAGTGGAGCGCTGCATATAGTAGCATTTTATTGACGAAGACTGGGCAAATGACTGCAATTGAAGCACTAGAAGGAGGCACAATGGACAGTTGGATGGGGTTACAGTATGCTAATCTGGCAGACAATAAGGAAGGCATACGTGGAGCATAAAGCAATGGATTCCAAGGGGGGACCTACACGCGTGAACGGCCAGGATTGCATGGGCGGTTTGATCTAGTGGACGAGAGGCTGCCACGTGGTCTGCTTTTGTTTTTTATTTTCTTTGTTTGACTTTTCATGCATTTGAGGTTCTTTTTCCCTGTTTTCGTACTGTTTTGTTCCATTTTTCTTGCAGATTTCAAATATAAAATGATATAAACAAACTAAAATTAATTATTTTACAAACATAATTTTTAGAATGATTTTAAAAATATTTATTTTACAATAAAACACCCAAAACACACTTAAAATAAATAAAAACTTCTAAAATTAATAAATCTTAACAAATATATTATTTAAGACTTGGGAATATTTTTAGAAAATACTAAAATATTATAAAACATATTTATGAACTAATAACTTATTTACAAATATTTTAAAACCTAAAATAAAATCATACAACATTATTTTTACAGTTTTGATTATTTTTAAAATAATTAATTATTAAACATACAGAAATGATTCTAAAAATTATTAAAAAAATTAATAAACATAAAAACACACTAAAAGTATATTTTTAAATATATTTTCACATAAACACACTAAAATACTAATTATCACATAAATACTATAATTGAGGGATTTAATGAGAATTATGAATATAAAATGATTGATTTTAGCCTCAAAAAATGTGTATTTTTACTGTCTCATCATTCATACTGCAGGTGAAGTTCTTACTTATTTAGATTTTGAGCTAAGTAGGTCTAGCTGTATCTCGCATGTTCAACAGTCCAAGCAGTCTCCTTGAAAATCGTCCTAGGAGGATCGTGGATGGCTATCTCTTGAAGATTTCCAATCATTGGAAAGTCATTATGGACTTTGTTAATTCGGTTTGCCTTGTCTCGATCTACGTATAATCGATACTGGAGTATTTCTAATGGAGTCGAATTAGACTGAACGAAGGCACCATTGTACTGGGAACGACAAAATGAGTCAGGGGTGGTCTCAGATTACTCATTGGAGATTAAGAGCACAAAATCCAAGGTCTGTCGGAGCCCAAACACCCGTGGAGGTGCATGCAGTGGCTCTGGTGGTCGGTTGATGGCAGTGTTTCAACTTTTGACTATTTTGGATATTCTAAGATCATTAGTGGTACCAATTTCACTTGGTTTAGCCTCTAACATAGTAGATCAAACTTACCGTTTTAAGGAAAAATTGATTGCTTTGATCTCAAACTTCTGGCAATGAATCGATAGAATTATGGTTAGAGATTTTGTTCCCTGGACCTCTCTAAGTGTTCTGGTGTAAGCGATTTGAGTCACTATTATCAGGAAGGCATATTGGTGCTCCTCTTTGCGGTCGGTGATGACAAACCTATAACTCTGTCAAATGGCAATTATGTCATAAAATTGGTTAGCACATTTCGTTCTTCATTCATCACTAAATCAAACAACATTGACAATGTGCATTAACGCCTACAAAAACATTAGAATCGAGCTAATGGTGGCAATGCACGATGGTGGCAATCAAACTTTAGTATATGGTAGTGGTTTCGAGTAATTCTTTGAGGCATTTTGCTTACTTTCATCATTTGAACGATGGTTAGATTAATTAACCTCGATGGTGGCCGAAGGGACAAGATTGATGTCCTTGACAGTGGTGACGACAATGTTCACTGTTTTCTAGTGATAAGCTGTCGATTGTTGAAATTTCTTAAGGCTTTTTCATCCTTATGGCATTCTGATTTAGCACCAGCGATATAGCTCACAATTGCTTAAAACAGTTAGATCCAATGATGACACAGCAATGGAAAATGGCCAACTCTGATGAGTTTCTCAGGCTAAAATCAACCCGTGAATCTAGTGCCATTTTCTTCCTCTCGTTTATTTGAATCTTTAGACACCAAAACCTCGTCATCGTGACAGAAAGAAATGATTTTTTCACTCACTTTTTGTGACGACCCACCTTTTCGGGCAGTCACTTTACTTTCTTAAACATCATTACGTAAATAGTAATCTTACTTACTTAGTAAGAAAAATACTGAAATAATTTTTTTAAAACATCCTTTAAAACTGATGCGACCTCTGTCGCATCTCAAGTTGAGACCTCGTTCAACACTTGCCTTTAAAATCATTTCAAATCGTTTCTTAAAACTTAATAAGAAAAAATTATTAAATCATAGCTTAAAACTTTACTTTATAATTACATAAAACAGTTTGTAAACTGTATATTAAAACTTTGAATACAATTCTTAGAATTCTGATTTTCTTAAAACTTCGCAAACACTACATTAAACAATGGAAAACCTTTTCTTTACGTAGCGAAAGTAAACAGTGACGGTATCCATACCTAAATCTTTACATCTGTCCTCCGCAGCACCCAACTTTTCTAACGGGTCCTACTGGTCACCATAAAGTACCTACAGCATGAAGAAACTTTTAATGAGTTTTTGTTCAATAAATTCAAACATAAACTCACAAATCATTTAATCATGCTTTAAAACTTTTCTCATAAAAACCTTTCTCTTGAAACATTCTTCAAGAACATTTTCCATAAACATTTCTGAAAATGTTTTCCATAAAACATTTCTGAAACGTTTTGCATAAACATTTTTTGTAAAACATTTCTTGAACTTTTTTCTTAAAACGTCATTTATAAATCTTTTCTTGAAAACATGAAAATGTTTTTCATAAACATTTAACGTAAAACATTTCTCAAAATGTCTTTTATAACATAACATATAAATATGTCATAAAAAGGAATTCTGGCAAAATCAGAATGCATGACTCCATTAATGCTCAATTAGGAACTTTCATTTATGAGTGTCTTATAAACGTTCTTTGCTTACTTTAACTTTCTATCTTTGTTCCTTAACTTTTCTTATCTTACTTTAACTTTCTCTCCTTATTCCTTATCTTACCTTCACTTTCCTTACTTCACTTTAGTGTTCGTACCAACTCATTAATCATGAGATCATAAACATGATGCTTCCCTTGTAGAAGACTTGAGACCATCGAACATTGAGGCCTTGTACCTCACATCTAGGAGGTCAAACTTTAATTTTACTTTCATTACCTCATAACAAAGAGGCTGGTACGATACTTTCTTTTTATCCTTACGTTACCTTCTTATTAACTTTAGTGAGCATTTCAAATGCAATCACATCATATACAACGCACTTGCAATTCATTGCTTGTACTATAAAACCTATTGCATAACAAATGCAACTTATTGCATAATAAATGCAACATAAAATGCAAACACATTTTGGTAATCATAATTTATACTCTGAAATTTATTGCATCACAAATGCAACTTATTGTATCACAAACGCATCATATAACGCAATCACATTTTGCAAATCATAACTTTTATTCTAAAACTTATTGCACAACAAATGCAATTTAGTGCATAACCAATGCATCATATAACTTATAACTTAAATTATAAAACATTATGCATTGTCATAATGCAAAACATACTTTAAATACTTTAAAAATCATAACTTGAACTTTTAAAAACATTATGCATATCAATATGCAAATAGACTTTAAACATAACAATTGAAAATTCATTGCAAATCTTTTTCTTGAACTTTAAAACTTTTTACATAATAAATGTAAACATACTTTAAAAGAAACTTGCATAATAATTGCATACTCATTTACAAACGTATATGTAAGCATTTGAAAACTATTTACTTTATCTTGTAGGTGAAGTCTGAACTTACCTGAACTATGCTCTAGCGTTCTCTATTCCGTTCTTTTTCCTTGCATTAGTCGGTCTCTGTGTCCTGATCAAACGACAGCCGACTTATTAGTTAACTTTCTTTATTATGAATCTACTTGATTGATAATGAAACGTAAACATTAACCATTCTTTCCTTTTAACTTGACTAGTATACTTTCGTTTACCGTTGTCTTTACTTAACCTTATAAACCATCGGTTTATCTTTTCCTTCACTTAGCTTTGTAACCCACCTGGGTTACTTTTCCTCTTAACCTCGTAATCCATTGGTTTACCTCTTGTTTACTTAAACATCCCTTATTAAATCTCTAGTCTCACATGACGGTTACGTTACTTAACGTATTACGAAACATTTTCTATCTAATAACATTATGCTAAAACGGAGTGTTCGACTCCGTTCTAGCCGTTTCCTTAATAATGACGATTTTACCCTTAACGGGTTTTTCGTCAACCTTGTAACCTTATAAAACCCATTCTCACATAAAATAGTGTAACAATCACTGATCATGCATTTCATAAATTTTTAAGAAAGCTTCTAAAATAATTTATTTTAAAACGATTCATACTATAGGCAAGATTCCTACTTACTTGGACTCCAAGCTAAGCAGGTCTAGTTATACTTCGTTGTATCTACAGTATGCAAAGCATCCTCTACAGTACTCCTCGAGCCACCATGAATGGCTAAGAATGCTTCCTGGAGATCATACGTTACTAGAACTGTCATTCTGGACTCCGTTACAACTATTTAAATTGTCTCGATCTACATGCAGTCGGTACTGGATGATTTTTACTAGAGTGGAATTAGCTCAAATGGAGGTCACCATCGCATTCAAAGCGTCAAAATGAGTTGGGAGGCGGTCTCGGATCTTCGATTGGAGGTCCGAATCACAAAAATCCAAAGTGACCGTTGACCGGCTGTTGACCGCCGCCAATTTGCTCCGTTGGGGGTTGAGCTCGGACTTACCCCCCCTAATTCAACCCTCCTGAGTTGATTGGTGGGGTCAATTTTACCCAATTCAGCCTCCATCTGCTCAAATCGAAGATGGGATTCTTGGCCAAAATCGGTGGCTCGGATCTCCTATCACCGGTGAAGCTATCGTGCAATTGAGCTGGGGGTTTTATTCCCTGGGTCATTTTGAGCATTTCCCTTAACATGGGGCAGCTCGACATGGTGTGAAATGGTGGCTCCGAGATCACCATGGTGGCGCACGATGGCGGGGGCCGTTCTCCTTCGATCTGCAGCAGTTGCCTGAAATTGAGGTGTCGGGAAGCCTCATCGTGTAGGCCTGAACATTTCCCCTCGTCTAATTTAGGGCGAGGCGGCTAAGAACACCGCCATCAACGTTCCTCACTGCAGTCGAATTGGAGCCGTTTGAGCTTCGACGAGCGACAAGGTAACCGGGAAATTGGCAGGTGCTTCTCACTCCTCGTCACCGTCTGATTCTTTTGGCATCGGCGGTGTGGCACACCACCGCCAGAGATGGGGGGTCCAGCGATGGCTCCATGGCTGTAACGGGGCTACTCCGTCGAGGCTTTTTCAGCCAAAATTGAGCTGGGAAAGTGGTACCATCTTGCTCATCTCCTCATGCTGAGTTCATAGACACCAAGATCACAACGATTGGTGGTCGGACGGTGGAGAAATCACGTCGAAAAAAATAGGTTTCACTGCCACTTTGGGCGACGTGTATGGCCTCCTCCGGTGGTGTTGTGGGTGGCGCGGCACCTCGTTGGACTCAGCTCGTCTAGAGCTCTCCAATGGTGTGGGAGGTGTTGAAAACAAAGGCCAAAATCTTGGACTGATTTTTGAGGAGAGAGAGAAAATCTAGAGAGAGAAAGAGCTGACTTTTTGTGTGATTTTCTTTTTTTTTTCATTTATGCACTTTTATAAAAAAAATTTGTGGTCTACACAGTCTAATTCTGTACTGCATGACCTTAAACAGTCCAATTCCTATACTGCTTTACTTTAGCAGTGAAATTTTGTATGCTGCATAACTTTATCAGTATACTTCTTTACACTGTATTAATCTAATATTGTGTTATTATACAGTATTTTCCTTAAACTGTACTTTTTGTCTTAATATAATCCTTAACTTAATGCATTTTTAATGCATTAAAAATTCTCGGGTGTTACACTTTTTTGGCTATTGCGGGCTGCTCTGGCGTCACAATTGACATGGTATATTGTTGGACTTAGCTCATCACGATCTATCCGTTGGTACAGGAGGTGTCAAAAAGAATGTTAAAATCCTGATCTGAGTTTGAGTAGAGAGAGAAAGCAGAGAGAGATATAGAATATATGATTTTTTCTCATTGGATGATTTTTTTACAATTATATTTATTAACATTATTATGGGTCTTCAAGTGTATTCTGTGTCTTTGGCTAGGTTGATCAAGTTTTTGATCTATAAACTTTGTAATTTCTGTGAACATAATGGTACTTTTAAAACTGTAATATTCTTTGTCTTTATAAAAATAAGTAAATAAATTTTAATGTTCTTATTGTACTATTGTCCTAATAAAATATCCAAAAATCATTTTCATGATTCTAAACCAATTTTTTAAATTTCATGATTTTATTCATAAATGTAAAACCTTGACCTTTTTCTTCAAGATCGGTGACCAACTAATTTTTACCATTTATTAAAGAATAATTTTCTATATTCAAGAGCTTTAATCAAGTCTTCAAATTTGATTTCTTGATCAAAATAATATTTTGTAAATTCTAAAACTTTAAAATCCTAACTAATAAATAAAACATGGAAAATGTTAGGGTAAGACCCTTTTAAAAGGTTTTAACATAAGAGCTGCTTTTTGACTATAAGATTTTTATCCGATAGTTAAAATTAAACAAGCTTGCTAAAGAAAGGAACAAATACAAAAAAAAAAAAAAAAGGCTAAAAAAAAGGCAAAGAAAATGGAAAATGGAAGAAAATTTTTGGGTGGCATTCCTAGAAAATTTGCCTTTGCTGGCAATCATCTTTGGCAACCTTGAAATGTAACATTGTTGCAACAGTGGGTCTCGATGGAGGGTCAAGCTTCAATACGTAAGGTTGCGATAGAGGTTGGCCGAGGTCTCGACTAGCAAGTCAAATCACTATTCCGTCGTGATCCATAAATGGGGGGACGTCGTGGTTCATGATTCCATTGATCTCTGTGAACAGTGGTCGACCTTCACAAGTCCTCGACCACTATTGCTCCTCCACCAGCGAACTTGATAGGTTGCGATTCTAGGTCTATGCGATGATTTAGGGCTCGTTCGATGGTGGTTGCTATTCGTCGAGCTCGCATTATGTCGCCCTTGTGTTCGTGAAGGTCAGTAATCTATCGTCGATCCACCGCTATTAAGCCCCACCCCTCCCCTGTTGCTGACGTCGAGCCTCCCTTTTAACAGAGGCAACCTTTTTTTTCTTTTTTTAATTTTTTAATCATTAAGTTTTTTAATTTTAATTTTAATGTTGATTGTGTGAGAAATTTTCCTAAATTAAATTGATTATCCATAAGTCAATTTAATTCAAATTCTGAACGTAGCACAATTCGTGCTTTGTAGGTATAACCCGAATTGTTCATAGTAAGAGGTCATTTATGGATCAACATCAAATCTATGGGTGCTTTTAAACTTTCTTAATCATAATATGGATTTGTAAACAATATTTTGTGATCTTGAGTTGCCTCAGAGGCTCGTGAAATGCTTGTAGACTCCATGAACACTTTATTACTATTATTATTAAGTTTATGTAATTGTTAATGCATATAAATCACTAACTGTATACATAAAGGATATTGAAATTCTCGAAGTTCCAATAATCCTTGTGGCTTTATTGAAATTATTATCATGCCTTGTGATCTTCATTAATATCAAAGTCGGTCTTACATATATAAACTCTATGCTCACCATTTCTGAATCATGGTATTGAGCCATTGATCACTATTGATTTAATTTTCTCTTGCTAAACTGATATTATATAAGAATTCTGTATAATCATATTGAGTCAGAAATTCTTTCATCTTAATTTAGATATTCTAATTGAAATTCTTATAAAGACCACTACTTTGACCCATACGTGAAATTATTAAATCATAAAAGCTTACTTTAGTACCCTGAGTAATTATTTTTAACCTGAATAGTTATTTTAATTATCCAAGTGCTCTTTCATAAAATCACATTTTGCTATATGTTTCATACATAAAACACATAAAATTGTGTAATTATAGCATTATTTATTACTAAAGTCTTATTGTTATTAAGACTTGCTAAATACTCATTAATTGAGAAATTTCATAATTATAAATTATGATTAAATCGCAACTTAGACTTCTAAATTTCTCAAGCATTATTGAGGGTTTCAAACATTAAACTGGATTCTTTCAGTTTCTCATAACGTTTAACTATACTATGTATTACCGAATTTAATCTAATTATAGAATCATAGAATTTAGGCAGTAACTCCATGAATCTTAATCCATAAATAATTGCTTGGGTTTCTAAGTAAACCTTGACTTAATTACGTGAATTCTCTCTAGTGTAATTAATTGGGTGATTGCTTATTCAATTTGTTAAGGATGAATTGACTTGTCTAAAGTCATCCATTTACTTAAATCTTTGTGCTCTCTCTTAAGCATTTCTTGTAATTCTTATTGAAGCTTAAACTTAAAAGCTTAACGTTGTAGTTATAGAAAGATCCTTAATTAATTAAACTTATTAATTTTTGAATTTTTCCGGTCGTTACAACAATAGTGAATGAATTGGGAAATTTCCATTATAGAAGCGCTCTTACCCCTTACAAATTAATGTGATTCTTCTTACAAGAGATGGTTTTCTAAGTATAGTAACAATTATTACAATAATAGTATTTTTCCCAAAAAAATAATGATGTGAGATGCTCCGTAATCAGAGAGTTAAATTTTAATTCCAAGTATTAGGGCATGAGACAAATGTGACAATCAAACCCTATGAACTTTCTTTTTCCTTGGAAAAAATCTACTACTAATACAGAAGAAAATTTGTATGATACCAAAATATACCTAGTAGGCATGATACCAGGCTACCGGTGGTAACCTACCACCAACTTCCTTTTCCATTTAGTCTACAATGTTGCCAGAAGTAACATGTTGCGTTATTGAATGTTTTCTCACGTGTTATTTTAAGAATTTGGCTGCTATCATATCATTAATAGCGTACTATGTTACGACCGCCAACCGTCCTACTGGCGATATTTCTGAAGTATAGAAAAACGCAAAGAAAGAAAAACAAAACTCGACAACAAAAACGAGGTGAGGGGCGTGTTGGCCGAGCAAAACAGATTGTCCAAGTGCTTTCCAAGGGAGCGACACTTCAAGCACCAAACTGACCCACCATGCATGTGGCCCTGCGGCAGCGATGGACATGCGTAAATCATAGAGGTAGTGGTCTGATTCAAAAACTCTTTGAGATAAAAATGACCACAACTCACGATTTTCTATTAAAAATATGGTATTGTATGTAAAAACTTTTTAAGGATAGTAAAAATTAAGGGTTAATAAGACATTTGAAAAGATTTTAGATTCTAGAATTGAATTATGACTCATAACTACAGCGTTACTGGCCTTAATAATCATATCTAATTTTTTAATATCTTATTAATCAAGATTTTTCTTATCATTTTTATTTGTTGATATTCATCTCCATAAATACATAGACATATACCTCCAAAAAAAAAATACATACATACATATATGTGTGTGTATATATATATCACCCATATCATTATCATATGTATACTGTTACATAATGATATCGATATATCACAATATATATTATTATCATTTCAAATAAGATTCTCTAAATTGTAGAGTCAGTTAGTACAGTTAGGATTATCATTTAAAATAGTAAGAGTTAATAGCAAGATTGCAGCCTGTATTATTGGCTGAATTTTAGTTTATTATTGACGTGTCCTGTTTCTATTGGGTCTGGAAGAGTATCTATAAGAGGAGTTTTACGTTGTAATAGGGATATACACAATTTAGAGTTTTCTGAGCAACAGATGGTTGAGGTGGGGGAGGGATGGAGTCTGTAATTCTCTGAGAAGTTATGGGTTTTGAGTAGTAGGTTTTTTAAGCGTTTGGTTCGTGGGAAAATCATTGTACTGTGAGAACTTGTGTAAATCTCTTGTGAGATCTCTGAGGGATTTGCATATCGGATTTGACTAGGGTGTAAAAAGCCTTTTCTCGGATGTAGGATCGATTGATCCAAACCAAGTAAAGTACGCTTTGTCTCTATGTTCTGTTCTCTGCAATTGTTCCAAGATTAAAGGGTTTTTTCGATAATATTCTTGGCAGCTTAAAAAATGGAATTTAAAAATGTCATATGAAGATATTTTGACGAGTAAATTGTACTGTTATATCTTAAACTGTTCATTTTTTGCCTAATACATTTCGAACTTTAAATCTTGACAAAATACATCATAAATTTCAATTCATTGACAATTGAGATCTAATAACTAACAAGCGTAAAAAGTGTAGATAATTTTAGTTACGAAATCCACGTATGAGCTTTCTTAAGGGTGGAGCACATCATTTTAGGAAAAAAATTGAAGCTCAACAGTTAAAAAAGGTACTTGATAAAAATTAAAAATAACTATTGAACCTTAATTGTTAATAATTTTAAAATTCAGAGTATATTATGTCAAGATTAAAAATTCGGATGTATTAAGCAGAATGTGAATAGTCGGTGATACCACACCTAAACCATATTTTAATAAACCTATCTAAAAAGAACACATCTGGCGCAAATGTTCAAGAATCAGTACACTATTTAGCAAGGATTCTGCAAATTCCTTGAACTTTTTTGGGCATTGTAGTGTCTACAGATGGGGTTACTGTTGAGACTATACCAAAACAATGTACCTTAAATAGACATCAGGCCTTAAATACTGGGCTAAGCTAGATTGGTCTAATTTGCCCATTACTGTGTTTTGGGCCTGATGTCTATGTCACCTAGTTGCTTTGTTCCAATAAGATTAAAGTGAAAGTGAACTTTGGATAAGAGATAATGACATGGCCGCCAATAGACGGACGCCACTAAAAAGTCATACTTTTGATAATTAAAATTCTTTTCTTTTTCAACCATTATCCTCGACTTCGTGGGTGCTTCCAAATCAGCCACAAGTGGACTGTCTTGACCCATGACCCATAAAAGCATCTCTAGTTTTCCCATCAACACTTTGCTCACGTGAAGACATTTGGAATCGAAGTCTCCCAAAGGTATATTCGAATTCCAAAGGGGCATCTTTTAAAAATTAAAAGTTCCTAAAATTTAAAATCCCCACAAATATCAGAAAAGTTTGGTAACGTTTTGCATTGAAATGTACTCCACGATGAAGATATGTATACATTATATGGAATCTAAATCTTAATATGATTCGACTATAAAGGCATCGCTTTATAGTTTTCGCACAAAAACAGTTGAAATTAGCACATATTCCACTAAAATGCTATTGGCAAAACTGTGAGAATATTCCATCATCGACACTTCTTTTTTATCTTACACAGTAATTTTTTAAGGATTAATTGTTACATAATTATATCCTATAACTTTAATTATTTCTCAATTTATCTATTTATTTTTAAAAACTATAAAAATATCATTCAAATTTAAAAACTTATTTCAATTTCATTTTTATAAATAGAAAAGATTAGGCAAACGACATAATTACTTTCAATCGGTTATGGAAAATATCTCAAAGATTTAAAAACATAAAAACTCGTAAAACAAAGCATCAAATTTTGAAAAAAAAAATCTTAAGTTTTATAGCTTTTTGAATGTCAAAATATTTGTAAAAAAATTTCAAAAGATAAATATATTTTAGAAGCAAATTTGGTATGCTTAATGGTATCTTTGTGTTATCTCCAAATTTTTTTTGTCCAAAAATTATGTAAGGAATAAAATTGAAACAGTTTTTAAAAATTCAAATGATAGTTTTGTAGTTTCTTAAAATAGAAAAATACATTGAGAAGCAATTCAAAAATTAAGAAGTATAGTTATGTAATTAATCCTTAAAAAATCTATTTATTTTCCTTAAGATGCATTTTCATTTTCTTTCTACTCCCTTCTCTACTTCTAATTTATTAATAAAAAATATTGTGAAATATTTCTAATAGTGGCCTTTAAAACAATCCCCCATCCCTAAACTCTTACATAAATAAATAAATACACGCATGTGTATATATATACATATATATATACACACTTGTTTTTAATAGTTTCGTTTCTTACCATTAATAGGGTGTTTGGAAGGGTGGTGCGAACCGTTGAGTAGAACCACTTTTATTGTAGCATGTAAGAGCTTTACACTGTAGTGATTTTTTTTATTGTTACTGTAGTATTGAAAGCTTTACACTATTTATAACTGAAAAAGTAATAGAAACCGTCGAAACACCAGATAAGAGTATATTTTAAAAATTTCCCACCTCTTATGTGCATATACAGATATGTTGTGTCCTCTACTCCTCTTATAGGAATATGTGTCTTGTAAAAAATATCTTAATTGAAGATACTCAACCGAACTTTGTTTAAAATGTTGGTTTCCATCTTTATTTTATACCTAGTGGAAAAGAGAAGATCGTGGGCAAAGTTTGTAAATGGAATCTTGTTGCAAATGTTAGATAATTATTTGTTTATAAATATTTTAATAAAACCACAGACATTGTTTGCATACAAAAAGATCATGTATAACGGATCAGTAAGGATTTCATCTTAATTTTCGTCTCCAATAATGTCCATTTAGAAATTGCAAGCCCACTTCAGTTAGCTCCTTTTACAAATCTACCCGCTTTTATAATTTAAATGGATCCTTCAAAAAATTAATAACAAACAAATAATTGGGATAAGATAGGGGTTAAGGAATAGATTAAACGAAAAAACTTTTTTTTTTAAATCTCTCTCCTTCTCCCTCTCTCTGAAAATGATATGGGATATAGAATCGGAGTCATCAAATCTCATTTATGTGTTTACTTAAAAATTAAATTCTTGAATCATAATAAACTACTCTAAAATACTCACATATTGAACAAAATTTATGGTTATAATTTAAGAAAAGGTAAATTACTCACCTATTATAATAATGTTGATCATAATTAAAATAGTTATTATTATATGAGGACAATAAAAAAATAAATATGAGTTGTGTAATTATTTTTTTTAAAAAAAAAACTAGACTAGCAAAATTTGAGTAAAATAAATAAAAATTAAAAATAGTGTCAAAAATTGAAATATATTATTTATTCCTTTAACATAGATAATGTGTTTTTATTATACTAAAGCTAATAATTGTCAATATCGTTACTCAATTCTTAGTCTCTCTTTGATATCTCAGTCGAAACAAACAAACGGTGTAAAATTCTTAATAGTTATAATAAAAAACATAAATTGCTACACTCTTATATGTTTTAAACTAATATTTTCAGTTGCAACTGTTTTTCAAAACACTTTACAAATTTGTGTGAAACCAACTAATCTTTCTCTTTTTAAAATGAAAATAGTGAGCAAAAACTATCATTTACCATACCTAATAAGTAGACATGTCATTAGCTCTTTAAAATAAGTCGGTAGTACATTTGACGTGGATTCATTTCTAAGAATTGTTGACGATAGAGTATTTTGACGCCGTTTCTATTTTGTCTGTAGTTCTAATAGTACAATTTAATAAGTGGCGTTGAGTGAAGGTAAAGACATTGTTGATCTTCTTTTAAATTAAGAGGGGATAAATAAAGAAATTCTGCTATAGGACCTTAAAATACGCTACTGATTGGTTTTCATTTTTAAATTATCAAAATTTTAAATTATCAAATTTGTATAAAAAAGATTGTCTGTTTTATATATTTCTTTATTTTGATGTGATACTAGACAGATTCAATAAAAAAAAAATACTTGTAAATTAAAAGCCTTAATTTTATTAAGAATAAAAAATATGCGAACAAAAAATAAATAAAAACACATAAAATTTATAATAATTTATCTTTATGTAAGAGTTAGCTAATTTTTAACCATTGTAAAATAATTTATTATAATAATAAAAAAATTTACAAAAGAAAAATTACACACTTTTTTTAAAAAAAATTTTTAGCCTCTTTCTCGCTCTAAAATTATGAGATACACTGCCCACCAGAAAAGACACACAAGCTATCTGTATATTGGCTCATAAAGAATGGGTATTAAAAACACAAAAAGCACAAAACGCAAACCAAGCCTTGCTAGAGCGCACAGCCATGATCAACTCCCGATGCTACCTTGTGAAAACCAATCTGCGCTCTGACTTTTTGTTTCACACGCAATAGCGAAGCTTCAAGGGAGCGGGGGCGCGTAGGTTCTGTCCCTTTGCGCGGCCGCATGTACTTTCCCCTGTTGGGGGGCGTGCATTTGGGATCAAAAAAGTTGTATTCCTTTGCATAAGATGATATTTTAAGGTCTATTTCATAAATAGATTTAAATTAATGATTTAATTTAAGTTGGTGTGATTTAAATTAAGATTTGAGTTAGTGATTTGAATTGTTATTCGAATTGATATTTGAATGTGTATTTAAGTTTTGAAATAAAATTGAAATTTATGTTTGAAGAGGTAGTGAAGATGGTTTTTAATTTATTAATAAATTTAATAAAATCTTAATGTTAATGATCTTAAAAAAATATGCAATATAGGTCTTGATTTATTCCTCTCTTCATTAGAAATATAGTAAAAAAAATCATCTTAATTAGATATCAAATAAAGAAGTTATGATTTTTTTCTTAAAATATAAGAGAAAGAATTTTAGTTTTTACTATAGCAAAGATATCCGAGTATCAAAAATTTAAAAGAAATGAAAACTTTAAAAACTTAAATTTTTAATACTCAAATAATTTAAATTTTTTAAAAAATAAATATATATCTAAAAAAAATTTAATACTTTAATTTAAATTTAAATCTATTAAGTTTAAAAGAATATATAAAATAAACATGACGTTAATTAGCCTCGGCATTTCTTAACGAAAATATACGTTACTATTATGAGACCCTACACGACAGAGACGGAAGAAAAAGGAGAACAAGAAATATATATTGTAATCAATATGGGGTCACCACATTAAGTATGCATCTTATCTGTCACCCATCCACAAGAACCCACAACGAAAGCATCCAACACATACAAATAGTACACGTGGGCCAGATGGGCCCCAAACCCACGTGACACTCCGCCACGTCATCATAGCCCAATCCCTCTTTCCCTTCTATAAAAGGCCGCGTCAGGCCCTCTGCGTTTCTAATATCTCGGCCTCTCTATTTCTCATCCACAAGTTTCACTAATATCCGTTAGAGAGAGAGAGGGTGGAATTATAATAAGATAATGAAGCCTCAGCAGTTTTCCGGCGAAGGTTCTCTGGGGAAGGAACCGAAGAGAACTTTCACTTTCCGGGAAAAGCTCCGGCAGGCTTGCGAGGCGGCTCTGGTCTCCAAGTCTGGTGGGTACGAGGTTGTCGATCAAAACGGTCGGAGGAGTAATAATCTCGAGAGACGACGATGGAGCAACCGCTCGGAAGACCCCATTAGAACCTTGATGTTCTTGGGCTCATGGAGCCACACTTAAAAAGGGGAAAAAAAAAAGGAACAAAAAATTAAAAAAAAAAAGTTTAGTTAATAACGTATTATATTTATGCTCTTTTGTTTTAGGATATGTAAATGAAGAAAAGTTTTCAACTTTTTCAGCATATGATGATGGGTCGAACTCGAAATTTGGGAATTGTTGAAACTTTTGTTGATAAACATGTAATATTGATGGCGTACATGGGTTGATGAAAACAGTGGTCAAAGTTGGTGTGAGTGTTTAGTTTGATGAATAAAGGAATCAAGCTTGTAGATGAATGAAACATAATTGAAAGCATAGAAGGATAATCAAAGTTGGCCGTGTATGTTTAGTTTGATATTTGATCTTATTATTTATTTATTTTCTGGGTAGAATGGTATATGATCTGAGGACCTGATTACAAATTTAGAATATTGAAAAGTTGCATACCTAACTACTCCAGGGCAGTGAAATACAGCACTTATAAGAATTAAAACAATATCACATATATATATAAAAAAAAAGATCTGGAACAATAATGAGTTCTTAATTATATTAGTCTTATTTAGCTTGAAATTTTTTTTATATATATTTAAGAAATGAGTTTTATTGTATTGATAGTTAACAATACCCGTTTGATCACTCTCCGTTGACAAAAAAAAGCCCTGAGGATTGTATTTTTCAAAAAATAAAAATTTATGCATGATAATTATTAGAATTTTTTTTCTCGTGTGTGTTTGAAAAATGCTCAAAAAGGTTGAAATGCGTTAAATCAGTCTCTCTCTCATTCGTTTAGTGCTAGGCAATAATTGTATCGACTTTATTACTTTGTTTGCATTGGATGCTTATGATGACTGAGAATACCATATTAATTTTTCTTGGTCCACCCGTCCCTCCACTAGATTGGACAAGTTTGGCCGTTTCTCGAAGATGCCTGACCCACTCGGGACTCGGGTAGGCAACAATAATAAATAATTATATTAGTTTGTTTGGTTGATTGATTAATTTCATATTGTAATACATTTTTTTTAATGTTATAATATATAAAAGTTTTATATTATAGTGAATAAAAATTTTAGTCCTTCTTTAAATTATCAAACATCATATATATATCACTAAAAAAAATATATTTTTATTTTTTTAAAAAAATTATTTTCATTCTTATTAGATTATAACCTCATTACTTACAAAATTATAGGCTAGTTTAATATGTAGTTTTTTTTAGATTAGGTTTCATTGTTTATTAGTAATAAGATTATAATATCGTAGGGTTAAATAGGACTGTTTATTTTCTTTGGGGAAAAAATTGTTTATTAGTAAGTTCTATTATAGTACATTAACAGGAAAAAAGAAAAAAAAGCTCTACTAGTTTCAATAATGATAATAATAATAATAATAATAATAATAATAATAATAATAAGAACAACAACAATAATAATAGTAATAAAGTTCTACCAGAGTTAATTTCCGACCTCAATGAGAGTATACGTGATTGTATGAACAGTTCTTTGCTATTGCTCCTTTTCCCTCTTTAACATAAGCACGAGTGGAATGAGCCAATGTGTGATGACCTGACTTCCCAAGCCATACTTAAACTTTTTTAAGCTTGATCTTACTTACTAGCAAGAAAAATACTGAGTAAATTTTTTCTTTAAAACATACTTGAAACTGCTACAATGGTAAACTGAAACATAAGTATCAAATCAACTTTATAGTTAATTAAAACATTTCATAAAAACATATTTCGTAAAATATTTCTTATAGGACATTAAAACATCTACTTTCTTAAAACTTTATAAGAGAAAAATAATTTTTCAAAATAGTGAACGCTTTTTCTTAATACAACAAAAAGCCTCATAATGGTATCTATAGCCCAACTATCGCATCTGTCTCCCTGCAATACCAAGTGCCTTAACCAGTCATACTGGTCTTCTGTAGAACTACCTACAGTATAAAAGAACTTGCAATGAGCTTTCACTTAATAAGTCTAAAAAAATCTCATAAAACATAAAACATTGTTCATAAAACTTCATTCTTAAAACATTTCTCGTAAAACATTTATCACAAAACATTCTTCATAAAAACATATCTCGTAAAATGTTTTTCACAAACATTTCTTATAAAATCATTTCTTGAAAAAAGTCCTAGCAATATCATAGTGCATGATTCTATTTATGTTTAATTATGACTTCTTTTTCTAATTCATAACTTACTTGAACTTCTTATCATCGTTTTTATCTTACTTGAACTTATGGGCTTAAGTGTTCGTATCAACATTATTAATTATGAGATCGTAACTTTAATATAACATGATGCTTCCCTTGTAGAAAACTTAAAAACCATTATACAACGGCGTCATAACTTAAATATAACTTGTAAACCTCACATCAAGAAGGCTCGTACGACACTTAATTAACTTATTTAATTACATTTTTATAAACTTTAGTGAGCATATCAAATGTTAAATATACCATTAGCCATAACTTAATACTTAAACATTAAACATCACAAATGCAAATATATTGTAAATCATAACTTGGTCTTTAAAACAATGTGCGCAACAAGTGCAACACATTTCAAACATATATACAACATTTGAAAATCATTTGCTTCATGCTGCAGGTGAAGTTTAAAACTTACCTGAGCAACATTATAACGTTCCCAGTTTATCCTTTTCTTTCTATTAGCAGGCTTTGTGTCATATTCAAATGACATCTGACTATTAGCTAACCTTTTTTATTATTGACCTACTTGATCGATAACACAGCTTAAAGCTTAAATGTTCATTCTTAATCCTCTCGTCTTGTTACCATTGGTTTATTTTTCATTACTTATCCTGAACGTTCCTTAGTCAAATTTCACATCTTACTTGATAGTTTCGTTGCTTAATGTGATAGGAGCATTTTTCGTCTAAAGGTATTTTGCTAATTTGGAAGGCTTAAGTCTGTTTTAGTGGTTATAAAAAAAATGACAATTTTATCCTTAGTGGGTTTTTTTTGTAAGTCTTATAAGTGTACTAAACCTCTCGTTTTACTTTGCCATCATGACATTAAAGGGTTATAGAAATATTATTGCCAAGAGACTTTTCCCTAAATCGGACGTTTCAAGTCCGTTTGAGCCATTTCTACAAAAAATGACTATTTTTCCTCTAACGGTCCTTAGAAAACGTTCTATACCTATTGAAATCCAAACTCACATTTCTTTGCTATTTCATAACATTACGAAAAAAAACAAAACATCAGTTTTTTTGCAAAAAAAAAATCTATTTTTATAAAAATTTATGGTTTTAACCTGTAATACGAAAGTCTTGACAATTTTACCCATTATCTTTCATTTCTTGATAAAAACTTTAAATTTTTTCAAGCTTAAAATCTGTGCTTACCCACTTGCTCAAAGCAGAGTTGGAAACCAACTTTACATAGTGAGAAATCTAGTTTCACATGGTTTTATGGTTTTGACCCGAAGCATATAATCTTGAGATTTTTGCCCCAGGAACCAAAATGACCATTTTAGACAGTTATTCTTGACTTATTACAAGAATTAAAACTCACAAAAGTACCCGGGTCAAATTCATTTTACTCCCACACGTTTTCTTTTTTAACACGATTTTAAAATTTCATGATTAAAACTCATAAAATTCATAACTCAAAAGCTGTGCAGAATTTTCACAATCTGTTTGTGACTCATAATACTTTCAGCGAGATCTACAATTTTTGTGGTTTAACTTTCCTCAAATTCCAACTTTATAGTGGAGTTTTTGGCAAATTTTCAATTCTGCCGAGCTTGAAATAAACTTTTCAATTTGGTCCTTTCAAAATCTTACAAAGCTTTGTTTACGAAAGTCATTTATCTCACTATTTTGGACAAATCTTGTGTTTTGACCATAAAATAAATTGGCCTTTAAGACTACCAAAATCATCACTCTTAAAAAAAAAAAATCAAAACTTTGTTTTAAAACAAAGTTTTCCAAACTTTGGTTTTCAACAATTAAAACCCTAGTTTCATCCGCCTATCATCATCATTGTCATTCACTCAACACACCATATAATCATGCCATATCGTCATTTTCACATGCCGTAATCCATAATGTTTACAAAACATTCATAATTTCAAGGTAAAAATGTAACACCCCTATGTGGGGGTTAACAGTTTTAAATAAATAAAAATAATTTTAAATTTTATATTATTTAAATCAATTAAACAATGCCCATGGGTCTTTAAACAACAAGAAAAATAAAAATAAACGTTTTAAATACAAACCATAGTTTTTAGTGTAGCACCAAATATATATAATTACAGTCATCATCACCATAGTACAATTCCCAAATAACTTAACACAGCCATAAAAAAAAAATAATACAACTCTTACATGTTGTAGATAAGTTGTAATTAAACAGGGTCTTCTAACACGAAAACAGCAGGATTGTTTTTGCTTATTCCTCTTCAAATATGTTGCACTGAGTTCCACCTGAGATATGAAGATATGATAGGGATGAGCATCGACATGCCCAGTAGGGAAATCATGACTCACCTTATGGTTTATCCATTACCACATTAAAAACTGCATGGTTAGTAGGTTACATCATATTCCAGATTATGAGGTTTATTATGATCACATCTTATGGATACCGTAGTTAATCATTACCAAGTGTCATAATTACACATTTATACAAATATTACCAATCATCATTGTTCCTAGGTATCCATGTTAAATTGAGTATCACTCAACTCATCGAAACCCAAATGGGCGCACTTGATCACCCTATAAACATTCCAAGGGTGTTCCGGTGAGGGGACATCAAGCCCCGAGTCCTCACCAAATCAATTCCTGTACAGTGTGTTCTGGGACTTTCAACCCAAGAAAGCGTCATCACCTTCCCCCTATTTTACCTTTTTGGGTATTCATGCCCAAGGACGTAACCGCCGCCCTCTTCATGTCTCACCATTTCTCTATATTAAATCATTATTAATAGAGTCAGTTTTCCTAACCATGCTTCTCAATTTATAACATGTGTCAATTCATTATGTTCCTCGCCGTACAATACAAGACGAGTCCATGTCATAGTTTCATATGTGATACTCATATAATATCAGTTCAACATAGATATATATATATTGCGGCAAAACAATCAATTTTAATTCTATAAAAACCTCACAAAAATGAGTAATAGAATCCCTACCTTTCAAGCTTATCAACAATCTTTTAATCCTGGAATCAATTAACGTTAGCTCCACACATCCTTGACCCTAAGGCATGCATAAGGACAATTAAAACTAAAGCACAACGTATAATCACATTCATAAGTGAGTTATGTGTAAACCCGTCTACTAGTGCCATTAAAGTATTTTTATGCATTAAACATGGAGAAAATGCATACTAAAAACCAAGTTTAGATTAAAGAAAACCTACCTCAAAACTTCTTTGAAAAGCACCAAAGTTTGGGTTATCAATCAAGCTTGAATTAACTTTAAAACCGCCTCGATCATGGTTGGGAATTATAATTGTCTTGGCCACAAAGAGAGCTTTGTGCTCTATGTCTTTAGTTAGAAATTTGAAGTGAGAAGGGAGAGAATGAGAACTAGAGAAGAAGGTGGTGATAGTTAAATAAAAAGATATCAAAATGCTTAAGAGGAATGGGATGTTTACGGGGAAAAGTTGTAAGAAGAAACAAAAGAGTCTTAAAGGAAAATATCATCTTGTCTCCCATGAAGACTTTTAGCAAATAATGCCAACATAATTGAGGGGATAATTGGAGTGAATTATAGAAGAAGATAAGGAAATAATTAATTAGGTGGTTGAGAAAATATCTCCATGTCTTCTATGAATTGACGGAAAATAATTCAATGTCCCCTTCGGATACCTTTAGCAAAATGAGAAGAAGTCTATATAATTGAGCAATAATTTAGGGAGACAAGATTGGTAGAAGTAAGTGTTGGTAAGTTTTGAATGTTTCTTAGGAAGACTTGGTAAGAAAATACTAAAATGGTATTTTTTTTAAATGATCATAAACAACTTAGTAATTTTAAATAGTCACATTTTATTCATTAAATTTTACAAAATTATGCCCGTTAAAAATACGGGTGTTACAAAAAATATAAAGGATGCTTCTATTAACATCTCTTATTCTACTTCTAATACATCTTTCTTTAACCACTCATTATTTAAGTTCTTACACCTCTCTTAAAATACCAAAATAGTCCCTGCACCTAAATAGTATTATTGGTTTTTTTTTCCACCCATCGACCAAAAAATCTTACAAATTTTTTCTAAACATTTTTCTTTTTCAGTTTATATACTAAGCAATAGTTTTTCTTTAACATAATTTTTCTTTCCTTTTTAGTAAATCAAACTTTGGATTCCAAGAACAATAATCGATAATGAATTGTAAGGGTTTATGTATGAATCAAACAAATTGTATTTCCTTTGCTTAAAAATAAGAAGAGAAAAATAGTATTTTTTATATCGTGGTCTTTGTATCAAAACAAAGTAAGGTTCTTCTTATTGGAGCATGCGGTTTGTGGTTATTTATGAATCAAACAATTTGGAATAATATATTTATTATAATTAGTATATATAAAATAACAATAAAAATAAGAATTTTATAAAAGAAATATATAGCATATATTTTTGTATAGGAGACTTTTTCATATTGAAATCCGTCTCTATTGTTTTGAAAAAAAAAATAATACACTAATTTTTTAGAAGAGAATATATATGTATATATATATATATATATATATATTTAAGATAAAGTATGTAATAAGTATATTTTTAAAATACCTCGTCCTTAAGAGTAATTTTATTTATAAGTAGTACAGTAATAAATAAATCTTATTAAATAAGGGTGTGTTAAAAACAGAATGATATGTGTCAATAGACACATCCAAACATAAATTTTCTAAAGCTAGGGTTAGAGTTTTTACCAAGAAATTTCAAGGGCTTTGTTCCTCCTTTGAGATACTTGAAACTTAGCTAGCCTCCCTTAACATAAAGCATAGCAAACCCAATCAAAAACCGACCCAAAAGCGTAAAGAAAACATCAAAACTCACATAAAAAGTTTGGATTTTATCTCCAAACATAGCCAACCTTTGCACTAGAGCACTTGATCTTGTCTTCAAGGATGGAATTGAGTTGGTATTTTTGAAAAATATTTGAGAGACAAAGGGAGCTTATGGCCGGTTTTGAGAAGGGAGGAAATGGCTTTGTTTTGTTCAAGTTGCATGAAATTTGATAGAGACAAAAGAGATATTTTGCAACATATCCCTTAGTCACATTAAGACGCCCTACAAGGGACTAAATTGTCCTTAAAATTGTGCTCCAAACCACCAATCAAAACCGGTTCTCTATGAGGGAGATGTGGCCTTTTTTTTATAATCTTAAAGGTGTTACCATGTGGGTCTCACTTCTTTTAACACAGTCCAAATTTATACTGCTAGTACTTTTTTTCTATACTACTAGTATATTTTCCTATATTGTTATAAACTTTCATAGTATTCCTTACTCATTTATATCCTCCACACAGTATATTTTTCATACTGCTTAACTTTATACAGTACAAATTTAATATTACTTAACCTTATACAATACAATCCTTATAATGCATTATTCTTATATTGCATAACTTCCATATTGCTTGCTACCCATATAACATAATTCTCATATTTTTCATATAGTATTTTCTTAAAACCGCATTTTTATTTTAAAATCTATTGTAACATATTCTGCAATAATTAAGCTTTCTAGCTTATTTTCCCTTGTTCATCAACTAATTCTTATTTTTATATTATTTTTACTTTGCTTAAGACTACGACATAGTTTCTAAATCCTAAAAATCCCATATTTATTCTTATTAAATTTGTCAAAAAAATTAGATTTAAACAATAATCCTTATAACACTAAAATTGCTCCTTAAGCGCTTAACAATTTTTTTAAGCATAAAATTTGGCTCATAAAATTTGTACATAAATTAGTCATAATAATTCCTTAAATATTGCTCATTATTATAGTAGAAATTTCTTGGGTATTATATTATCGAAATTGGAATGAGTGGATATGGCCTCCTAGTTGAGAAAATTGTTATACCATTCTTATAAAAGTTGTGTTTATTTTTGTCACACTTAAAAAAAATTATGCTACTCTATCTTCATATTATATATTAAGTTGTGGCATAAATAAATATGTACGGTATTTATAAAAAATAAATTTTAAAAGATGGTATTTATGATCATTCCCCTTTCAAAAGTGCAGTTATTTATTTTACACTTAAAAAATTATGCAAAACTGCTACTCATAATATATGATTATGTTATATCACATTTAGACATATGTAACATTTATAAAAAATAAGTTTCAAAATAAGATATTTAAAAAAATTCCACCCAAAATATTATGGTAAAATTGAAATTTAATACAATTTTAAAAATAACTATAACTGATAGTAATTATTATTATAATGTCATCTTTTATACTATATAATTATATACTAATTAATGATATTATTTAAGTAATATGTAGAATGTTCATAAATTAGAGCCATATTTTAACACTACAATTAGAAATACGTCATATGTTTTATTATCTAAATCTTCAGAAGAAAAATACTTTTAATTCAAATTCTTACACAGTAATGGGACCTACTGACTCTTACAATGAGGCTTGTTATATTGTGAGTATTATAGATAAAATCAAATCATATAGCTGTGCTCTTTTAAGAATGGATAAAGAGGAAAATAAGCTGGTCTTTAAAAATTTAAAAATGTAAATAGCATATTTTAAAATATTTGACATAAATAACATATAGTTATATGTGTTATTTATTTCAAATATTTTAAACCAGCTATTTACTTTTATTTTTAAATGCTATTAACTACAATTTTTGTTTAGAGAATACCACCAAAATAGTTAACTTTTGGAATTTTGCCACTATGTATTAAATTTTTAAAATTATGTGACTTAAATGGACTTGCAAAAGGTTAATAATATATGTTGAGGGTAAGCTCGGCGCCGCCACGGAGGACACTAACTTTGGTGGTCGGCAACTCAGTTCGGCAGACATAGGCTACCGCCAGACCCGACGACTTATGCTTCTTCCCGAGGTGCCTTCCATTTATCTGAGGGCACACCCCCAAGAAGGCTGCCACCTCAGGGATGTACAGTAGCTCGGGCTGGGCCATGCTATTCATCATAATACGTCACTACCCATCCTTGTAGGCCAACACCAGGCAGACGTGCTGCCGTCCGATAGAGTCCAATCCATTGGACAATGGACGCGACACTTGTCACTTATTGCTTGATACACTTTGATGTGACACCTGGGTAATGGGTAAAACCCATCTTGCACCCGATCCAGCTGGTGGCCTATAAATAGGATGCATTTATGACGTTTTAGAGAGAGAGACCTCTTCACACTTAATTAGCTGTCGACCTCTGCCGAGCAATATTTGCCTTGAGCATCGGAGAGCCCTTGTCTATTGACTAACCCCGTTTCTTCGAATCATCCCTCTCGCAGGTACTCACTCCCGGCCAGGGGCAAGCTTAAGAGGAGGTCAGAAGGTGTTCAGTCACACGTGGGTGTTGATCCGACGCCGGACAGCGGTAAGCATCAACATTTTGGCGCTAGAAGGAGGGCGAACGCGCCCCAATCCAAGTTATTGTACCTCGGACTTTCGAAATGACAACACGAGGTAACGCAAGAGATAGTACCGTCCGACGTCAGGAGTCGGGCGATGCCAGACACAAGCAACCGGCTGCAGCACGGCCCAGCGGTCGTCCTCGGACCGCCAGATCTCGGTCCGGAGGGCAAGGAAGTGCGGCAAGAGCCGAGTCGGTGCAGGCCCGAGCTGCACAAGATCCGATCCGGGAGCTTACAGATGCAGTTCGGATTTTAACTCGGCAGCTTGGACAAGCTCAACAGCAAGCTGCACCGGAACCGCCACCCCCTACCCAGGTTGACCAGGCAGGGGGTCGGCATGAGCAGAGCGCCACCAATTGGGAGGATCGATCAGAGCATTCTCCGGGATCCACCAGAGGGCCCCTACTTGACAATAGACTGGTTCATGAACATCAGATGGGACGTCAACCACACCGTGTCCCTTCACCACAAGGTTCCAGAGCCTCGGTGTTTGATCGGCTCGGATACCGAGGGATTAACAGAAATCGCCAAGGCGGAGCTGGAGGCCGTACTGAGGGCAGAGTACCCTATCGGGTCGAACTGCCCGAAGACACGAATAGTCGCCAGTTTCGGGTGCTGCAGCGACAGATCGATGAGATCCGCAATTGCAGGTTCGGTTTGGATGAGATCGGGGCTCAGGATCTGCCCTTCCCGGATCACATAATGCGGGCACCCATGCCGTCGAAATTTAAGGTCCCACAAATCAAGTCTTACGATGGGGCCACCGACGCAGATGAGCATGCCGAACTCTTTCGCGGGCACATGTTGTTGCAGAATGCCAGTGATGCTGCAATGTGCAAAGCTTTCTCGCTCACCCTTACAGGCCCTGCTCGGCAGTGGTTCCGACGGCTCGAACCAGGGTCGATTTCTTCTTTTGGGCATTTAACCGACGCTTTCTCCTCCGCATTCTCTACAACCAGGACGCGGAGGAAAGAAATAACTTCCTTGTACGCCGTCAAGCAGGGAGACGGCAGTGTCAGGGACTATGTCAACCGATTTACCCGGGCTGCTCTTGAGGTCAAGCACGTCGAAGACGAGACCCTCAAACATATTTTTGTAGGGGGCCTTCGAGACGAGAAGCTGACCTGGTCCCTGGCCTTTGAGCAGCCAAACACGTTTTCACAAATGCTCGGGTACGCCCAAAGACATGCGGACGCTGCCGAGTACATGAAAAGCCACAGGGAGGAGGCTGGCCCGAGCGGGACGAAAAAGGAAAATAAGCAGAAAAAAGGGCCGGAGCAGGGGAGCGCCGAGCATGCGAAGAAGCAGAAGAAAGAGAAAGCTGATAAGCCGAAGGGGCCGACCGGCAAGTTCCAAAACTACACGCCCCTGGTGGCAACTGTGATGACCCGCCTTTTCGGGCAGTCACTTTACTTTCATAATCATCGTTTCGTAAACAGTAATCTTACTTACTTAGTAAGAAAATACTGTAGTAAAATTTTTTTTTCTTTCCTTAAACGTTCTTTAAAACTGACGCGACCTCCGTCGCATTCAAGTGGAGACATCGCTCAACACTTGACCTTAAAATCATTTCAAAACGTTTCTTAAAACTTAATAAGAAACATTTATTAAATCATAGTTTAAAACTTTACTTTATCATTACATAAAACAGTTCATAAACTGTATCTTAAAACTTTGAATACAATTCTTAAAACTCTGATTTTCTTTAAACTTTGAAAACACAACATTAAACAATGGAAAACATTTTCTTTGCATAGCGGAAGCAAACAGTGATGGTATCCATACCCAAATCTTCGCATCTGTCCTCCGCAGCACCCAGCTCTTCTAACGGGTCCCATTGGTCACCCATAAATTACCTACAACATGAAAAACTTTTAATGAGCTTTCGCTCAGCAAGTTCAAACATATTCTCACAAAGCATTTAAACATGCTTTAAAACTTTTCTCATGAAAACCTTTCTCTTGAAACGTTCTTCATGAACGTTTTCCATAAACATTTATGAAAATATTTTTCATAAACGTTTTCCTTAAACATTTCTAAAAACGTTTTTCATAAACGTTTTTCATAGAACATTTCTGAAACGTTTTTCTTAAAACGTCATTCGTAAACCTTTTCTTAAAAACATGAAATGTTTTTCATAAACATTTAATGTAAAACCTTTCTCTTAAAACATTCCTTGAACGTTTTTCTTAAAACGTCGTTCATAAACCGTTTCTTGAAAACATGAAAACGTTCTTCATAAACATTTATCGTAAACATTTTTCAGAATGTTTTCCATAAACATAACATATAAATATTTCATAAAAAAAACATTCAAGTAACCTCAGAATGCATGACTCCATTTATGCTCAATTATTAACTTCAATTATGAGCATTTTATGAACATTCTATAAACTTAAATATTCATTTCTTTCTCAACCTTTATTCTTATTCCTTACTTTCTTTATCTTATAACATTTCTTTACCTTACTTTACTTTAGTGTTCGTACCAACTCATTAATTATGAGATCATATACATGATGCTTCCCTTGTGGAAGACTTGAGACCATCAAACATTGAGGTCTTGTACCTCACCTTCAGGAGGTCAAACTTTAATTTCACTTTCATTACCTCATAACAAAGAGGCTGGTACGACACTTTCCTTTTTATCTTTACGTTACCTTCTTATTAACTTTAGTGAGCATTTCAAATGCAATCACATCATATGCAATACACTTGCAATTCATAGCTTGTACTATAAAACCAATTGCATAATAAATACAACTCATTGCATAACAAATGCAACATAAAATGTAAACACATTTTACTAATCATAATTTGCATTCTAACACTCATTGCATAACAAATGCAGCATATAATGCAAATACATTTTGCAAACTACAACTTTTATTCTTAAATTTATTGCACAAAAAATGCAACTTATTGCATAGCAAATGCATCATTAAACCTTTAACTAAAACTATAAAACATTATGCATTGTCATAATGCAAAACATACTTTCAATACTTTGAAAATCATAACTTAAACTTTTAAATAACATTATGCATATCAATATGCAAATAAACCTTTAACATAACGATTGCAAATTCATTGCAAATCTTTTTCTTGAACTTTAAAACTTCTTGCATAATAAATGCAAACATACTTTAAAAACAACTTACTTAACAATTGCAAACACATTTGCAAACATATAAATAAGCATTTAAAAATCATTTACTTCATGCTGTAGGTGAGGTTTGAAACTTACCCGAACTATACTCTAGCGTTCTCTATTCCGTTCCTTTCTCGTTCCTTCCATTAGTCGGCCTCTGTGTCCTGATCAAACGACAGCCGACTCATTAATTAACTTTCTTTATTATCAATCCACTCGATTGATAATAAAACGTAAACATTAATCATTCTTTCCTTATTCATAACTTGGTATACTATCGGTCTACCGTTCTCTTACTCAACCTTATAAACTGTCAGTTTACATTTCCTTCAATTAGCCTTGTAACCCACCGGGGTTACATTTCCTTTCAACTTTGTAACCCAACGGTTACCTCTCGTTTACTTAAAACATATCTTATGAAATCTCTGATCTCATATGACCGTAACGTTACTTAACGTATCACGGAACATTTTCCATCTAATAACATTATGCTAAATCGGAGTGTTCGACTCCGTTCTAGCCGTTTCCTTAAAAATGACGATTTTACCCTTAACGGGTTTTTTCGTCACCTTATAACGTTATAAAACCTATTCTTACATAAAACAGTGTAACAATCACTGATCATGCATTTCATAAATTTCTATGAAAGCATCTAAAACAGTTTATTCTAAAACAGTTCAAACTGCATGCGAGATTCCTACTTACTTGAACTCCAAGCTAAGCAGATCCAGTTGTATCTCGCTGCATCTACAGTATGTGAAGCATCCTCTGCAGTGCTCCTCGAGCGACCATAAATGGCTAGGAATGCTTCCTGGAGATCATTCATTCTTGAAACATCATTCTGGACTCCGATACTGCTGTTTGAATCGCCTCGATCCGCGTGCAGTCGGTACCAGACGATTTTCATCGGAGTGGAATTAGCTCGAACGGAGGTCACCATTGCGTTCAGAGCGTCGAAACGAGTCGGGAGGCGGTCTCGGATCTTCGATCGGAGGTCCGGATCACAAAATCCCATTTTGCCCTTTGACCGGCCGTTGACCGCCGTTGACCGGCCGTTGACCGGCGGCGGTTGGCTCCGTTGAGGGCTGAGCTCGAGCCTACCCCCCCTAATTCGACCCTCCTGAGTCGATTGGTGGGGTCAATTTCACCCAATTCGGCCTCCATCTGCTCCAATCGAGGATGGATTTCTCGGCTAACACCGGCGGCTCCGATCTCGGTCCTCCGGCGACGGTAGCCCAAAATTGACTTGGGCGTTTTCTTCCCCGTGTCCCTCTGAGTGTTTCCCCTACGATGGGGCAGCTCAACACCGCGTGGAACGGCGGCCCGAAGCTCCCCACGGCGGCGCACCAAGGCGGAGGTCGTTCTCCGGTGACCGGCCGTCATTTCGTGAAATTGAGGTACCGAATTTCTTCCTCTCGGTCCTCTGAAGGTGTTTGTGCCTTCAATTTGGCACAAAACGGCCTAAAATGGCCAACCCAAACACACCCACGGCGGCTCACGGCGGGTGCCTTCGTTCTCCGGCGAGGGGCGGCGGAATGGAGCAATTGACCGAGGGGTCTTGCTCGCCGTCGCCCTCTGATCATTTTGGCACCGGCGGTGTGCCACACCGCCACCAGGCACGACGGCTGCGACGGCGGCTCCACGGCGACGACGGGGCAGCTCCGGTGAAGCTGTTCTAGCCAAAATTGAGCTGGAAAATTGGTACCATCTTGTTCCTCTCATCACACTGAGTCCATAGACACCAAAATTACGTCGATTGGTGGTCGGACGGCCGAGAAACGACGTCGGGAAATTATGGGTTTCGCCGCCACTTTGGGTGGCGCGTGGGCCCTCCTCCGGCGGCTATTTGGGTGGCACGACACCTCGTTGGACTCAGCTCAACGAGAGCTTCCCACTGGTATGGGAGGTGTCGAAAAATAACGCCGGAATCTCAAACGAGATTTTGAGGAAAGAGAGAGAAAATCTAGAGAGAGAAAGAGGAGAGAGAAAGTCTCGAATTTTGCCCTCAATTTTCTGATTTTTTCCTTTTTTTTTCTTTTTCTTTTATAAAAGTATAAAAAAGAAATTGTGGTCCACACAATTCAATTCTTATACTGCGTTGCTCTAACACTGTATAATTTTTCATCTTATTATACAGTATTTTCCTTTAATTGTAATTTGTCTTAACATAATCTTTAATTTAATGCATTTTTAATGCACTAAAAATCTCGGGTGTTACAACAACTATCGATGAGGTGCTCGCCCAGGTCGGCGACAAGAATCTGTTGACACCACCGCCCAAGCTTCGAGGCTTTAGGGCGAAGCGTGACCAGTCAAAGTTTTGTAAGTTCCACCAAGATGTGGGCCATACTACCCGAGAATGCATCCAGCTTAAGGACCAAATAGAAAAGTTGGTCCGAGAAGGTCTATTGCAGGAGTTTGTGGAGAAGGCCATAAACCTGAGGGCGACCTCTACAAGGAATGACTCGTCAGGCCGAGACGTGCAAAGCCGACCCAGGACTGATAGTGGGAACGCCCCGGAACCCCCAAATATCGTACATACGATACTTGGCGGGCCTATTGCTGGGGACACATCGAGTGGGCGGCGATCCTACGTCAGAGAAGCTCAGCGGGTCGAACGGGGTGACTTCATGAATGTGTCCGAGCACATCAATAAGATATGCCGCCAAGAGGACACCCCGATCACTTTCACTGAGGAGGAAGCAGACCGACTAATGCATCCCCACAACGATGCTTTGGTTTGCGAACTGCCTATCGCCAACAATGTTGTACGGCGAGTCTTAATTGACAATGGCAGTTCGGCGGACATCCTTTTTAAGCAGGCCTTTGACAGGCTAAAGATTAGCAACGCACCTTTAGTTTCGGTCCGGACTCCACTTTTTGGCTTTGCGGGTGAGTGTGTCCGAGCAACCGGGAAGGTCAGTCTCCCGGTAACTTTTGGAGAAGGTGCTGCCAGGGTCACTCGGGTGGTCGACTTTTTAGTCGTTGATAAACCTCTCAGTATAACATCATCATCGGCTGGCCGACGCTGAACGGATTAAAGGCCGTGGTTTCGACATATCACTTGGTAATGAAGTTCCCGACCGATGGTGGAGTTGGAGAAATCCGCTCGTCCCAGGCGGATTCCTGGGCTTGCTATGCAAACGCAGTTCGGGCAGCCTCAGCCCAGCAACAGGGAATCCTGGCCGTGTATTCGATCGACGAGACCGACCTCCCTACCGATCCGATGTCGAAGTTCCTCGCGGACCTAGACCCCAGGTTCCCCGAGGATGAGGTAAGGGGTACCCCGGTCGAAGACTTAGTGCCGTTCTCCCTGGACCCCGAAAGGCCAGAGCGCACAGTCCAACTCGGGTCACAGTTACAACCTGAGATCTGGGCCGACCTGGAATCCCTTCTTTCCGAATACCGTGACGTTTTTGCATGGTCTCATGAGGACATGCCCGGCATAGATCCGAACGTCATCAATCATCGGCTTAACGTCCAACCTGGTCACAGGCCGGTGATACAAAAACGAAGAGCCTTCAACCCGGAGAGATATGCCGCGATAAATGATGAAGTCCAGAAACTACTAAAGGCTGGGTTTATTAGAGAGGTCAAATATCCAGAATGGTTGGCAAATGTCGTCCTCGTCAAAAAGGCGAATGGCAAGTGGCGAGTCTGCATCGACTATACCGACCTTAACAAGACCTACCCCAAGGACTGCTTCCCACTTCCTCGGATAGACCAGCTCGTCGATGCCACAGCCGGACACGAGCTCCTGAGCTTTATGGACGCATACTCCGGATATAACCAGATAAGAATGGCCGAAGAGGACCAAATTAAAACCTCATTTGTTACTGACCAGGGCTTGTATTGCTACGTTGTAATGCCGTTTGGTCTCAAGAATGCCGGAGCTACCTATCAACGCCTCGTCAACAAAATGTTCGCTCGGCTGATTGGGAAAACTATGGAGGTCTACGTGGACGACATGTTAGTTAAATCTGTCCAAGCAAACGACCACATGGCCGACCTCCGGGATAGCTTTGACATCCTCTGAGAGTATGGAATGAAACTCAACCCGGCAAAATGTGCTTTTGGCGTCGGCTCTGGCAAATTCCTCAGATTTTTGGTTAACCGACGAGGAATCGAGGTGAACCCGACAAAGGCCCAGGCAATCATAGACATGCATTCTCCTCGGACTGTGAAAGACGTGCAAAGGCTTATTGGCATGGTGGCCGCCCTATCAAGATTTGTCTCCCGGGCTACCGACAAGTGTCACCCTTTCTTCAAGGCACTTAAGGGGAGGTTTGAGTGGAGCAGGGAGTGTGAGGATGCTTTCCAAGGCTTAAAAACTTACCTAGCCACACCCCCGCTCCTATCCAAACCTTTGCCCGGTGAGATTCTAACTGCCTATTTAGCCGTCTCGGAGAAGGGTGTCAGCTCGGTGTTGATCCGAGATGAAAACGGGATCCAGAGACCCGTTTACTATACCAGCCACGCGTTTCAAGGTGCCGAGGAGCGCTATTCATCATTGGAGAAGCTGGCCTTCGCCCTAATAACATCGGTCCGAAAGCTGCGGCCGTATTACCAAGGCCATACGGTCAAGATCCCGACCAAGTTTCCTCTCCGGCAAGTTTTACAGAGCCCGGAAATATCAGGTCGGATGACCAAGTGGTCGGTCGAGTTGGGCCAGTATGATATACATTTTGTGCCGAGAACAGCGATAAAAGCTCAAGTCTTAGCGGATTTCCTTGCCGAGTTTACAGAGGCCAGAAAAGTGGCTCCCTTAGTGGAGAAATCACCCGTTGAGGAGCCGGGTACAGCTGGCTGCAGTGAGCTAGGCCTTTCCCCAGAGCTGAACTGGAAACTACACGTCGATGGCTCAACCTGCGTCGACGGGTCGGGGGCAGGCTTGATTTTAACAAGCCCCGATGGATATAAGGTCATTTATGCCCTTTGTTTCGACTTCAAAACCTCTAATAACGAAGCGAAGTATGAAGCTTTGTTGGCCGGACTACGAATTGCCCAAGACCTCAGAGTTGATCGGCTGACCATCTATAGTGACTCAATGCTAGTGGTGCAGCAAGTCACAGGAGGATTCCAGGCCCGAGCAGAATCAATGACGACATATTTAAAAGAAGCGAAACGGTTGCTTGGACAATTCAAGTCCTACACTTTTAAGCAAATCCCTCGGTCCGAGAACGTGGAAGCCGATGTCCTTGCCCGACTAGCCTCCGGGATAGGCGGAGTAGACCCGATGTCCGTTCCTATTGAAAGACTCTCTGGACCGAGTATCAGTAGGGAGGTCATGAGTCTGGCAGCCGAACCAAAATGTACGTGGATGGACCCGATCATCCGATACCTGACCCTAGCCGAATTACCCGACGACCGGGAAGAGGCACGTCGGATACGTAATAGCTCAGCCCGATATTCGATGATTGGGGAAAAGCTGTACCGACGCGGCTACATGACGCCATGCCTAAGATGTTTGGATTCCTAGGAGGCCGAGTACTTAATGAAAGAGATTCATGAAGGCCTTTGCGGCAATCACTCCGGTGGACGCTCCTTGGCCCAGAAATGCCTGCAGCAGGGTTACTACTGGCCTACCTGCAGCAAGACTGCAGGAGCTTTGCACGGAAATGCTTCAAATGCCAGCAATTTGCTAGGATGCTAGGTTCACACGCCGAGCCTCTAAATCCGGTGACTTCGGCGTGGCCATTTGCAAAATGGGCCATTGACTTGATCGGACCACTCCCTCCGGCTCGTTCGCAATTCAGATATTGTATCGTCGCCATCGACTATCTGACGAAATGGATCGAAGTCGAGCCTTGCACCAACATGACCGAAGCTAAGTGCACCAACTTCGTATGGAAAAACATCGTCTGTCGGTTCGAAATCCCGCACACTATCGTGACCGACAATGCTAAGCAGTTTGACTCCTCGGGTCTACGTCATCCGTGCGAGAAGCTCGACATTAAGAAAGTCTACTCTTCCCTGAGCTATCCGCAGAGTAACGGCCAGGTGGAGGCTGTGAACAAGACAATTAAAGACAATCTCAAGAAGAAACTCGAGGGGCTTAAGGGCGCATGGATTGACGAACTACCCCAAGTGCTCTGGGCATACCGAACAACTGCGCAAGCTGCAACCGGCGAGACACCGTTCTCCCTGGTTTATGGGGCAGAAGCCGTCATCCCAGCCCAGGTTGGATTACCGAGCTTGAGGGTCGAGCAATACGAAGAAGTACTGAATGAAAAGCTCATGATGACCGAGCTCGACCTACTTGAAGAACAAAGGAACCGGGCATCCATTCGTAATGCAGCTCGGAATCAGGTTGTAGCTCGGTATTACAACAAACGGGTTCAGCCGAGAAGCTTTAAGATTGGTGACTTAGTAATGAAGAAGGTCACGGTTCAATAACCCGGTCTCGGGTCCTTTGGTCCGAAGTGGGAAGGACCTTTTAAAGTCGAAGGTGTCGTGCGATCAGGCACTTATAGGCTGACCGATTTGGAGGGGAATCAGCTCGAGCATCCATGGAATGCCGAGCTGTTAAAAAGATTCTATTCTTGAAAAAAGAAGAGGAAAAAAGAAGACATAACAGAAATCAGAGCCAGATTCCTTTTTTGATCTCTGGCCACAATTCTTTTGTAACTAGACCTGCTGAGCAGGGCTAGAAAAGTCAATGTA
Organism: Artocarpus heterophyllus; assembly: GCA_025403435.1. Classification (NCBI taxonomy): domain Eukaryota; kingdom Viridiplantae; phylum Streptophyta; class Magnoliopsida; order Rosales; family Moraceae; genus Artocarpus; species Artocarpus heterophyllus. Next base: position 15,435,374 of record CM046354.1, on the reverse strand, counting down.
AATATTACATTAATGGAGCACAACTTCCCTAAACTCATTCCACCTGAGCAATGTCTTTAAGGGAGGATTATGCCTAAGACGCCAGAACCCCAGCTCGGAACACAGGATGTTGACTCCCCATCAAGGGAGTCATCCTCGTCAAACTGGACAGGGGGGGCTAGTCAGTATATGTATCATGTCTGTCATGCAGACACCCTTAAGTTGCTCGGCACATTTATGTGCCCGATTAGTCCTATACTTGTAAAGTTTCTTTAAAACTTCAACAAGTCTATGGGGGGCAACAGGGTAAGGGTAGCTATACGCCGTTTATATTCTGCCCGACCGAGACCAGAAACCTAAACTTGCTTGGATAACTAAGCAGAAACGGTAACTACTCGGAATGACCGAGAACAGAAGTCATCGGATTAACTGAAGACAGAGGTACTCGGATTAACCGAGAACAATTGTACCATTTACCTCTGCTCGGTCAATTGTCTCCCAGCCTGGGAACCCCCGAGAAGTATCTAACTTTAAACATTACGTGGGATGAAAAATAAAACTACACGTAAGAAAAAGTGGATGCAAAACGGGAAAAAATAAAATGTTTTAACTTTATTTACTAGGGAGGTACAAGAAAGTCGGGCACCTCCCAAGCCCAATTACAAAAAGCAAGAAAAGCAGAGGATCAATCGGCCCGAGTCTCATCACCAGCCTGAGTCTCGTCCCCGGCCGCGTTGTCGTCTTGGCCTCCCTCGGCAGCTTACACATCCCCGTCGTCATCACCGTCCACAACGACGACCTCCTCCTCAACATCCCGTTGTTGCTCGGCCTCGCCCTGGTCCGGCTCGGCAATGACCGACCAGTCAAATGAAGCCGCCTCGGGATGCTTTTTAATCAGATGGTCGCGGAGGTCCACCATTCCATCGAAGTAGAGATTGGTATATTCGGGGGATGTCTAAAACTCCTCGACCGCAGCGGCCAGCTTGTCGGGGAGCCCGGCTACGAATCGGTGGTGCTCGGCCTGTAGAGTTGCTAGGCGCCCCTCTAGCCGAGCGGCTTTCTCTTCCTGCCGAGCGGCCTTATCCTTCGCCTCTTTGAGCCACCTCAACATGTCCTCGGCCTCGGACTTTGCTTTCTGGGCCTCCTCCTTGGCCCGATCTAGTTCGCCCTTCTTCTCGTTGAGCTCTCTGTCGGAGTCCAACTTCAGCAGGAGGGTCTTTTTGTGCCTTTCTTGCTCCTTGTGGATCTCCCTCACTCCGATGGAGTGCGCCATGTGCACCACGGCGCCCAGCTGTGAAAAATAACAAGGGGTTAGTCCTCGGCAATATTATTACAAGCCCCTGAACTATTGATCAGCTCGGATACTTACTGAGGCAGCCGTTCGGAGCGCCATGTTGCACAAGTCTTGGAAGTCCTCACCCCGAATGTCCATAAAGAAGTCATTCGGGGGAGCCACGTCTTTGAGGCGTTCGAGGAGCATGCTACGGTAATTCGGGCGCCTTCTTTGCTGGTCCTCGGAAGAACCTCTGGACGCCTCATCTACTCAGCCAACCTCCGACGAGGTCCTTATTGGCGGTGGTGGTGGGGCTTGGACTGATGTGGAGGTTTGCTCGGTGCGTGTCGGGGGCTCGGGTGCCGGCGTCTGCTTACGCTTTTTGCTGGCCTCAACGGCCTTGCCCTTGCCCTTCCTCTGTGTTGTCATCTAGGTAAGCCTGCCAGCGCGGGAGCTTGGTGCGATCATTTCTGCACAAAGAAAATCCCAGTTAAACGAAGGGCGAAATAAAAAGAGGAAAGGACGACTATAAATAAAGTTCCGGGCTGACCTCCGATCCGGAGTTGGCCCGACGGGTATAGGAGCCTAATCACGCCCTCGAGGTCCTCGTCGGCTACAGGTGGCCCCGCATCGAGGGAGCCACTGGATGAGTCCTCGGTACTGGACGATGAAGGGTCCCTCGTCGGCCACCCAGAGCGGGAAGTGCTTGGCCCTGGAAGATCCGCATCACCCGGACGGGCAACAGTAACCTGCCCGGTTTCTCGGGCAGGACGCCTAGATCGGGGAAGACTGCTGGATTCCCTGAACCAACCGTATCTGGACAGAGTGTCCTTTCTCAGAAGAAAGGACTGTTGTCTAGACGACTCGGGCTTTTCGAACAGTTCGTCCACGGCCTCTATTACGTGGCTCGGTGCCCAAGGGCGCTTGGTCCAGACGTGCCCCAGCTCAAATGACCCCGGCACTTGTTCATCCTCGGGGACAGCTTAACCGGCTCGGGCTAAAAAGTTTCCCCCGACGTAAAACCATTCGTACTTCCACAGCTTGTCCGAGTCGGGGTTGCCCAGAATAAAGTCCTTTCTGAAGCCGGTGAAGTAATACCAGCCGGACTATCGAGGAAGCTTCTTCATCTTGAATACTTGCTTGAAGGCCTCCAGTGGTATCTCAGTACTCCGGTGGTACTTCCACAAAATATACATCCCGATCAGCGACCTATAGCTGTTCGGGTTCAATTGTGTCGGGCACACATTAAAGTCATTAAGCGCCCGGCGAAGGAAACGGTGCAGTGGTAGACGCAGCCCGGCCTTGAAGAACTCGGCGTAAAGTGTGATAAATCCCTCTGGTGCCTCTAAAGGTGAATCTCCCTCTCCGGGGACAACGAGATTCACATCGGCCGGGATGCCATACTCGTCGCGTAGGGCCTCTAACCGCGGCTCCGTGATCGCGCTTGTATAACCCGCCGTCGAGGTTTGCCCAGGGCGGCTTATCCGATATGCTGTAACGCCTCGCACGCGGGTGGCCCGGACCTCTTGCTCCATTTCTGGCTGCTCTGCCCGTATCCTCGGCTGCATGCTCCTCATCGGAGGCATCAACCGTAATCACACCTACAACTTGGACGGGGGCCTCGGCATTCCGACCAGAGGTGCTCGGAGCATCCTCATGGGTTTGAAACTCGGTCCTCTCCCTTGGAAAAACTTGGGAATGGCCCGCTGTTGCCGCCCTAGTATAAGGGTCTTGTTCCCTGGACGGCCTGATAAGCTTATGCCCGCCCAGCAAATTTAAAAATTCTTGCTCGGGCACGGTCTGGGAATCGACCCTTAGGATCTGCTCCAGCCGCCTGGCCCCTTCCCGTCTTTGGGACGCCACCTCGGCATCAGATTGAGTCGAAGAAGAGCTACTGCTCTCCCCGCTACTTTCTGACCATGAAACCTCCACGTTTTGTGAGTCGAACAAATCACTCATTTTCACTCAAGAAATTACCTGCTCGGGTTCTTGGTAGCTCGGTTGATATAATCCTCGGCTATTACTCGAGCTCGGCAGCCAAAATTTCTCGTTCGTAAAATTTCTGAAAATGAAGTGCAAATTACGGAGGAGAGGGACCCTATTTATAGCCATTTTAAGCGAGAAATTCGAGCGCGAAAACCCAAAAGGCGCAATTAATACGCCTGACAGCCGCACAGACGGCTACGACGCGACACGCGTCCCCCGTCTGATTCACGCGTCTTTTTGCCTCACCCCGCTCTTAAGTGTCGCTTGGTCTTCCTCCTTTGAGCCGACCTCACCCACTCGGCATAGTCCACCCGACCGAACACCAACCAGGTGAACTGGGGGGCTAATGTTGAGGGTAAGCTAGGCGCCGCCACCGAGGACACTAACTTTGGTGGTCGGCAACTCAGTTCGGCAGACATAGGCTACCGCCCGACCCGACGACTTATGCTTCTTCCCGAGGTGCCTTCTATTTATCTGAGGACACACCCCCAAGAAGGCTGCCACCTCGGGGATGTACAGTAGCTCGGGCCGGGCCATGCTATTCATCATAATACGTCACTACCCATCCTTGTAGGCCAACACCAAGCAGACGTGCTGCCGTCCGATAGAGTCCAATCCATTGGACAATGGACGCGACACTTGTCACTTATTGCTTGATACACTTTGATGTGACACCTGGGTAATGGGTAAAACCCATCTTGCACCCGATCCAGCTGGTGGCCTATAAATAGGATGCATTTATGACGTTTTAGAGAGAGAGACCTCTTCACACTTAATTAGCTGCCGACCTCTGCCGAGCAATATTTGCCTTGAGCATCGGAGAGCCCTTGTCTATTAACTAACCCCGTTTCTTCGAATCATCCCTCTTGCAGGTACTCACTCCCGGCTAGGGGCAAGCTTAAGAGGAGGTCAGAAGGTGTTCAGTCACACGTGGGTGTTGATCCGATGCCGGACAGCGGTAAGCATCAACAATATATGTTTTACATAATTTAACCCCTACAACAAAAAGATAATCTACCATATTACCACATGTCATCTATTATAACCGAGAATGACTGACGGTTAAAATTGTAATATACAAAACATAAAAAGTGGTCGATTATCAGCACAAACTATCAAAGAGAAATCTGATAGATTATTGGTGATAGTAAATTAAATTATTTTTTATTTTCCAGATACAAGATGCCTGCTGGTAGCTGGAAGGTAATTAGTAGATTATTTTTTATAATCTAACAAATTTCCTTCCGAAAATTGATGGTCATCCTGCATGTGAAAATAAAACTTAATGTGCGTTACAAAAAGTAATCCACCATATTACTATCGATGCCAATAACAAACACTCTCTACCAAATTACCTTCTGGCAACCATTTATTCATCTTGCATTGGAAAATGGAAAATAATCTAGCAGTTAGAAAATAAAAAAAGTTATCTACCAGATTACTCCTCAGTGTTTGCCGCCGGCGATGGACACTAATGATGGTCACTGTTAGTTCTAACGACATTTGGTAGATTACCAATGGTACTCTTATAGATTATCCTTTTGATCGAAGGAGGTAAATTTGCTAAAATATATGATATTGATCTTTTAACGATCCATTTTTGTGAGACACTAACCTAAAACTCCAACACGGCATAAATATGAGGGTCCGCTTTTTTGGGGTGAGTTAGGCCCCCTGTCATGATTCCCTATATGGATTAATTTTTGACACCTGAGTAAGAATTTAAATTAGGTTGTTTATCACTTTCAAACTTTAATTATTTACCTCTACCACTTTGATGTAAAATTATATCCACTGTCTATACGAACAGGTACATTTAAATTGTAAATTTCTAATAATGGTTTTCCTCTAATCATCTTGAGTAAGCGTATTTGCAAAATTTTCCATGTTTAACATGTAATAATATACATTGTCCTCACTGTTTATCCTTGAAAATAGTGTAGAATTTATCCAAACGACCTTTCTCTCGTTTAACGTCCTTGCACACCAAATGACACCACATCGCTCGCTGCCGTCCTATCTCTATGCCTCAGTCTTTTCCTACACCATTGCCGATGGGATCTGTATCATCTCTTCCTACGTTGGGAGAATTTCGTCGAGAAAATTACATATTATATCATATTTTTTAAAGTTATGTATATTATATTTAGAGAACTTTATGTAACCTTATTATTTATATTATATGTTAAGTATGTGACATTTATAAACAGTAAACTTTAAAATATAGCATTTATAAAAATTCCCAGGCATATACATCCATACAACTCAAGGAAGGAGACCTCAGGTGAGATCTTCATTGTGAGGGGTTGTTGACTATTTATCTCAAAGTACGAGGAGTAATTTGAAACAAAAAAAGAGAGAAAAATAGTTTGAAAATTTAAAATTATACAATGCTGATATTTCAAATGCTAAGAATATACTTTTTTAAATAAAGTACCAAGGATATTGGTAACTTGGGTATGACAACCATGAGAAACACTACTTTTCCCTCATGGATGAGGCATGATAGTTAAAATTCAAATAAAAAAGTATTAATATGGTGTTTGTTAATATGAGTTAAGACTAAAACTTTTGGTTGTTACATGGTAAAACTCCTACATGCTACAGTGTCAAAAAAAATATGCTACAGTATTTTCAATCAAAATTGGTCTCAAATGCTGTAGTGTTTTTAATTAAAATTGATTTCAACTAATTCTCTTAAACGCTAAGTGGTGTATGTAATGGTATAACAATAAGCCACACTGCATCGAATTTCAAACATCTAGGCAAACAAAAAGAAAATTCTAAGTTGGGGATGCGACCGTGTTTCATCACTGCCAGAAGGGTCGTCATCGACGAGGGTCATGAGGGTCCCATGATGGCTGAGGAATGGTGGTTCCGATATAGCGATCGGAGGATGAGCTGCCACCAATAGTCACGACTTGGGGTAGTCGGAAATCCTTTTTGGACGATGTGTACCGACCCATTTTACTTATAGTGAGCTGGTTTATTTTACACCGTAGATGCACATCTAATCGAAAATAAACATCCCTCACTGATGAGGCAGATTATCCACTCCCACGCTAGTTTTTCCCTAATAACTTTTCTTGCTAAAAGAATTTGACCAGAATTAACATTGAGAAATTTACACAAAAACTGCGGCCAACATGGACTGCCAATAAGCCGCTTCATAAAAGGCCCAAAGCTCCTAACTTTAGGAATTAAAAATTAAAAATAAATCAAGCAGTTTTCAATCACACAGAAAAAAAGTCCCACATTATCCTTTTCGTGGAAAAAGCAAGACTCTTCAATGGCGTCATCCTCACCGTCGGATCACAAGGCCACAATCATCGACGGCAAAGCCATTGCCCAAACCATCCGGTCGGAGATCGCCGCCGAAATCCGCCATCTCTGCGAGCAATACGGCAAGGTCAGTCCCCAAAGCGACTTCAAATTACAAAAATTTCTTCGAAAACCACCCCATAAACCCTAGCATTTGCGAATGCGACGTAAAAAAATCGAAACTTTGGGGAAAAATGTGTTTCGTTCTCAGGTTCCGGGCCTTGCGGTGGTTATTGTCGGGAACAGAAAGGATTCTCAAAGCTATGTGAGCATGAAGAGGAAAGCTTGCGCTGAAGTTGGGATTAAGTCGTTCGATTTTGATCTTCCCGAGGATGTTTCGGAATCCGATCTTATCTCCAAAGTCCACGAGCTCAACGCCAATCCGGATGTACACGGTTCAAACCCTAATCTTTTCTTTCCCTTTTTTCTTGCGTAGATTCATAAATTTCGTTTCTTTTTGGTTTTGTTTGAGCTTAAACTAGTTCAGATTTTATAGAGTTTGTTTGGTTGAATTCGTCGTAGGTATACTAGTTCAGCTTCCATTGCCGAAGCACATAAACGAAGAGAAAGTTTTGAGTGAGATCAGCCTTGAGAAGGATGTTGATGGCTTTCACCCGCTTAACATTGGGAAGCTGGCAATGAAAGGCAGAGATCCTCTGTTCCTTCCTTGTACTCCCAAGGCAAGACTTTTTTTTTTTTTTGAGCAAGAAATGGTTGTTGAATTAGGATTTGGGTTAGTGATTTAATTTGAGTTAGTGTGATTCAAATTAATGATTTGGGTCCATTTGGTAAATGGATTTAAATTAGTGATTTAATTTGAGTTAGTGTGATTTGAATTAGGATTTAGATTAGTGATTTGAATTGTTATTCAAATTGACGTTTGGATGTGCATTTAAGTTTTAGTTTAAGTATGGAATAAAATTGAAATTTATGTTTAGAAAGATAGTGAAGATAGTTTTTTATATATTAATAAATTTAATAAAATCTTAATCCTAATGATTTTAAAAAATATACAATATGGATATTGATTTATTTCTCTTTTTATTAGGAATACAGTGAAAAAAGAATCATCTCAATTAGATATCAAATGAAGAAGTTATAATTTTTTACTCAAATATAAGGGAGAATTTTAGTTTTTACTATAGCAAAGATATCCGAGTATCAAAAGTTTAAGGGGGACTAGAATTCTAAAAATTTAGATTCTTGACACTCAAATGATTTAGATTTTGAGAAAAACAAACATGTATCCGAAGGATTCTTGATACTCAAATCTAAATTTGAGTCCATTGAGTTCAATGAATGCTTGAACCAAACATACCCTAAGTAAACTGATGTTAAACTAATCTAAAATTGAAGAATTCGGTTGGTTTTGAACGTGGCATTCTCTCCCTGCAGGGGTGCCTTGAGCTTCTCTCGCGAAGTGGGATAAGTGTGAAGGGAAAGAAGGCGGTTGTGGTCGGCCGAAGCAACATAGTTGGGTTGCCGGTTTCCTTGCTTCTTTTGAAAGCAGATGCTACGGTTACGATTGTGCATTCGCATTCTACCGAGCCAGAAAAAGCCATTCGTGAAGCGGACATTGTTATTGCTGCAGCAGGGCAACCAATGATGGTAATTCATAGATTTCGTTGTATTGATTTCGCATTAGCAAAAGAATTGTACTGCTTATTTTTCCTCGTTTAATCTTTGTATGACGTTCCGTTAGAAAACTAGTACCGAGTTTGGCTAGTTTGGTTCTGTCGAAATTTGTTGCAAAACAAAAACTAGAGTCTATATTGTCAAATCTCAAATACTTCAAAGAAAAAAGAAGCACAAGAATAAAAACCAGCTCAACCAAGGGGGGAAAAAAATAGGACCTCTTCCATTTCCCATCGGCTCAGAAAAAGCTATAATCCAATGCCGTTGCTGGTTCTAAGTGGCTGATTGGTGCTTATTGTGTAACTGTGCATAAACTATACAATAGTAAATCTCGTAAGACAAACAAATCATGCTCCCAATTTTTATTTTTTGTTTTGTTTTGTTTTTGATTTTTTTGTTGTTTTCCCTATTCATTGTTTTTGTAGACGCTAGTTCTTGATCATGTGTTCGGTGTTTGATGTATATGCAATGATTTTCTTTATGTATTTGTTTATAAATTTACTCGCACAATTCCAGATCAAGGGAAGTTGGATCAAACCTGGTGCTGCAGTTATTGACGTTGGCACAAATGCTGTTGATGACCGAAGCAAAAAGTCAGGTTATAGGCTAGTTGGAGACGTAGATTTCCACGAAGCGTGCAAGGTAGCCGGGTGGCTAACTCCTGTTCCAGGTGGGGTGGGGCCAATGACCGTCGCGATGCTTCTTAAGAACACATTGGAAGGCGCCAAGCGTGTTATTGTCCAGTGAAGCTTCTGTCTGCTTACGACGCTGCAGAATAAGATGTAAGAAATTCCATTTTTGGATAAAGACGTCTCGGAAAAAAATGTATCCGTAATTCTATGGATTCCTTGTTTTCTTATTATAAAATCTCAGCATAATGCTTGGATCTTCTTCTCTGAGTGTGCTGTTTGTCAATGAAATTGCAAGGTTTTGGAACGTTGATGGTACTGCTCAATTAGATTTAATGTTCCGTGATTAGTCAATTCGTCACATGCATGTAGTTTTTTTTCTTTCGCTAATTACTTGTATGCATCAAACACTTAAATTTTTGTTTGCTTGTAGTTTTTCTAGAACCAAAATGGATTAATATTACATATCAGTGTGTTGACTAGTAGTTGGATGGGTGAAAAAATGGGTGGTAGCTGGGCGTCGCTGTAATAGTTTCATTTATCTTTTTTAAGTTCTGATACTATGTAAGCAAGGTTAAAACTAAGACAATTCATCCTATCGGATGGTTGAGATCTGGAGATCTGGATTGAACACCCACATCACTGGTCAATTACGATTGAGTCAATTGATGATTTTAACCATTCTAGTCATTGACATTATTTTTATTTGTCAGCTAAGAACACCATCTAATTAATTACTCGTAGACTTATTGCCGATCCCTGATAACGTTAGAGTCACTTGTCTAAATCTGATCACGTAATGACTAAGACCTATTTTGACAAAATGAACATCGACGTGTCGCACACGTTGGCTAGCTTTTGAAAATCCCAACGTGCTACAGAAGGCATAATAGTCAGCACATTTTGGTGGTATGTCCAGACTCTCTTGCATGCCTATAAAAGCAAGTACCACAACCTTCCCCTGTATGCACTGCCAATATCATCATATTAACATACTTCCTGAGCCTGGTATTCAGAAGACAATGAGCATTCATTCATTTTTCCCTGCATTTCTTGTTCTTCTTCTTCTTCCGGAATTGAGCCTCACCGGGAGTAGTTATCCGCCTCCTCTATGCGGACCCATTAACGCCAGCGATACCGATAGGATTCAGGTTGCTCTGAACTTAGAATTCTTGGAGGTAGAATTGTTCTCGTGTGCAGTTACGGGTGTTGGGCTTGATAGCATAAATAAATCTCTTGCCAAAGGTGGTCCTCGTCCTATTGGTTGTCAAAAGGCCAATCTGGACGCTCTTGTTTATGCGATCATTGAGGAGTTTGCTTATCAAGAAGTAGGCCATATCAGGTTCGTAACCCCTGGTGTACCAAAATACTTCCATCACTTGATGAATACTATTTTACAATTGATTTTATCTATAATACGATGTTTTTATTCATGAAAATGTGAAAAAACATACATGCAGGGCCATTGATGATCAAGTGGGAGGATTTCCTAGACCTTTGTTAAATATCAGCCGTGAGAATTTTGCAGAAATATTTGACCGAGCAGTTGGTTACCCTCTGAAACCTCCATTTGACCCATACAAAAACTCACTCAACTTTCTGCTAACATGTTACGTAATCCCTTATGTGGGGCTAGTAGGCTATGTTGGCGCCATTCCGAATCTCGAGCTCAAAACTTCTCGGAGAGTAAGAAATTTCTTAACTAACCTCTTTTCTTGCTCAGCTAGGCTTCTGGTTGCTCTCACATTGGTCTAAATTTCATTCATTGGGATCACAGACAATTAAGAGAAACATTACTTCTACAAAGTTGAATTTAAATATAATGCTTTGGCAGGAAATTTAAGCATTGTTTTCACATCAAAATGTTACAAATGATAAAAAATAGCATATAGTCTAATTAACACCAGGATTACCTTGTTGGTGATTGGTAAATAACTAAAAGCTTGCACGGTTTGATGGAGGATCCAATTTCGAACTCAAGCCCATTTAATTGGCTTCGGTGGATTTCTTTGGCATAAAAGAGAGGAATAAAAAAAGCTAAGGGACAACTTTTTCTGAATTTAAAAAAAATTGAAAGAATAAATTAGAGAATTTATTTTTTCCTTGAACTTGGGCCTCTGCACTTTGTAACGGAGTTGGACATGGATTTACCGCTGTATCTGTATTGTTTCACTTGACTCTTTTTTTTTTTTTTTTAGAATTTTAACCTTCTAGATTGAACGAAAAGAAAAATAAATAAATAAATTATGCTCCGCCGCCTAGTTGAAATGAAAAGAAAGAAATTTGCTCCTTGCACTTATGATAAAAATATTAGAGTATTCAAATAGATAATAAATGTCACCTTCAAAATAATAAATAAGTAATAAATCTTTATACTCCTCTAATAAGCAAACCTAAATTTAACATTGAAGAAACCAAGTATACATGTTTGTTATTGTAGATTATATATGCAAGAACTAAACGTGTTGATTCTTGTGGGATACGATGCATGCAGTTAGTTGCTGGACTCTTGGGCGTGGAGTCTGGCCAGGACGCAGTGATACGCGCATTGCTGTACGAGAAAGCCAAAGAGAAGGTGCATCCATATGATATAACAGTTGAAGACTTAACCATCGCTCTCTCAGCTCTTCGTAACAAGCTCGCGATGTGCGGCGTAAAGGACGAAGGCCTTAGAGTACCTCTGGCGCTGGGCGCGGAGAATCGCACCACTAGTAACATCCTATCGGCTGACGTTTACTCCCTCTCGTATGCGCGAACAGAGAGGGAGATATTGAGGACAGTATATGGAACTGGCGATGAATCGCAGCCCGGCGGATTCTTCCCTCGGGGTGCCAACGGGAACATAGCCAGGGGATTCCTTGGCAAAGGTTATCAGGAGCCCTAATTGCCCAAAGTTGTTTGGTCTCACCATGATCGAGTGAATAAGTATATATGGTTGTAAAAGCTTGGAATAACTGAAGTGATAATAGTACTACGAGATACAAATCGAGTATATTCTGAAGAAAATAATATTATCATACGTACTGATATGTAATGCGGGTTTGAACTTAAATAAATTGCCATTAGTCATCGATAGGTATTTCTCATTTTATTTTATAAGCTGAGCTGTTACAGACGTGCATGATGGTGATGTAAAAGACTTTTATCAATCTCCTACCTCCCTATTTTTTTAAAAAAGGGCCCGAACTACTTGAGGGCAGGTGTAGCTGCTCCTCTAAACCTTAGGGCTCCTCTAAACTTTGCTCTCCAAGAAATTTTTTCTTATTCATTGTTTGTTTTTTCTTTCTTTAATTTTGTATTCCATTTTTTCTTTATATAACTTTATACCCTACCTCCTTGCTTTTCTCTCTTTTTTTTAATAACCGCTTATATATATATATATATATATTGTCTATCGATCTAACTTTTTATTACGGACAGGTCAAAGTAGGCTAATGTTCATCAGGTTTCAACTAAAATTCTCAGTTTGGTTGAAAAGCTCGTTTTGATTTTTTTTTTTTTTTTTTAAATTTATCCCTTAACTCTTATATTTTCAGAGATGCCCCAATGAAATATCTTTTCTCCAGTAAATTTTTGTTTTATAGAATGTGTTGCAGTTCAAATATTTTTTTTTTTCTTGTGATCTTAAGAAGCATTTATATAAAAAGTTATTCTGACAGATATATATATTTTTTCTAACTATGCTACTAAAATAATTTGTTGTAACATATACATCTACTTAACCATTTTTCTCCCTACGATATTTTCAGCTGCTATTTTATCATAAAAACATTTATCTAACTTTTCTTTGTTGAAGTGTTTTGCTTAGACATGTCTTTCTTAATCACTCTAAAATATCTTTTATTAAAGATGTCTCCCCTCAAACACTAACACATATTCCGGTTCTGTGTATTATTTGACAAACCGGATGTTGTTTGGAGAAACAATCAAAAGAATCAAGTACTTCTTATCAAGTACTTCTTATCAAGTCCTTTCAGACTATGTCCTCCTCCGCCACCACCTGCCCTTAGGATGCCAGTCAATGCCCGTTGATTGAAGTCTAGATCTGCCTTCTCTATTTTATGTCTTAATAGTCGTTTCTTTAATATTTATTTACTACTCTATCTAAATTTATGAATGTGACAACATAAATAAGAATAAAAAATAAAAAAATACTTCAACAATTTATAAGATGTTAAAATTTAATAAAAAAACAGTTAATAAGACAGTTAAATAAGATAATAGATCTTGATTCGGTTAATTGATAACCCAATTTTGAGAAGCCTTTCCAACTTTTTTTTTGTCTTTGTGACGTGTCTGTGGTTTCAGAATTACAAGACATAAATCTAAAGGCTAAGATCTATGATTAAAAAAAGCTTCAACGCTCAACATCGAACGACTTTGTTTCCGTAAACTATAAACTATCAGAGTTATTTTTGCCACCAAATGTTGTAAATTGTAATGATAGAGATTCTATTACTCATATTTTTTTATATTTTAATTATGATATATGCTTTTTATATAATAATTTAATATTGTGTTGATATATGACATATGTTATATGCTTTTAATGAACATAGAATTATACGATTGATGAAATAATCGATAGATTGGAAAAAATTCTTGGCTACTTTTAACTTTTTAATTGTTTGTTAATATAATTCACATATGTTTTTGTTGTCGTCGATAATAACAAGAATCTACCTTAATGAGTTTTTAATAAATATTGATCTGCAATTTGATGACTTGACTGAATTCATTATTTGCTATTTGATACATGAGAAATGTTAGGCTTAAAATGTCACTCTCTCTATTGTTTAGTCGTCAAGAAAAATAAAAGCTGATATTTTTATTACAGCTGTACTGCTCTATATAATTACCAAATTGCTATGTACGAACAACATATTTTTCCCGCCGCCTCCATGTGTATACGTTGCTCGCTTACTATTATTTTTGTTTTTTTTTAAGCCTCTCCTCATCGGTTACGTCTCTATAAATTTCCATATCTGCAATTATCGACGTTGGCACAAACGCTGTTGATGACCAAAGCAAAAGGTCAGGTTTTATCTGCTTAAGACGCTGCATAATGAGATGCAAGAAATTCCATTTCTTGATAAATACGTCTCCGGAAAAAAAAAAAGAAGAAGAAGAAGGTATCCATAATTTTATGGAATTCTTTTTTTCTTGTTGCAAAATCACGTCATAATGCCTGGACCTTCCAGAATGAATTAATTAATATCACAAATGCTTGTAGCTTTTAGTCTTTTGCTAATTGCTTGTATGCAACAAGCACTTCAATTTTTGTTTGCTTGTAGTTTTTCTATAACCAAAATGAATTAATTAATTAATATTTCACATCAGTGTGTTGACTATGTGGATGGTTTAAAAAATAGCTGGTGAGGTCTCGCCGTCTTGCTTTGAAAATTATTCCTTGAAAGAGAAAAATACTAGCTATTTGAGCAAGATTAAAACTAAGACAGTTCATGGATGAGGCCTGGATTGAAAACCCACACAAGGGTGAAAAAAATAATTTAAGGTGGGCGAGATTTGGACTATACATTACAAGGTGAGATAAACATAAATTTTAAAATGGACGAACTACAAATTTCACATTTCACATGTGAAATTAAAAGGAAAAAAAATATTAGGAGGGGCAATCGCCTACCTCGGCCATATGTGAACCACACCATATGTAACACTGTTCAATCACATAGGGTAATTATAGTTGAGAGTCCCTACTTTGGAAGAACACTATCTAATTAGTTACTTGCAGAATTGTAACCTACTTTTAAGGGGCACTTTTTTTTTTTTTTACATATTCAGTCCATTCTTTTTATTCAAATCTTTAGAATTTTTTAGATATATATTTATTTTTTCTCAAAATTTAAATCAAATGAATCCTTTGAATCCAAGTTTTCAGAGTTCTACTCTCCTCTTAAACTCTTTGGACTCGAATATACTTGCTACAGTAAATAAAATATGAAATTCTCTCTTTTATATTTGAGAAAAAAAATTATTTTTTCATTTGATATTCGATTGAAACTGTTCTTCTTTTATTACATTCTTAATGAAGAGATGAATAAATCAAAATCTATATTGTATATTTTTAGGATAATAAACATTAAGATTTTGTTAAATTTGCTAATAAATCAAAAACTTTTTCCATTATCTATTCAAACACAAATTTTAATTTTATTTCGTATTTAGATTAACACTTTAAATGCACATCTAAATGTTAATTGAGATAGTAATTCAAATCATCAATTTAAATCACACAACTCAAATCAAAATAATCTAAATTAAATATTCAAATCAAAAAATTTTCTGCGATCATGAACATAAAATCATTTTGTGGGTCCCACAACATTCGAAGCACCGCCATTTCAAAGCAGTTGTGTGGCTTTTACTAATGTTTTCTTACCGAGGGCGAGAAAGGTAGAAAATGTTACCGAGGAGGGGCAAAAGAGGCAAAAAATGTTAACGAAGATCTGATTGATTAACGCTTTAATATATCTCATAGATATAAAATTATAAAAGGCAGCTCCTCAACCGGTAACGGGTAGAAGCTGGGAGAAATAAATTAAACTACCCTTTTATCCCAACCGTTCAATTTGATCTAAACGGCTACTATAACTTGGGTGGACAAACCACCCGGGCCGTCAATATTAGGGCCCTTAGTTTCATGTTAATAAATATATATCCATTTATATCTCAATTTATAATGATGGAGAGTTTTTTTCTCATAGATCTCAGTCCAGTTGTTTTTTTAGGTGTGTGTAATTAAAAGCCCTACATTGTCTAACGTGAAATTGAAAACGAGTTTAAAAGGGTTTGAAAAATACTCCGTCTTTTAATCGAATCAACTGCCTAACTTTTTTGTTTCTTGCAACAAAGAGTTTGTTATGTCAACTTGGTAATTTTTTTTAAGATTTACAATTGATTTTAGGCAAGTGGCTTTTTTTTTTTTTTTTTTTTGACAGTTTTGACGTTAAAAAACATGTTTTTTGGGCATGAAAACTGCTTTAGTTTTTTTTCTTTTCACTCTGTTGAGGTTGCTCGTCTCGTTACAGTTATTTTCGTCTTTCTAAAAAAAAACTGAGACAATTTACTTGCCTAAAAAAACGTGTTTTTTTTGTGTAAAAAAAAATCATTTCCTCAATTAGGATTTTTTTTTGCCCTTTTGTCAAATTCCTTAAAGAGTACCCTTTTATCCCAACTGTTCAATTTGATCTAAACGGTTACTATAACTTGGGTGGACAAACCACCCGGGCGTCTATATTATGGGAGATTTTAAAAAGTAACTTTAAGAAAAACTGATTTTGATAAAATGACCTCTTTTTTTTGCATTTTTTTGACGTAAAAAAACATGCTTTTTGAACATAAAAACAGTTTCAGTTTTTTTTTCTTTTCATTCTGTTGAGGTTTCTCTCCTCGTTACAGTTATTTTCGTCTTTTTTTTGAAAAAAACTGAGATAGTTTAACTGCTTAGAAAAATATATTTTATATATAAAAAAAAAAAAGATCATTTCCTCAATTAGGATTTTTTTTTTGCCCTTTCCTCGAATTCTCCCTATATTAGGACCCTTAGTTTCATGTTGACAAATATATATCCATTTATGTCTCAATTTATAATGATGGAGAGTTTTTTTCTCATAGATCTCAGTCCAGTTGTTTTTTTAGGTGTGTGTAATTAAAAGCCCTACATTGTCTAACGTGAAATTGAAAACGAGTTTAAAGGGGTTTGAAAAATACTCCGTCTTATAATCGAATCAACTGCCTAACTTTTTTGTTTCTTGCAACAAAGAGTTTGTTATGTCAATCTTGGTAATTTTTTTTAAGATTTACGATCTTAATGTTTATTTCAATTGAATGAAAGTATTTATTAAAAAAAAATTGTTTTTCTTTCTCTTTCCTTTTTTTTTTTTCATGAATGAAACACTGACTCAATCAATATCCTTGCATGACGCAAGTAAAAAATGGACTCTCTCATCTTGTGTGTGTATTTCTTTCTCTAAAGGCTAATTTGTTGCTCAACAAAAAAATGATGTCATTTGTGTGACATTAATATACGGTTTTTACGAGGCTTTTATAGTGTATTTAGTATGGTACTTAAAATTATAAATATTATAATATATAAAAATTTTATATTATAATAATTTTTTTATTTTTTATTATAATATATAAAATTTTATATTATTTTTAAATAAAATATTACTTAAAACCAACTAATACCTAACAAAATACCTAACAAGTTACTCGAACCCACGACCAATTCCATAGAAACTGTGAAAAAGAAGCCTTATGCTCATAAAAACAATTGACTCCCCTCTTGACAATAAATGCCTCATACACATAGATGCTATAGCTATTACATAGCAGCTAGCTTATTTAAATCGGATTAACCCACCTTGACGTGATCCCAAAGCCACAAACCTTATCCAAAAAATACAAAGTCAGAAGATATGTGAGGTGGACAGATGGGATTACCTCCATGAATTTTGGCTTTCATCAAGTACAGAATCTAAACTTTTTTCTCTTTGACAAATTGGTTGCATCCACCGCCCGCTGGTGTGATTTTTACATGGATGATAAACAAAACGACATCATGCAGGTGATCGGTGCTATGATATATTCGACAAACTTAAGATAATCAAAATTAAACGCAAGAAAGATTCCTTTTCCTCCCTTGAAAGAAAAATCTAAACTATATATCCATATTGTATATGTAAAATGTTATTTTATGACCTAAAATTTTTAACAGTAAAGTAGCACCACGACGCTTGAAAGCAGGGTCGCGATGCTACAATCCAACACCACGACTTTCTAATTCGAGAAACCAGCGCTGTGACGCTCTAATGCGGTCTGATCGTGTATTTTGTGTTTTTACGCGTTTTTAGATTATTTTAGACTAGGGTTTGAGTTCCTATACATATAAATACATCATATTTCCCATAGTTCATAAGAGAGTCATATTAGAGAGACACGTTAGAGAGTCACAAATTTTCATAGAGATTATAGTGTTGAAGGTGATATAGAGAACTCAGTTTTGTGAGTTTGTGAATGATTGAGTGAGTAAATTTCTGTATTTGAGCGCTCTAAACACCATTGTAATTTTCGTTTTGTGATTAGTGGATTGCTTCTCTTCTGCCCGTGGTTTTTTCACCATTCATTAGGGTTTTTCCACGTAAATTTTGTGTGTAATTTTCTGTCTATTTCTTGTTGCTTATTGCTTTGATTTCTAACAAGTGGTATCAGAGCTTTGGCTTTGATTTGCAATGGAAACCATGAAATTCAATATTCCATTGTTGGATCGCACAACGAGGTTTTCTCTATGGCAAGTGAAGATGCGGGCTGTTCTGACGCAGATGGACCTTGATGATGCGCTATTGGGTTTCGATAAGATGCCCTCATCATGGTCGAAGGAGGAAAAGGAGCGTAAGGACCGAAAGGCTTTGTCTCAAATACACCTTCATCTGTCAAATCAGATTTTACAGGATGTATTGAAGGAGAAGACTGCTGCTGCTTTGTGGCTCAAGCTGGAGCAATTATGCATGACCAAGAGTCTTACTAGCAAACTTCATTTAAAGCAGCGTCTATACTCTCATCGAATATCTGAAGGTACGTCTCTTGAGGATCACTTAACTGTGTTTAAGGAGATTGTGTCTGATTTGGGGGCTATGGAAGTTAAGTATGATGAAGAAGACCTTGGGTTAATTTTATTATGTTCACGGCCTTCATCATATGCCACATTTAGGGATACTATCTTGTATAGTCGGGACACTCTTACCCTAGATGAGGTTTATGAGACTTTATTTTCTAAAGAAAAGATGAAGCAGTTAGTTACTGGATCTGAAACACAAGGAGAGGGTCTAGTTGTTAGAGATAGAACCCAAGAGAGAAGTTCTGGGACTGAGATTAGAGGTAGGTCTAAATCCAGAAATAAGGAGAAGTACTGTAACTATTGCAAGAAGAAATGGCACATTAAAACTGAGTGTTATAAGCTGCAGAATAAAAACAAGAGGGCTGAAAATCAGAAGGGGAAGAAACCAGATGCTGGTGAGGCTAGTGTCGTTGAAGAAGGCTCTGGTGGTGAGCTTTTGGTAATTTCTGATGGTGATTCTAAACCCTGTGAGGATTGGGTTCTTGACTCTGCATGTACGTTTCATATGTGTCCCAACCGGGACTGGTTTTCAACATATGAAACGGTTCCTAAGGGCTCTGTTTTGATAGGAAACTACGCCCTATGCAAAGTTACTGGTATTGGTACTGTCAGAATTAAAATGCATGATGGCATAGTGAGGACACTAGGTGATGTGAGGCATGTCCCCGATCTTAAGAGGAATTTAATTTCCTTAGGTACTCTTGATGCTAAAGGGTACAAGTACACCGGTGAAGGTGGAGTTCTGAAAGTCAGTAAAGGCGCTCTTATGATGATGAAAGCACAAAAGAAGACTGCTAGTTTGTATGTTCTGCAGGGTACTACAATTGTTGGTGATGCAAAAGTTACTACTTCCATTATGTCTGATGATGATCTCAATAAGGTATGGCATATGCGACTGGGGCATATGAGTGAGTTTGGGATGGCAAAGCTGAGTAAGCGAGGGCTCCTTAATGGGCAGTGCATAGGTAAGATGGAGTTCTGTGAGCACTGTGTTTTTGGAAAGCATAAGAGAGTTCAATTTGGCAAAGGCATTCACAACACAAAAGATATTTTGGAGTATGTTCATTCTGACCTTTGGAGACCGTCTACTGTTCCTTCTTATGGTGGTGCTAATTATATGCTTACCATCATTGACGATTATTCTAAAAAGTTATGGACATTCTTTTTGAAGCAGAAAAATGATGTCTTTGCTACATTCAAAGATTGGAAGACCATGATAGAAAAGCATACTGGTATGCCAGTTAAACGTCTCCACACTGATAATGACTTGGAGTTTTGTTCAAATGAATTTAATACCTTCTGTAAATCAAAGGGAATTCTGAGGGACTTAACAGTTCGACGTACTCCGCAGCAAAATGGTGTGGGCCGAGAGAATGAACAAGACGTTGATGGAGAAAGTGCGCTGCATACTCTCTAATGCTGGGCTACCTAAGTCATTTTGGGCTAAAGCCGCTTCTACAGCTTGCTATTTGGTCAATCGCTCTCCTTCCATCGTTATTAACAAGAAGACACCGCAAGAGATGTGGTCAGGAGAATCTGCAGATTACTCAAATTTAAGAATTTTTGGCTGTCCTGCTTATGCTCATGTTGACAATGGAAAATTGGAGCCTAGATCCATGAAGTGTATATTTCTTGGTTACAAGCCTGGTGTTAAAGGCTATAAGTTATGGTGTCCAGAAACCAAGAAAGTTATTATCAGTAGAGATGTTGTGTTTGATGAGACTTCCATGTTACGTGGGACATCTATTACAGGGTCTAGTGATGTTGATCGGGATAGATCTAGCAAACAGGTGGAGTTTCAAATAGAGACAAGTACATCATCCGATTCTACTTTCCAGTCAAGTTCAGAGAGTCAAGGCGATAGTGCTTCCCCATCGCCATCACCGCCGCCACCACAGTACTCTATTGCTAAGGATAGGCCGAGGAGAGATGTTAGGCCTTCACAGAGATATGCTGAGGCCGACTAGGTGGCTTATGCTTTATCAGTGGCAGAATGTATTGTGTCTGGTGAAGAACCTTCTACCTATTCAAAGGCGGTTAATTCAGTTGACTCTGGCAAGTGGATGATTGCTATATAGGAGGAGATCGAATCCCTACATAAGAATGGCACATGGGATTTGGTGAAGTTACCCAAAGGGAAGAAAGCTGTTCGCTGCAAATGGGTATTAAAAGAAAAGAAGGCACACCAGGAGTTGAAGATGCTAGGTACAAGGCTAGACTGGTTGCAAAAGGATACAGTCAGGTTCCGGGTGTTGACTTTACAGATGTATTTTCTCATGTAGTTAAGCATAGCTCAATTCGAGCCTTGCTTGGTATTGTGGCCACTTATGATCTTGAGCTCGAGCAGTTAGATGTGAAGACTGTATTTTTGCATGGAGAGCTCGAGGAAGACATTCACATGCAGCAACCCGTGGGTTTTATTGTTACAGGTAAAGAAGACTATGTTTGCTCGTTGAAAAAGTCTCTTTACGGTTTGAAACAGTCTCCTAGGCAGTGGTATAAGAGATTTGACTCATTTATGATTGCTCATGGGTTTAAGAGGAGTAGCTATGACAGTTGTGTCTACTTCAAGAAGGGTGATAATGAGTCCTTTGTTTATTTGCTCATATATGTTGATGATATGTTGATTGCTGCTAAGGATAAAGGAGAGATTAAGAAATTAAAGGCTCAAATCAGTAAAGAGTTTGAGATGAAAGACTTAGGAGCTGCCAAGAAGATTCTCGGCATGGAGATTTTGAGAAATAGAAAGACAGGTAAGCTTTATCTGAGGCAGAAAGGCTATATTGAAAAAGTTTTACACAGGTTCAACATGCAAAATGCAAAACCAGTGAGCACTCCATTAGCAGCACATTTCAGACTTTCAGCTGCGTTAGCTCCACAGTCAGATGATGAGATTGAGTATATGTCACGTGTTCCATACTCTAGTGCAGTAGGTTCCCTCATGTATGCTATGGTATGTTCTCGCCCAGATTTATCATATGCAGTTAGTGCAGTTAGAAGATACATGGTAAATCTAGGTAAAGAGCACTGGAAAGCGGTGCAATGGATTCTCAGATACTTGCGTGGTACTACTGACGTTTGTTTGTACTTTGGGAGGACTAGAGATGGTGTTGTGGGATATGTTAATTCTGATTATGCTGAAGACTTGGATAAGAGAAAGTCACTTATTGAATATGTGTTTACAATTGGTGATTATGTAATGAAAAAAGGGTTTTTAGTTAGGAAACAACGATAGTAACACCACACATCAATAAAAATTAAATTTGACAGTTTATTATCCACAATGAGTCTACTTTTTACTGGCCCTGGTGTGTACCGTAAAAATTTTTCTAATGCACCCATTGCGACAGAAAAAGCCATATCAGCATTAAGGGTACTGAATGGCATGTTGCTTTCACCTTTTTATTCTTTTTTTCTTTCTTTCTCCGTGAGCTTTCCAATCAAGCTGTTATTGGAGAAGTGATATTATGTAGCCTATGACACTGTCTTTGAAATATGAAGCTTTCTAGGCTGTTCGTTCTCTTTAGTGTAGAATAGACTTATGAAAACCTCCTGGGAATAAAGAAATCCATAGGGTTGAAAAGCTATATAGCTAACGGAAAAATTCAAAGGCAATAATCATGAGTACCAATGGGTTGTTGAAAAGGATCTGGCCCCATATCTTTGGAGATCATACACACAAATGCAATGTCACATTATTCTTCTCCATCTACATGAATCGTGTCTTGGATAATTATACAAAACCATTATCGAATGTGTTATTCTTGTACTTTCATTGTCATATGCCTGTTATATATATATATATATATATATATATATATGTCGAACACAATATGTCTTGAGAATGATTAAACGTGTTTTATGCTGTCAAATTTGTCTATGATACTAACTTAATTGTCCAAGATTTTATTAAAGTAATTATTAATTTTTTTTTTCAATAACTACTTGTGTATAATAAAAATCCATTTATCTCTTCTACTTTCCCAAAACTTGAATCAATCAAGTGCTGCTATGTGAGACAGCACTCCTAATAATGAAGTCTCTTGGTAATAAGCCTACAGGCCTATGTTTGATATGAAGGAGATATTTAAATATTAAGAGTGTAATATAAGCGAAAAATTAAAATGAAAAAAGGGTTTTTTTTAGCGTATCCTTGGCCCATATGACACAACACAGTATAAAATAGTAGGTCATATCAAACAAGACACAACAACACAGTTTTACCTATATAAATGGGGATTAAATAATTTGTCCAATTTTTTATGTCCTAAATGGTATTTTTTCCAATCATATCCTATTTATGTTTTTATTAATCTAAATATTAATGCATGAAAAAAACAGTTAAATGCATTTCTAAAATTTTTAAATAATGTATTATAATTTGATTTATTAGACACCATTTTAGATACTGAATTTGAACAATATAAATATATAGTATTGAAACCGCAATTCTCTACTCGTTATTTTCTTTTCTATCAAATAAACAAATAGCTCTAAAATTTTCCCACAAATATATCTTCCTGTTCTTATCCCTCCTATCAAACAAGGTCTAAAATTTATATTGCCAAAATATTTGAATCTTCCGGAAGCAGAAAGCTCTGGCAATTATATATATATATATATACACACACACACACACACATATATATATCCTAGCAACTTTGACGTGATGTTTGGATTGGCGATGGATGGATCTACACAAAGTCTTCCAAGAATTTACACACATGCAAACTATCATTTCCCTTTTGAAAAATCTTCATATAGATGCAAGAAAAAATTGCATGCGCATGTTGGCCGGCCACGCCTAAAGACTGCAATGTAATTTGTCAGATTATTATAAAGTGCTTTTCACCAATTCTATGACTACATATGTGAGAGCCAAAATTGTCAAACGGGTGGGACATTCGTTTCATATGCTTTTACAGAGCTTATTCACTTATCGATGTCAATGCAATGAACAATATGATGAGCTTTGATTACATAAATGAGTTGTCTCCATGGAGGCGGCATATTATCCACAAGCCGAAAGAGATTATTAGTTATAATCTAGTACGAAAAGCTTTTGGCTAAGTACGTAAACACTACAGTGGTAGTCTCACTAGAAAATGATGTCGTCGATGTAAATATATGAAGTCAAATCTGCATGAGTTGTTGTTGGGATTGTACTTGTTTAGAGGTATGTACATGTGGAAAATTTTAAGTTTCGTTTTTTGTTTTAGCCATTTGATTAAAATATTCAACTGATTGATTTGTGAATTGAAGACTTTAAAACGTATGGTCCTTTGCTGTTTTTAATGTGAATACTTATAATCGGACAGTTGACATTTAGTCAATGGTTAAAAAAATTACTCTGTTGAATAGGCCAAAAAAAAGATTTTATATTTGTCTATGGAAATGTAAAAATTCATAAGGCTCTTTACACAAACACCACAAAAACAAAGTTTGAACTGATTTATACCATAAAAAAGACTATTTACAGAAAATATCACTACCACATAATTACATTATATATGGTATTTTAAATATACCATATGAAGGAGTTTGATGATCTGAGGTTGAAAAATGTACATGTGAAATTTGGAGAGTTATTAAAGGGTAAAATTATCATGACCGTAACCTTGCTTTAATAAGTGTGGCATACACTGCAATAGTTTTTTGGGTTGTTGCAGCTATCGCTCCACCTTCAAAAAGATGGCATTCAGTTTAAAAAGCTCAAATTTATAATCACCATATTAATGTATAAAATATAGGTCTTGTTTTTAAAAAAAATATTTTTATAATAATTTTGAATTTATTTATATTTATTCAAATAGAAAATAAAATAACAAATAATATAAAATTTGATAATAAAATAATAGGTAGAAGAGAAGAACAAGGAGATTTAACCTAGCACAACAATATGCCTATTTCGATGAACTAAAGACAAAAATAAAATAAAATAAAATAAAATAAAATTACTAGTAAGTAGTATTATAAATGGGGCTCCATACACAAGTTACAATTTTTAGATAATCGGGAAAGTTACCTGTTGTGAAAACAATTAATAAAAAGGAAACTGTACAACAAATATTAACTCTTTCTAATATGTCCCTACAAGCTTCAAAAAGAGATCCCATTTGTAAGAATATTTATCCTTTTTTTTTAACTTTTGTTTTGTCTTGTTTTGCTTTTCTTTTCTTTTCTTTTCTTTTTTTTTTTTGCTTTTTTAAAAAAATAGACAAAGGAAAATAGTTGCATAAGGACGACAATTATCGAGGGCACATGGGTAATAGTACAAAGGTTCGTCAATCATCAAGGGTGCACGAAGTGCAGACAACTAGTGAAAAGTTGCTGAGAAAAAAGAGCAAGAGGCACAATGCTTGAGTTCCAGAAGATCCTGGCCTAGAGTTTGGAGGCTCATAACCTTGATAAAGAAAAGGGAGAAAAAATGGAGGATTAGAGACTCGTTAGAGTATAAAACTTTGATATGATACAAAAAAATTAAATAAAAAATAAAAAATAGAAGAGAAGAACATAGAGAAATGTGGTTCGAGGATATATATAATTTTTTAAAATTCACAAGTAATAAACACTATAAATGATGCTTTTTATAAATACAAGTTACAATCTCCATGATAAAAAAAGTTACCTACTATCAAATCATAAATACAATAAAGTCAGAACAGGAACTGTATAATAAATAATAACCTTCCCTAACAATACTTTCGTATTGTGGAGAAAGTGCGTTTTCAAAGTATATTAGTATATTATCCATGTTCTCAAAGCAAATATGTAATAATTATTACAATCTTATTTAAATTAATTTTAGTTTAAAAATTGTAGTACGTAAAAGCGTTGTACTGGAGTTATTGACAGCTTTACATAGTCATTTCTAAGTTTGTGAATCCAGTTTTTGAACAATATATGATCAACTGAGATTTAGTCTTAAAGCTTATTTCTCTAATATTTTGAAGTGCTTATCATGTCGCTTTGTCAACTATCATCTTGGTCTCACCACTCTCAACTTTTCTTTTTCTTTTTAACTTGTTTTTTTATTCTCTATTTATTTCTTTTGAAAATCTTCATCTTTACTTTTCTTGCTATGTAATCTCCGCTCTAAGTTATTTGCATGCAATGAAATTGATCACTGGCGTGTTGCCTTTTATTTTCTCACTTACGCGAGTGCTCTGCATAGTGATATACAGACATGGATGGAGTACTAATTCATTACATTATCCATATCCCGTTCACCAAATGACGTACGTAGCAATATTCTTGCACTCTTACATATCCCTAATCCAGTGACTTTCAAGTTTCACACCCACACACATAATATATATGTGTGTGTGTGTGTGTGTGGTGTGTATATTGAAATCCGATTTGGAAGCACTAGTGTGACATGAGCGGTTTTTTCGCTTTGTCTTGTCAAACCAGCAGATAATGGCTACCCGCAGATTATCTTGTTTCCTTTATGCATAACAATACTTGATGTACACAATTTTATTTCATAATTATATTGTAAAGAATATTGTTATGCCATTTTGTGTTCAATTATTCCACGTACACATATTGTAAAAGACAACATTAATCATCAAAAATATTTCATTCTAATGGTACCAAGCAATCAACACACACACAGAGCAAAAGAAACTAAATAGATTTCGAACAAAATTAGATTGAATTCGAAAACGGTACTACTTATAATTAACATTTTATTACAACCATAAAGTTATCATGATCAAATTAGATCACGTACGTCCCTTAAAATCAATCAAGGAATCCACTTGGGATCCCTAGCGCTGAAGAAACAAGCCTTGACATTAGAATCAAGAAGCTTAAGCGCCGTATCGGACTTTATACACCTAGGGGTCTTGTACTGGTTAATTGAACCCCCTTGGCTTATAAACAAGTCCATGAGCGCCTCAAACGTCCCGGGCTCCACCACACGAATCTCCAAGGGCCCCACCGACTTGTCGTTGGTCCTGCAACGCCGGTAGATGTAGTCGAGCTTCTCCTCAACGGCGATGCAACACTCTTCGAGCACGTGATTCGCTCCATTTTGTAAAAATATTGAGGATGCTGGTGAGCCGTGGTGGAGGAGTTCCCAATAGAGGACGTAGTGTCCAGGGACGTGGGAGGTATCGGCGTAGCTAGTATACTCGACGAGGAGGGCGTTGTACGGTTCGAGAAGCTTCTTGGCGGCCGAGACGCTCTTGTGGAGGTCCTCCTCGTTGGTCTTGTCGTTGTCGATGCTGAGGAGGACGTTTCTCCTGCATATGAACCGGAATTGTGGCGCTTTGTTGTGAAAACCCATCACTTGTAGCACGTCCCCGATTCGATACCGACTTAGTCCTGTGTTATATATATATTGGATGCCACAATCAATAGGGTATAATAGTACTTGATTTATGTGAAATCATTGAATTAAGGAGACTTTCTAAATCATGACTTATCAATTAAGTGGGTCAGTTAAAATAATTTACCTTATAGATTACTTTGTTGTAAAGCTCATATAACCATTGCTTGCCAACTCAAGTTAATTTTAAATATTATGTTGAAGTAAAGAGTTTATTTTCTTGCTAGTTATACATAGTAATACTTGTTATCCCACCTGTTTAAAGGAATAATTCGCAATAATATCTCCTGTATTTTATGTTATATATAGAAAAAAAAGGTCTTTCGTGTTCTTTTTGTTATTTTTAAAACAGGTTTTTTGAAGAAAAAACACGCAAAAAAAAAAAAAAATTGTATGTTCTTTGGTATAATACAGTAGAAATTTTTATGGTAATAATTTTGAATCATCCACTGTATTAAGACCAATGGACCCCACGTGAGAATATTGTGTAGCAAAAAGCTGCTAGCTAAGTCAGACCTTAACATTAAGTGTTAAGGTGTAATATATTTATGTTTATGTAACCATTCAAATTAGATAATTAAGACCATAAAAATATGAACAGAATTAAATCATAATTACCAGCAAAGGTGGTGACGACCAATTCATAGTAACAGCCACGTTTAACATGCACCAAATCAACAAGCTTATCAACAGGCACCTCCTCCTCCTCAGCTATGTCCATCAAAAGTGTCCCATTCTCTCCCAATGGTATGAACTCAAAGTAACACATATTAGGCAAAAGGGTGAACGCCACGTCAGCAGGGTCACAAAGGGGCTTCAAATTGACCCCAAAGTAACACTCTGACGAAGCATACATTGTACAAACCAACGGCAGTTTCCCTTCACTGTAGTACTCCAAAGCCGGTATGTACTGAGCCATTGACCCAGTAATCACTGCCTCAATGTACTTTGCCCTGGGCCAAAGCCTGCACAATATGCCCTTCCACGACGACCGGCTGCAAATCTCCTCGATCTCGTCGGCCAAGGACGGGTCGGGGGAAGAAATGACGGAGACCATGGCGGAACGACACCCGGGGTCCGTTATTATGGAAGGGGCCAGCTGGCCCCTGCGGATGTCGTTGCATAGGCTGGGCCAGTTGCGCTCCAGGAAGGAGATGGCACGGAGGAGGGCTGAGGCGAAGACCGCGCCAAGGCGGAGGACTTGGTGGCGGTGGACGAGCCCCGCCAGGAGCTGGCAGTACATGCTTTGGTTGCTGTCGTAGCAGAGGATGGCTTGGTCAGGGCTTGTGTAGCTGTTGAAGGCGTCCTGAGCCCGGCACTTAAAGTGCTTGCTCTTGTAGTAGCTGGTCAAGACGGCTCGGGCCGGTAAGCCGCATGGCGTGGACATCTCGGCCTTGACGAAGTAGAGGAACATTGCCTTGCCCTCATCGAGACCGGGGACATACCTAATAAGTCGACCAATCAGAAATTGCCACGTAAATTTGTGTGATAATATATATATATATATATATTCATAATGAACTCAAAACTCATGTTTAATTTTTTGTATTTCAAATAATGTCCATTCAACTATGTCATGAAAAACACATAAAATAAGTAAAATTTAAATAACATGACATAATTTGATTGTTACACACTATGTCATAAAAAACACATAAAAATATGTTTAAAAATTTTAAATAACATGACATGATTTGATTAGTAGTAGATACTATTTAGAGCATCTCAAGATTTGAGTTCACATAAATAATTTGTCCATGAAGTATATCAATTCTAGCAAGCAATCAAATC
Organism: Artocarpus heterophyllus; assembly: GCA_025403435.1. Classification (NCBI taxonomy): domain Eukaryota; kingdom Viridiplantae; phylum Streptophyta; class Magnoliopsida; order Rosales; family Moraceae; genus Artocarpus; species Artocarpus heterophyllus. The sequence goes on along the minus strand of CM046354.1, from coordinate 15,406,785 downwards.
GAGACAAATTTGTATGAACCACGTTCTGGAAAAAAAAAAAAAAAAGGAAATAAGCTAGAGAATAAAGTTTAAATTGTTTGTTCAAGAAATGATTAGTCATAAGGAGTTTTGCAACTTGCATATTATATAAAGCCTAGCCAATCGTCAATTTGATACTGAAAAAGTAAAATATAAGGAACAAAAATCAATGAGGTTCATTGAAGGAGGGTATATTCATGCAACAAACCCAACGTGAAAATATCGGCTATACTTTTGTTTTTATTCTTTTTCTTTGGGTATAGTGGTTTCCACATCAAAATTAAGGCACACTTCTATGTGTCTACGATGTGATAGGAGGTTCTTTTATTCATAATTTAGCGTTGGCTTGACCAATATATGGTGTCCCATCTATTGGGCCCTCTTCAAGTAAAGTAGATAAGAACCCAAAAATCAAGCTGGGATAAGGTTTCACGAAAAACTTTCTGGGAAGCAAATGGGATCAGAATCACCAGAAAAGAATTAGTTGGTGTTATAGCTATAGGTCAAGAAAAGAGGAAAAGGATATGTTGCATGCAAGCGCATCATCACTCTGGCCGCCCCTCCATGGCTTGGAAAGGACTATACATGAAAAAGGAACTTTGGTTCAAAAATTGGAATTTGGAGCAAACTGTCGCATATTTTTGCACATTTCCCTTTTCCTATAGTTGATATTAATATGTATGATAATGAAACTTATGGCACAACAGTATTACTATTCATGCATGCATGGACAATATGGAGATCAAGAGTACTATTCATAATTACTGGTTGATGATTGGCATGATGAGGTTATATAGAAAGGTTCGACGGTCGAGATCTTCCGCGATCGATGGCGTCATTTTAGGCTCCCCTGCTGATGTCCCAGAGCTGAAAAATGTAACAAACCAACAATTTAGTTCATGCTCAGACCATATTACATATATGCAAATATTACATATCTCAATAACAAAAATACTTATAAAACAAAAGGTTAACTACGCTAAAGACATATATATATGTGTGTATATATATGTGAAGAGAGAGAACCTGCATAACATTTCAGTTATGGGGTGGCCAGTAATGAGGGAGGAGTCTTCTCCATTGGAAATTCTTTCAATATAAGGCTGAATATCCCTGTAAGTAATGACTGGGACACACTTCTTAAACTGTGAAATATCTTTTGTGCCCTTGTCAATATACTGACTCAGATACTCAGTTCCACAATTTCTTGTCAAGATCTCTCTCAGAATTTCGTCCTGAACTATATCAGCCTCAGATGTCAGCCTCTCAATCTCCCTCAAGGCCTCTTCACCTTTGTACTCCAGTTTCTTTCCGTCCATATTTTTGTTTGGCAAGTACAATATTATATGAAAGAATTAGGGACAAGAAAAGAAGAGGAGATAATTATCAATATTATATAGTACTACTCAGAAGCTATGTTGAACAGTTTTTGGAAACCAGTCGGGGTTATATATAATGAGCTAGCTTGGCTATGTAACACATTGGTCTCTAAAGTTGGTTTTGATTAATTAAAAAATAATAATAGTCATGAGAATAATTCAAAAAGAAAAAAAGAGTTAATTATAGCCTTTGTGATTCCACATTACATAATATTGCAATGAAAAAGGAGGCAGTTGGTGCTGATGCCATCCAAAATGCATGCGGGTCCCACCTAGCTTTTGTTTTGTTTTATCCAATTGGCACAATATAGCCTTACCGCGTGATGTACAAATCATGACCAATTGTTTGAATGCTTGATCATATGCAATTGGTTAATAAGTTAAATATTAATCTCAAACAATATAATCCACACATGTACAAACAAACAATATTCAAGGCCAAATGGTGCCTTCTTTGTAGCTTGGACTTGTGTTGCATATTGCATACTACTGTTTATTTCCTTTAAATTTTCACTACATATTTACCCAAAAAAAGTTTCATATTAGTAAAATATTTTCACTTAGGATCTAATTATAAGTATAGTGGTATACACTTTTTCTTCTTTTAAAGAATGAGCCCCATAAATTCAAACAATCTGAATTTAATCTCTACTAAAAGAATTCCTAAATTATTATTTTTTTACTATTATATCCTTGTAGATTGTCTGCATGCTGTTCTTCTGACACAAGATGATATTGTATTAATCCGGAAACATGACGTGAGAGAAGATTATACTAGGAAACTAAACCCCACATTTTGTCCTGGTTGTTTGTGATTAAATAGCATATCATTCACTCACCTTCTAAAATCTAGCAGGACAAATGACGTACGTACTCAAATACATCATTAATATATATTTTATGGACGACAAAGAGATATCATAAGTATCTGGTTCTACATCATGGCTTGTCCACAAGTTAAAGAGCTCCTTTTTTTTTTTCCCCTTCCCCTTATTTTTTCTTGTCTCAATGAAAAGCATCGGAAAAGTTGAGAAAAGAAAATCACTAACTTTGTTGACGGTATTTGTTCCCCTAGTCTTTATTAAAAAACAGAAAGCTGACGTGCAAAACATAAGGGCAAAAAAAGGATCTTTTATGGTAAAGCCCTACCGGTTAAGGTACACCAGAAAAGATTTTAATCCAAGAGTCCAAGACATTAACAAACAAAGTCGTCATGTTTTTAGCCATTGAAAAACAAAACAAAACAAACAAATCATCTCAAAGAATGACAAACCCACCGCATTAGCCAAAAAAGTTATTCGCTAATGCCATGTTTATGACATTGGAAGGGATAACAAGGAAGTTTGATCATAATCTTTTCTATATTATGTTTGATATAACCATTCAATGAACTGGATCAAAATGCTTAATTTAGGGGATTTCATATCACCTTTGAACTAAATTAGAGGATAGAAATTAACTGAACGGTGTCATATAGTTGGCAATATCTTTTATATATATATATATAGTGTTTGGGAAAAAAGCTCAAACTACAAATAATGTAAATCTCTCGTATGTACAATTCAATATCTCTCTATATATATAATCATAACACTCAATGAGAGGTTGGTGAATGGCAAATGGTGAGAGATACATCCAATAAATTAAATAACATTAATTCCCTAACACACATGACAATTCTAGCAAGACAACGATGGTTGAGAGGAAGACAATGTTTTTTCCACACAAGGGAAAATTTGGGGATAGTGCAGAGAAAAAGCTAACTTTAGACCGTGATTTCTTTCCATGTGAAGGTGGAGCACATATATGGCGTGCCACCACTAAAATCATGGTGTCCTCCATTACCTCCTTGGAAGTACTATTCTTTTCTGAATCATTTTTCACTCTCTTTCTTTTTTCTCAACTCGGCCAAAAACATGTATAATTAAATCATGATCGTTCCCGTACGTACTTCCAAAAACACAAATTCGTACATGATCTTATCCACATGCAGAGTTTTGATGGTGGCGAATAGGGTAACCATTTCGTCAGCAAATAGAGTGGAAAAGCTTATAATATGGCTTACGAGTCAAATTTATGTAAACCCGTCGTCAACAATATTGAAGTTTAGTCATGTTTAGCTTAATAAAACTCGGTTGTCGTCTATGTTACGACTAATTTCATGGAACATGTCACTGTGTCTTTGAACCAATGGTGATCACTTCGAAATAACAATCCTGTACGGGATGGATTGGGCTAGTCCTTTAAAAGCCTGTTTGTCTCTGATATGATATCATGAAGGCATTGGACTTACTAAAGACTTGAGTTTCTATTTTAAAATGTTAACTTATTAAGTAGGGCGACCCGATATCTTTATAAGTTGGTAGTTATTTTAATATTTAAATAATATGAAACATAGATTTATTTTGTAAACATAGATTTATGTTGTCCTTACTTGGAAGTTGATATACCTTCAAATCTGATGCTTTTCAACCACTTAAGCTACAAATTTAGGATTGAAATACATACAACTTATGTGGCCTTTGGTGTATGGATTTAGGCCAATTCACACTATAGAGATGGTTAAAACTGGCGTTTGGTGAAAAAATAACTAAGATCGGTTTAAACCATGGAGGCATTTTTAAACCGGCTAAAACACTCAAAATTCAAACTTTGCACCCCCAAGTTCATACAATTTGAACTATTTTATACAGTAAAAACCAATTTGATTCTCGTTTTCCTTCATAAACTATAATTTTCTAAGCACCAGTCTCATTTTAAACTTAATGTGATGTTTTACTCTCGTTTTAGACTTTTACAATTCAAATGCTAATTCAAAACCATTATTCAAGCCACACAATTTAGAACTCATAATACAAACTATAAAATTCTAAACCACATCATTCTAAACCTGGACACGAAAACAAACTCTTAGTAGTTCATGCATGCATATGTAACTTTTGTTTTAACTATTATATTTTAACCCACAAATATACAAATATGAAACGAATAAAAGGGTACTCATTTTATACATGCCATGTTATGTTTTGTGTGTGTGTGTGTGTTTATATTAAGGTAAAACGTTTACCAAAACTGAAAAACATTAAGGTAAAACATGACATATCAAAAGATAAAAATAACTATTATTAAGATATGGGCACATAATATGGTAATGGGCTTTAATACGTGGCAGCTCCTTCTTGAATTGAACTTTTACCTTATCCTCTTTCTGATCAATGCCTTACGAAACATTCACATGGCATTTCTTTGGATGTGAGACAAAAGGACCAAAGAGGAAAAGGGGCTTTATATTCATAGTGCGTCTGTGCAAGCACTAAAACTGCAAGCAATTTTTTTAGGGCACAACACATTTTGGACGCAAGAAAAATGAGCCAAAGCAGATGTACAAAAATGCCAGCTTGAACCAAAAAGCAACATGATGTATGGCTGCTTTAAATTTCTTTTGGGGGAATCTGGACGTGGCGATCTGTACAGTTTATCAATAAACAGAGAATATTTAGTAGTTTAGCTATATATGTATATTCCATTTCTCGTTTTGGGGCTCTCACTTTGGCTATTTTCTTTGTCTACCCACGCCGATCTGTGACCAATGGAACGAGACATATATATGCATTTTTTGTGTCTTTTTTTTTTATTGTTGTTTCTTGCATTTATCACACAATTGTAATTTATTGTTTGAATTTACAATTTTGACAATTTGTACCTTCAATTTATAATTCTATAACAAATTATTTCCATTAACTACAGTATTATTATTATTTTTTTATAAACATTGACATATAACTTGCATATAGATTGTTAAATTGAGAGCATAAATGATCAATTTTATCTATTTTAGCTCAAATTTATTGGAATTAGAATATTTGATTAAGAACAAAATATTTTGAATCAACTTTCTTTTAAATATACAATTAAGTTAATATTGATGTTTTTTAAAATACATTTTATTGCTCTTAATTAACAATACATATACAAATCACATGTTGATTTCTAGCAAAATGTTAACATTGTTATTAATTAGGAGTGGTTTAGTACACAAATATAAGTTTAATAGACAAATACCAAAATTCAAAGCGAAATGAGAAAATTGCAATTGTGTGATGAGCTCAGGATGCTACGGTCCAGTGCAATGTACTCAGCCCTTCTTTGTTGTGCGACTACTTCAGTGGCTTTCATTTCACCTTTCTTGGCATTATTCTGTTTCATTAGAATCCTTTTCTTTACGCGTTGTTGTCAAGAGCTTTTGCTAATTTGGATTTGAAGTTGTGTTTTTACTACGAAATAATCTTGTGTAGTTACTTAAAGAAGGCAAATAAAAAGCATGCTCGCCACCATAATATTGTTTTTGAGTCTTTTTGTTTCAATTTTTGATTAATTATACTTTGATTAGTATTTCTTGTTCTTGTGTTATGTGTGTTGGAATATGCGCCATGTTTGCATCTAATCAGCGTCCAAGTTAAGCAAGTTCACAGCAGGAAATCAAAGACTTTTGTTCTATTGATTTTAATGGTTTTAAAAAAAGGCTCTTTTCATTATAATTATTCGCATAAACTGCTAGCTATATATAGCCTATATTTCCGTTTAAAGAGGTCTACATTTCTGTCTTGTCTTGTTGTGTAGTTCATCTAAATCTGTACTAATGATCTGCAATATCAGAAATTGGACAAAGAGCATAAAAAACAGATCACGCAAAATCTAGTATTTTGCTCTCAACCATAAATTTTGATCCGATGGGCTTGTTTATAATGTTTTGTTTTATGTGGACCTAATTTGTTGACTAAACCTAACTAAATGGGTAAATTTTAAAGACAGCAACCGTAATCTTAATAACTCTCATGTATAAATGTGTACATATATATATATATATATATATATATATATGTATATGTATATATTTTCTTTTTCTTCTTTCTTTACGGTCTTTAAAGAAGAATAAACGAGCAGTACTGAGCTTGTAATATTTTAAAAGGAATTTATCTTTTTGTATCTTTTGTTTTACGTTTATTCAAAAACTATACTTTTTTTTATTTTATTAAATTTATACTTTTAGATTTGATTTAATAGAAAAATCTATACCTTTTCTTGGTTAATAATTAATTTTGACCTTTTAAATAATCAAATTATCCATAAGTAAAAAAGAGGAAAAAATTATAAAAATCAGAAAAAAATAAAACAAAAACATACAAAAACCCTTGGTTTAAAGTTTTTAAAGTTTTCTTATTTTTGTATTTAAGGATTTTTTAATCAAAAGCGAAGGTTTACAAAAAAAAAAAAAGAGTATAAATTTATATATTAAATCTAATTTAAGGATATTTATTCAATGAAATCAAACACCAAGTAATAATGTTTAAATAAACCTAAAACATAAGGTATAAAAAAATAAACCTCATATTTAATTCATAGTTTCATATTTTCATTAGGGGACAATAATGCCTTATACACGTATTACATCACCAAGTACGGTATTGTTAATTATTCGGGTGTATCTCGCCTTTAACTTCTAATTACTTAATGCAGAATAGCACAAATTCAAAAAACTCTTGTCTGTTGTTTTAGTGTTTCAAAATACCATTTCATTATAGTAATATAGTCCCTCTTTTACGAGAAAATTAGGTGGCATACCATAATATTTATATATCTTTAAATTTTTACTATAATTTTATTGTAGTTTAAATTTATGTCATATTTTGTTAACCTTTCACCAAGTTATGTGGCATTTATCTGAATCTCAAATATCAGTGGCATACATCGAAAGTGAGGATTTTCGTGGCATTCCTCAAAATTACAACTCTTTTTTCCCACTCATACCCACAAAATGACTTTTATTTTATTTTTTCTCAATAATGCATTATACGATTTTACAAGACTGCTATTTAATTAACCAAAGATATTCTCAATTCTAAAGTGAAAATTTTGGAGAAAAACGTCAACTAATTAAATACAACTCACACACCCTCAATACTATATCCAAAACAACTGCATTTTCTTTCCTTTTTTTTTTCTTCATTCTCTTTTACGCCGTTTGGAAAAAGAAATGAACAAGCACTGGAAATTTGAATGCACAGTTTGATTAACAGAAATCCATTCGCATCCATGCATATAAATTACCAGCCGACAGAAGTTTAAGTTCTAAGGAGAGCAATCTTTTGCAAACATGTTCAAGTTCAAGTTTACATTTTAGTATTACTAATATAGAATCCGCCGTATAACTAATATGTATAGGATTTAATTGCAAAATTATACAAGAGAGGAAACTTCTTAAGCAAAGGAAATCCAAAAACAAAATTATTAAATGTCGTTTGGATTTACGAGGTGTCGTTTATATCATTAAGTAATTAAAAGACTAATGGGCAATTTAGTTTGGCCTGCTTGAGGCTTTGCTCCCTTAAATTTTTGATTAGGCACTAAAGAAATATGTATTATGATTAATTGACAATGATCCACTTAACCTTTTATCACCGGGCTCTTTGCCCCCAGTTATGTGGTTATTAGGCATTATTGTGAATTAGCATTTATCATAAATCTGGTAACAATTATGCCAAAATAATAAGCTAATATGACATACATGAGGAAAACAAAAAATAAAATAAAATAAAAGTGGATTAGGTTTTGCAAGTTTATAGTTCTATTTTACAATTTCAAAGTTAAAGTTTACAAGTAATCATATATTATTTAATATGATATATAGTTTTATTTTTGCAATTCTAACATTCAAATTCGTAAGTACTTATATTGAATTCGTAAGTAATCATATTCCACCTTTAAAAAAAAAAACAAAACAAAACAACAAACTGATTATATTCTTGAAGCTCCCGACATTGTTTAAGACTCCTATCCAGGGAGGTGTTTTTTAGGACTTGAAAATTACAAAGTAAGAAATTTCTTTATATTATATATATATATACCTATCCAGGGAGGTGTTTTTTAGGACTTGAAAATTACAAAGTAAGAAATTTCTTTATATTATATAATATATATATATATAAACAATGCATAAGTTTGAATTCTGAGTTGGATGTTTTAGAGAAGTTTTTCAGGAATTGACTGTGGAAGAAGAAAAGTTGGAAGAAAAAAGAAAGAGTTTGAGTGATCAATTGAGAAGAAAAATGACTCGAGGGACAAATCTATAAGGTCTTTTTTCTTGTTTCACTTGGTCCCACCACATGTTATAACTCAGCCGCAGGCAAGCAAAAGCACCCCTTAATTAATCACATGAATTTGTTATTTGGATGGAAATTAGTTTCCATAATATGAAATACGTGATAAATGTTGATAGATAAACGGTGACAGAACCATAATATTTTTTCAGGGAGCTAGAGTAAAACAAAAGTTTTTTAGACTAAATTCGTTGGTAATAGAGTATAATTAGCAGTAAAAATAACGGGTGTCAATGAAAAGCTTTTAAATATCTTATATAAAATTTGGAATTAGGAAATTTTAGATGGGCAAAGTTAGAAAATTTAGCTCAAACTTAAGGTTAAAAACGAGAAGTTCAATAACATTCAGGTTAAAATTTAAAAAGAAAAATCTAGGGGTGCTAAACAAGAAAATAAAAATAAAATGATATATAATTTCAAAAATAAAATTAAAGCAGCTAGGTGAGCTCAAGAGGATTGCGCTCCTAGACACTATTCAGTTTCCTCTTTGGCCCAATACTACTTTTAGAGCCTTGTTGTTCACCGATCGACTTCCTTACATAAATTTCAAAAACAAATATTCCTAAACATTTAAAAGCCAATTTTACCCTCTATTACAACAACCCACACTCAAAAAGTTAAAATTAATTTTGTTTTTATATTCGTTAAAAGAAGTATGTTTCAAACTTTCTCATTAAAGCGATAGAATCAAAAAACAGTACCACAAAAGCAATATTTGTCAAATTTACCCGTAAATAACAATACAAGATCATTAGTATTGAATAAAAAAAATTCACCACTAGGTGAGCTAAAATTTAGGGAGCTAATGTCAATTAGTCTAATTAAAAAAAGGGCATCGCTAACAACAACAACAATAATACAACGTCGTTAGTGCTTAATAAAATAATTTTGGGACTACGTTAACAGGTGAGCAAAAATTTAGGGAGCTACTTTTAATGGAAGGACTTCTTTAGGATTCTCATGGTGTATGTTGCATTCGAGTACATGAACAAAAGTGCATATCAAATCTTAGATGTACGAAGTCAGACTGCAAAACTTTCCACAATTTTAACGGTGCTGATATCTCGATCTCTTGAAAGGAGATCCGTAAATCATGATGGCTGACTGTTTGGACAGATTGTTAATGGTTGTATGGCCTGTGAGTTTCTCCATTCTCTCTCTCTCTCTCTAAGCTCTCCCACATGGTTGTGGCTGCTCTCGCTTGAGCCGACAATTTTTCAGCTTCTCAACCTCGAAAACAAACAATTTTTCTGCTTCCATGCTTAGAGACTTCAAATTCCAAAAGATTATCTCTTGCTCTGTAAAAAGTCTACACTTGGTGTTTGGCAAGTGTTGTCAGAACCATTTTATGGTCCAACACATTATAACATGTAAATGTTTTATACTATAATAAGCTCTTATTTTTTTACTGTAGCATGTAAGAATTTTATACTGTATAGTATGCCTTTGATTTCTTGAATAGCCTTGTTTTTCTTGAATCAAATTCTTCAGCTAGTATATTGCGGCATTTACTTTCTCTCCTTGCCTTTGATGCCAAATATGCACAAAAGAGTTTTAATCTTATGATAAAAAAACACACCAATTCTCAAATCAACCCTCAAATTAAAAACCAGTTTTCTACTGATATTCAACAATGGATTGGCCATTAATGGAAACTTCCTCCTATCTTTAAAAACTGGTCGTGACTCCACAAAAGAGCATTTATCATTTTCGATGGTTCAAAGTTTATACAATATGTTTTTAAAACATGTCCAAGTTACTAAAATTGACTCCTTAGTTAGTCTTGATTATTGAATTGTGTTCTTTTTTTCAATGAATAAAAAAAAATCAGATTTTACGACAACACGAGGCTAAAAGCTAGACAATCTTATGTTACTTAGATTACATCCATCTAAATTAAAAATTTCATACAATCCCATTGGAAAAAACAATGTTAGGACATTTGAAATGGCTTTAAAGAAAAAAGCTTCCACTAAGAATTTTTCGTTTTCCTGGAATTCCTTTCTCTAAACAGCAACTAATTGACTAATACTGTCCAGCCTGACAATACAACTTAAAAAGTTGAAAAAAAAAAAAAATCAAGTCTCCTTCTAAATTTTCGTTCTTTTAGTTCTTTTAATGTTCACTGCATACAAGGAAGCAAAAGTTATCCCTTTACCTTTTCTCGTGAAGATGAAAGCATATCAATCTAAAAAACTACAAATAACACAACAGAAGCAACATCGTGCATCAATAGAATGGTATGAATCATGCTCAAATCAATAAGGACCCGTTTGTTTCTATATTCGAATCACAGTTCGAATCATTTTGCTACAATATTTTCTCTCACAAAAATTTAAATCTTCATTCAAATACTCGAACCAAACGGACAGTAAAAATAAAACTTAAATAGATGTACGGATATTGTGATACCTTCCAATAATAAGCATAGCCATGATCCACTACGAAGTCATTAGATGATAAGAGGAAAATGTCAGTTACTCCATAGATATCATCTTGTGCAAGACTCCCCTAAACGCAAACGGACTCAGTAAGAGATATAAAGTTTAGTGAGAGTGGGTGGCTTGAGTGATTCAGTGGAAAAAGAAGACTTCAAAGAATATAAGAGAGGAAATATTAAAATCTTCAAAGTATGAAAGAATTCATTCTATTAAAAAAAGTAGACGGAGATGTCATCCTAAAAAGCAACGACAAAATATTTTTTGACTTTGTGGAAGGCCACCACTTTCTTACCCTGCAAGCAGATAGAGAATTCCATAAACGATTCTTAAAAAATAATAATAACGATAAGTAATAATAATATGTTACGTACCTAGATAGCTTTTCATCAACTGTTAAAGATAAATAACCATCAAAAGTGACCCATCACTTTATTTATTTATCAAGCTCGTTACCATTAATGACAGAATAGCTTATACTTGGTATAACAAAAATGAAAACTTAGTATTATTTGGTCATGATAGTCATATTAAGAATTTCTAATAGGGTGTTTGGAAGAGCAGTTTAAACCATCTATTTGGGTTTAAAAAATGTAGCATGTAAGAACTTTATACTATTTATATTTCAAACAATTGGTTTAAACTATTCTTCTAAACACCTTATAACAAGTTTGTTTTAGTTTGTTGTACGAAATATATTATTACTTTTAAATAGAATTTCAATGTTACAAGTATATATAAAAAAAAATATTGGGTAATATAAGATTGATCACAAGTTGGTTTTATGTTTCTACTCTTTAAATATTGAGTGTTTGGTTATAATTTCATCAAGATCCTTATATTTGATTTCTAAAAGTGTATTTGTCTTTTTAAATGATGCATTTCATTTAAAGTCAAAAAAAAGATGGTTTTTGAATGATTTGAAAAACATAGACAATACTTTTGAATTTTAAAAATCTAAAAACAAATATTGTATTTAGCTAAAACACGAGAAATAGTTTTTGTATTTTCTCAAAAATTAGGGAACTACTTTCAATTAGTCTATTTAAAATGAAAACGTTGTCGTTGGATTCTCATGGGGTAAGAGGGATGCGAGTACAGGAACAAAGATACACTATCAAATCTCGGACGTCCACGTACTGCAACTATTCCAACATCGTCAACGGTGCAGATCTCTCGAAAGGAGAGCCACGAATCGTGATGCTGGGTGACACGTGGCTTTTCCACAGCTAGTAGACAGTTTGGATAGATCGTTAATGGTTGCAGCGTCTATGAATTTCTCCGTTCTTTCTCCTCTCTTTATCTTTCTAAGCTCTCCCATGGCTGTGGCTGCTCTGGCTCTGAACCAGCAATTTCTCTGCTCCTCAACCTCAAAAACAAGAAGAACACTTTCATGGCTGCCAATCAGAACTTCCACACTTACCCACTTCGAATTTCGAAAGAACAAGTCTCATCTCTTGTTTATCTCTTGCTCTTCTTCTTCAACTTCTCAGGATCCTGAAGCCAATACAGAGACTGCCGCATCTTGTGTCAACTTGGGTCTCCAGCTTTTCTCCAAAGGACGGGTATTTTTTCATTTTTTTTAATTTAATTTTTGGGTTTCAATTAAGTTTTTTGTTTTATTAGATTATAGTTCTTGATTTCTTTGGCCTTTTTATTGTGTCGTTATTCAAAAGTTTGAGACTTTGCATTGAAAGAACTTTCTAGCTTCTCTTACGAGCTTTATTTTTTTTTTTTCTTTGGTGGATTGTTGAGAATATAGTTTGGTCTTGTTGCTATGTGAGTTTTATATGATTCCTTCATAATATTTCCCTCAAGAGTGGTTTACCAAACCACAAAAACATGCAATGCAAAGGCTTTGGGATTGGAAGAGGAAAAAAAATAAGTAAAAGTAAGAAAATGAGAAATGGAATTGATTATAAGATGGTGAAATCCTTTCTAATATTTCAAACTTAGAAATGAATCTTATCAATGTAAACTTTGATTACATAAAGTAAATCTTACTTTCATTTCCCTTGACCTGAAATTGATACCAAGGGACGCAAGAATTAGCATTCCATTTTTTTTTTTGTTTTGAAAGGATTAGCATTCTATTCATCACTTCATATATAGTGCTCGTCCTGCTAAGCTACCATTCCTAATTTTGCAAGTAAGTAAACAAACCTATATTACTGCTGATGAATATGATGCTCGTAGTGTCCTAGTAACATTTGTAGAGAATTATGTTGTTTTTTTCTTTTAGAGTCTTTTCAATGCACATTTGCTTTCTTGACATGTTTAGTTTTTCTTTTCTTTTCCTTTTATTATGACATGTACAGTCGGCGCATTATGTTTTTATATGAAAGAAATTTGATGCCTTGTCTTTCAGGTTAAAGATGCATTAGTACAGTTTGAAACAGCGCTTAATTTAGAACCCAACCCAGCGGAGGCTCAAGCTGCTCTCTACAACAAAGCCTGTTGTCATGCATACAGGTATTTATCTCATCTTTTTTTTTTTTTAATCACCGTTTATATTTCCTTTTGCCCAATACTAGACAGCTTTCCTCCATTTAGAATTCAGCAACCATAATGAAAATGGAGATAGAGTCTTAGAGGTTGTCTATAAATGAGAATTTGGGTGATTCATATAAGCTCATAAAGCAAAACTATATTTGTCAGCCTCCTCAATTTAATCCCTCCTTCCTGGGGAATTTCTTTCGGATTAATATGGAGCATAGCTGTTCTCAAATTCAAACTAAGATTCATTCAACAAAAGCATGGTTATACTTATGTGGAATCATATTAAATCTGATCAAACCTATTGACGTCTATTTACGTTTACCTAAGTCTACTATGAAATCTTGGATTATATACTTATGTTACTCCTTTATTTTTCTGTTCGGAATTCAACCGTTAGGTTCGCTTTAAGGAATTCCTTTATATGTTGATGGATCTACATTTGTTGTTTTTCCTCTTTTCCACATTTTGAGGTAGAGAGGAAGGAAAGAAAGCTGCTGACTGTCTTCGTACGGCATTGAGGGAATACAACCTCAAATTTGGTACAATTTTGAATGACCCCGACCTGGCCTCTTTTAGAGCTTCGCCCGAATTCAAGGAATTGCAAGAAGAGGTTTGTTGCTGAACTTTGTCTGCTTAATGTCTCTTGTTATAGATCCTTTTCAGATGACAATTATGATTCTCGCAGATTCTAGACACTACAGTGAAAAGTTCCATTTCCTTGGATGTTCTGAAGTTTTGGAACATGAAAGTGATTTAACCAAGTTAAATCCTTGTCCATTTTGGAGTTATTCATAAAATATTATGTCCTATATCACAGGCTATACTTGGTGGGGAAGATATAGGGTACAGTTTTCGAAGAGATCTTAAACTCATTAGTGAAGTCCAAGCTCCATTTCGTGGAATTAGGAGATTCTTTTCCGTGGCATTCTCAGCAGCTGCGGGAATTTCACTGTTTTTCACTGTACCTAGACTATTCCGTGCAATACAAGGCGGTGACGGTTCTCCGGATCTCTGGGAAACAGCCGGAAATTTTGCCATTAATGTTGGAGGTAGGCATGAAGCATTCATGACAATGAGAAAATATTTGCTTATGACCATGGACTTTGAGGAGAATCCTAAGAGACGTCATTTCAATTAGGAATCACTGTGTTGAGCATTTTTGTTGAATGCATCTTCTATAACTTTCTTCTTAACATGACTAAACTTTTGAATCAGCAATCTGCAGGTATTGTTGTTCTTGTAGCATTATTTCTATGGGACAACAAGAAAGAGGAGGAACAACTTGCCCAAATAACTCGGGATGAAACTCTGTCAAGGTTGCCTTTGCGCCTTTCCACTAATCGGGTTGTTGAACTCGTTCAGCTACGGGACACTGTTAGGCCTGTTAGTATCAGCTTCTTTTTTCTTTTTTTTTTTTGGTTCTTATATCAAATTCTACAATGCTCTCTGTAAATTCTCCAATCAAGCTTGGATTTAGGTTATTTTAGCAGGGAAAAAGGAGACTGTTTCTTTAGCAATTCAGAAGGCAGAGAGGTTCCGGACTGAACTCCTTAGACGAGGTGTTCTTTTAGTTCCCATTGTCTGGGGTGAAGGCAAGGAACCACAAATAGAGAAGAAAGGCTTTGGGGCACCTCAAAAGGCAACAGTTTCTCTTCCTTCTATTGGGGTAAGGTTGTTAAGGCCTCCAGTGATGTTATATGTTTGTGTTTGTTGAGTAATTACAGATATATATTAGCAGAACTAAATGGTAATACTAATCACTATTTATGATTAATGGTTTTGTTCCTCACGAACATTGTCCTGCTCAGGAAGAGTTTGAGAAACGAGCTCAGTCTATAACTGCAAAGTCAAAGCTGAAAGCTGAAATTCGATTCAAGGCTGAGGCCGTATCACCATCAGAATGGGAAAGGTTAATCTACTCTACACTTATCATATTTACACTCTTATGTTTTTTTCCTTTTTCTTGTTTGTGATGGCCGAAAGTTTGTTGTGTATTTGTTGCTGTGAAAGAAGCATTGCAATTTGATATAGTTTTAAGTGTTGGCCTATTGAATTTCATCTAATATCAGAACTATAAACTTCTATAAATTGAAAGTTAACGCATTCTTCTAGCTAACAGTTCTAGCAAACGGTATCCTTAATCTTTTTTAGGTGGATAAAGGATCAGCAGAAATCTGAAGGAGTCACTCCCGGTGAGGATGTCTACATTATACTGCGGCTAGATGGTCGGGTTCGAAGGTCAGGGAAGGTTAGTCCATAGACTTGAACACCTAGTTGCTCAGCGCAAACTGACGTAGAATGGGGAATCGACAACTTCTATAGTGCAGTGAGATTGAAACCTTGGGCATGTTGCAAGTTGAGTTATAGAAATAAGCAAAGCTAAAAATCATGTTTCAAGAGGAAGTGTTGTGCAAGTTTGAAATTTGACAATGAGAATACGTTTCTAAGTTCTAATGCAGGTTTAGTCTTTCTTTTTTTCTTTTTTAGTTGTAATTCTTTTTCTGTTAATTAAGCATGAAAAGTATGTACTGTTGGTCTTTTTTCTTTTTTTTTTTTTAATTTACTGTATGATAAAATAATTAGTAATCCCAGAAAAAAATAATAATTACTAATATAATCCCTTCCTGTTTGCAGGGAATGCCGGATTGGCAACAAATTGTACAGGAGCTTCCACCAATGGAAGCATTGCTAAGCAAGCTAGAAAGATAAAACCCTCGTCTGTTTCTCAACCGTTGTTTTTTTATTTGATCTTGTTTTTTCTTGTAATTTTTAAAAAGGACGATGAAGAAAATAGTTTTTATTTGCTTTTCTTTTTAAATCTTGAAATTTTTATGCTTTTAAAGAATGAATTCGGAATTAATTAATGTTAGGATTTTTAAAAAGCAACTGAAAAAGTTTGATAAAAAAAGATTAAATGGGTAATAAGACATTTTATGTCCTCACGATCAAGTAACAAAATAATATTTTTAAAGACTATAAGGTACACTTTTTATGTTTTTTAAATACCAAAGTACAAGGTGATGTCACATCAAAATACAAAAAACAAATTAGAGGGCATCAAAATGTTTAAAACCTAAATAAATGACATATATACTATTAAAAAATCTGTTCTCCCTAACAGTAAATAAATTATTTACCAGCAAACATATTGTTTACTTCAATTGTTTATTTATTTTTTGATATAATGTTAGTTGTTCCTTGAATTTGAACCTGCAACCAACTTGATTATTTTAAGAGAAAATTACATTTTATGACCTACTTTTAAAAAATAGGTTTATTTATGCCACATTTAAAAGAATTATGCCACACTACTATTTATTTACATGTTTAAGTTATACTATGCAAACATTTGTGGAATTCATGAAAAATAAGTGTTAAAAAGATTACATTTATGAAAATTTTCTATATTTTAAAGAGGAATTTCCATAAATATTTTTTTGAGCCCTAATATTTATAATTGCTACACATATTTTAAAATTATTGCCACTAAAAAAAATACTATAATAGATGAGAGAGATAGAGTGTCAGGGTTTGTCTATTTAAATTTGTTTGGGAAAAAGATTTAAAAATTCATACCGATTATCTTTTAAAAGTAATGAGCGATAGTGTGGTATAATATTTTTAACCATTAGACCTATTTATTTATTTATTTATTGAAAATTGGGCATGTAGGAAAGTAAATGTCAACTTTCATATCCCATTAGTATTTATTCCTTATAAAAAGGAATGAATGGCGAATATATATAGGTGTTCAAATTTAAATTTTATTAATTAATGGTTATTTAGTTCTGTAAGTTAATATTTTAGTAATTGCATTAAATAAAATTACTATTAAACAAATACTAAAGAGGGAATAAGATTATTTTGCATTACACCGTTAAATAAAAAAGTAAATACAAGACTGAAAATAAGTGATAATCATTCATATCACTTTACTTTCCTTTTTAATGGTAGTACCTTTGCTATTATATTCTTTTACAGTTTGGTAAAGGTATCCAATGAGATAATCATAACATGTAATTTTATCTATTTTGAAATAAGTTGTTTGTATGAAACAAAAAAAAAAATCAAAAATATGTTACCACGTGAAGGGAAATGTTGAGCAATACACCCAAAACGACAGTCGGTTTCCTCAAAGTATATATGATCGGTTGGTTTCAGCATCCCTTTGCATGATCACAATCCCCAAAGGCAAAACTTGTGCGAAATCCCTTAATCTTTCTCCCCCATGCAAACGGCGATGGATGACGAGAAGCGTTTTAAATCATGCAATGAGGCTTCTGAGCATCCCAATCCCTTTCCGAAGTTGATCTCGTCTTTATCTAAAGCTCCCGTGCCTGTTATGTCTGGTCCTGTTATGTTTGGTCGTGGTCAGGTTATTAGCTTTCCCCTTGCGAATGAGGATGAGAATGTGCATAATGTGCCTGGTAAAGATCTGAAGCCCTGCAACTTTCCAACAGAGGAGATGGGCCCAAAGACCTTCTATGATGCTCTCGTCCAATGGTGGACCCACAAAATTTTTAACTTGGGGTGCTATCAAAAAAATAGATATAATATTTTATTGAATGGATATATAGTTTATATGTGTTCATCATGGGAGCACAATTATAATATCTGTTGTAAAATAAGGACAAAACAAAATTTTCAAGTATTTAATAGGGGCGTGATAAAGATATATCTGAAATTTTAAAAATTTTTTAAGGTAAAACATTAATCATAAAAAATTTAATGAGGACATGTGCCCCACTCAAATACATGTGCCTCTGCCAGTGCCCTCATCACCTCTTATCACTGTGATGATCTAGTCAAATTTTATCCAACTCTTTGTCCTGGTTATGACCATGGTTACTTTGATTCCCGTCCGCATAAGTTTTGTTGATCTTAAATTTCCAAAGCCCTATTTTTTTTAATTTTTTGTGATTCTGTCATATACTGGTTTTTGAAACCCTAAGCTAGGGGCAGAGTTTTGAATGTTTGGATTTTTACTACATCAATTTCAACACGTTATTATTGTTGTTAAGATGACATCTTTTGGTCGACGAATTACTCTTTTTCTACTGCTCCAGGTTATTCATATCCTACAGACTTTATTGTTAAACCAAGTGATCATGAGTCTCTACTAGTGTGGCAGAAGGAGGAGCAGATATGGCGCTTAAGGAGTATAATAAGTTAAAGGCACTACTATAAATTTGAGATTATATTACCCTCATTTAACGACTTTTAAAAAAAAAAATTGTCGTGGTAAGGGAGAAAAAACGCGAAAGTTCACCCCAGAAGATGAAAATCGTCGTGGTAGGCGGAGAGGTCTACTACAATAGTTTTCTCTAAAAACTGTTGTAGTATATTGCACTTTCCATAACGGTTTTTCTAAAAACAGTCGTAAAAGATTTGACTTTTCATGATGGTTTTTAGGAAAAACCGTCGTGAAAGGTGCGTTAAAAACTTTTATTTGAGCTCAACAATTAGATATGAATCACAAATACAGCTCTCAAAAATACATTCAGACCCTCCCGAAACTACAATCGTTGTACCTCTTTGCCTCCATCTTCCTAATCTCCTTCTTAATTGTAAGTGTTTTATAAGGTATATTTATAAATAGGTTTTGATTTTGTTGATTATTAATCAATATTTATTGTTTTGTTGATATAAATTTATTTGGATAGTGGTATGATTAATTTGTTTTATAAATATGATCTATTATTGGAATATGATGGGTATGTGTAATTTGTGAAATTGTTTTTAATTGAATTGCATTATATATATTTAGATTTAGGACTTGCAAAATGGATAAGAAATAAATATGAGATTTTTGATTGTTTAGAGAATACATGAATAGCTTGGAAGAGTTCTTGGATTTTACCAAGACTCATGCCTATAGTGATAAAATTCGGTGTCATTGTGTTCAATGTGGATTCATTCAATTTCAATTATTAGAGGACATTTATTTTAAAATGGGATTATAAGTAGTTACCAAGCGTGGCATTTTTATGGCGAGTCTAAATTCAATCCAACTTTAGCAAGTAAAAAAATTAAGCTACTGTAGAAGATAATATGGATGATTGCGACAATATGGTTAACATTGCTAATGATTTAGAAGAACACTTTTTACATTGTCCAAACTTATTTGAGACAATAATAAATGACGCCGAAATACCCGTGTATAAGGGGTGTACCAATTTCACCAAATTGCTACAATTTTCAAAACATTGTAAAAATGATTTAATGACATTAGTAATTTTTTTTAATGATGTTGTATTTTTGTATTATATATAGAATATTTATATTAGAGTTATTTTAATTAAACAAAACATATTTGAGCGATTTGTCCCATTAGTGACAAAGTGGATTTTTTTTTCCTCTTTCTATGCGTTACTGAACTCTGAAGAGGTTATCACTAAGACAATACAATGGATCTCCTTGATTTCAGTTAATGATAACACGATGTCCCAAACCGCTATGCAGTTCTCTTTTGTTTTGGATTCCAGAAACCAACGCTGTCTTGAGAAATTAAAACCTTCTCTCTTATTTTCTGTATACAACATTTGAATATCAACTCCTAGCTTATGACATAAATGAATAAATTTAAACAAATATTGTTTTGGTTTCATCTAGTTCTTGGTGTTCTAAAATGGGTCCATGCTACTAGATTGTAGATACTTTGGGATGGGGGGTCAATATAAAATGAAAATCCCACATTCATAGCCAGCCAAGTTTCACTTTAAACAAATATTTTAGTAAAGGGTTAAATTCTATATTATTCATAAGAAACTCAAGTGACTCGAAGTTGTTGAAGTGCTTCTTGGCAAAGGGCTTTCTTGAATTCAAAACCAAAATCAATTCCTACACATCACACATAGTTAGATAAACATACTTGAAGGAAACTACGATATATGGTTAAGGGTTGTAGGCAAGTTTGATTTGAAGGGCTCCCATAAAAATGACACATTTTTTAAGCTAATGTCAGATTACATAATACTGTATTATAGGATAAAATGCTTTGAATTCGAAGATTATCAATCAACTGTCGAAATCTTTCATTTTTGTTGCCGCTTTGGCTCATTTCATTTTCTTGGTTAGGTGTTGAAGAGGCTTTCAACGATGTTAAAGTGTGTGTGCAGCCTATAGTTTTTCTTTTATGCACTTGGTAGGTATTTGAATTTGAGGAAGAGTCATCAAACTTATAATCACATTCATTGGAAAAACGAGCCTCCATTTTCATTAAATTAATCTTCCCCTTATCTTTTTATCTTCTTCTTGGGTTAGGTTTAGTGTGTTATTAACCATGGTTAGTTGTAAATAGTATTGTTGAAGAAACCAAATGTTAGGATTAGGACTCCCAAGCAGTTGAGCTTGTTGAGTAGATGGTATGAGCAGTGTAAATCTAGATGACTTTCTAGGCCAAACAAGGATTGTAGTCGTCGTTGTCCGTTTAATTACAGAACATCTCATCCTCTCTCATGAAGAAAAAAAAAAAAGAGGGTTCGTTTAGAGAATTGAAAGAACAAATATAAGTTGGAGATTTCTTTGGTGATATAAGTAAAAACTCTACCAGCAGAGCTTAATTATAAACCGTCGTATCTTGATCAGGTTTTATTAAACTGTTGTACTTATCTTAGTTAATATAATTACAATGTGAACTAATGGTTGGGATTGTATATTACCAATATGACAAAGTTTATTTTGTCATAGATCTTCATCATCCATATGCTAAAAAATGTTTAAATAATCCGTAACTTTAGAAGAATGAAGCTAAAGCAAAATACACTTTCTTTTCCTACATCGCTATCACGTGTGATGAAGAACAAAACAAAAGCATGACACTTGATCTACCACCACTGCAAGACTTCACAATTTCATGGTCTCGGCAAAATCCCCAACTTCTTTTCCACAGTAGTCTTATTGTGCAATTTTCAGAATCTAGTTGATAATAACATTACACCATCTCTACTGTCTAGACTTTCCTCTTAACAAATTTCCATGAAATTTCTTTAGCATTCCATAATCCTAGTCCTATTCCAATGACATTACATGCCAGGTATTCTACCCTTGTCATGCTCGTAAGTACCAATTTACCAGTTTTCTATGTACTAAAAAAACAAAGGAAAATAAAAATTCAAAACATTGATGATAATGAAAATCTACTTTTGTTTGATGTCATTTCTTAGAAGATCTTCTGGAAACACATATTGGGTTCGAGCACTAACCTGCCAATAAAAATCTTATAGTATAAAAAGACTCAAAAGTCAAGTGGGGAGTATTGTAAATATACACAAAAGCGTTGTCGTTTTCTTTAAACTCGACTACTTTAAAACACAGATTGCCAACCCCCTTCACTTTGTCTCGAGTATGCCGCATGCTCATGTGCACATTAATACTTAGGAAGGAAAATAGAAATATAAAGAAAAAATGGGCAACTTCTCATCCACTTTGCTAGCCATTTTGATGTTCACCACAGCTCTGGCAATTGCCTTCACCGTGGAGGGAAGCAGTGACCACCGGCTGATCAGCTGGGTGCGCACGAAGAGCAGTGGCAGTGGTGGCAGCTGCCTTGGCTCCACAGCGGAGTGCATGGCACAGAACGAATACGACATGGAGTTGGAGGGCAGCCGGCGTATCTTGGCGACCTCACAGTACATAAGCTACCGTTCACTGCAGAGGAACACTGTGCCTTGCTCTAGAAGGGGAGCCTCCTACTACAACTGCAAGCCAGGTGCTGAGGCTAACCCCTACACCCGTGACTGTTCTACTATCACTCGTTGCCGTAGTTAAAGCTAAAAGGGGGGTGCTTCTTAAATCTGCTTCTTTGCTCTTCTTTTTCCTCTTTCTTTTGGTGTTATGTTTGTTTCCTGTTTTCTCTCTTATTTGTAAGATAACCGTCTGCAATAAGATCTCTATTGATTGACATTACGACTATTTATCTACTCTGTCGTATTTTTTGAGTGGTCTATTCTGTCGTATCATTGCTATAGATGATAGTTCCAACTTTGTTTCCCCTATATTTATATAGAATATATAAAAATTATGGAGGAAGAGGAGGAGGATGATCCTGAGTTGTTTTTTTTTTTTTTTTTTTTTTTTGTTATCTCTTTTTTTTCCTCTTTCTTTGTTCTTTTTCTGATGTGCCTCTGTGATCAGGATTTTACTTTCAAATCAGAAAACAAATTCTAGGAACTGTAAAAGAGCTGAGTGGAAGTTGTTGTCTTCATATGGTCTACAAAATAGACAAGTAGTACTACATACTAATTTGATTTTGTTCACTTGATTTCTCAGCCAATTTTAGATAAGAAACTGCTGGAGTATCTCCGTGTGTTTTTTTTTTTTTTTTTGATACCACAGATTCTTTTCTTACTTCAAGTTCAAGAGCCATAATCCTGATAAGCTCTAGCGTGGTCACAATTGGAAAGAGACTTCGGTAAACAAGGTTGAGTCTCCACAAGAATACCCGAAACCAGTAACCTTTTTTTTTTTTTTGGGAAATAATTTTGTAAGGATTTTGGTTTTCAGATTTCTAAGAAGCTAGTCAGGGACTTAAATATACGATTCTACAAAAAACAGGCCGGAAAAACAAATTTTAACATGTCAAATGTAAATCCGTTACTCTAGACCAAACTCCATACAAAGCTTGCATCTGGAAAATTTCGGAATTGCAGTGACAGCGTAGTTACTCAAGAGTATAGTAATTGAGTGATGGAATACAAAAAGATAAAGGATACAAACTAGCTGTAGTATGGACATACGCACTCAAAACCTCACACTAATAACTGCTCCTCAACCACAACAATGGACACAGAGAAGCTGACATGCAATGCAAAATGAACTTTGACCAACCCTAACCAGAACCATCCTCCGGCTTCACGTCATCAGCATTTGGCTTGGATGGCGGCACAGGAGATGGAGAACCCTCCATGCCCATCTCTGTTTTTAGGTCATTGATGCTCTGTTCCAACTCATTTATGCGGGTTCCCATGTCATCAAGTGCTTTGCAGGTCAAGGAAATATAATAACATTGCCTTATAATCAGTTAAATGGCTAAAAGTAAGTAACAAGAACAATAACATACAGGCGATGATGTACATCATGAAAAACTTTATCATACGAATGCGTACGCATCAAAATTCTGTGAAACTGAAATCACTGTCTTCACCCAACTTTTTACCCCACACAACATATATTTTTGCCTCATAATCTGTCATGAAACTTTTTTCACGATATATATAATTTTCCATGACCAAAAAAAAAAGGCAGCACAAACAAAGTTTCAAACTAGCTTGGGTCATAAAAATAAGCAATCTTTTCTGTTAGTCATAAAATTGCACAAACGGCTAATCGTATAAATACAGTTGGGAAAAGTTGGTCTTTCTTTTGTTAAAAAACTGACCTTGAATTATATGCAAACTATAACAAGAAAAGGATATTCTTTGTCACAATGGAGTCAGACATCGCTTGGAACCTGGATTGCTGCAAAGAAAATCCTGGTGAGTAACACACAAGCTAATTGCTGAACATAAACTCAGAACAATTACAAGACTTACCATCTGCTGAAGAAGATCTTGCACCTGAAAAACAAAAACAATGAAACTAAGGTATGGTCTATGTTTTAGAAGGAAAACCACATCAACTATTATGTCAAACTAACAATTCTGACATCATTGGACACCTATACCAATGATAATTTCCATCATTATTAAGGGCATATAAAAAACTTCCTAATCTACATTAGACAACAGATTTGTTTTGCTATTTGGACAAACTCACAATGTGGTAGAATTTAACCAGAACAGATATGAGATTATAAGCATAAAATTCATCCTCTCAAAATTTGAGGTACTCACAAAGGCAGACATGTCTGCAGTGCTCTGCTTTGAATCTTCTGCGTTGTGTCCGTCCTGACAAGATTAACAACAAAAACAAAAACAAAAATGTGCGAAAAATTAGCAATTAAAATACTTTAGTGCAAGCAACAAAACAATAAGAAATAAGAGCAGCATCAGGCCATTAATAGATTACAAACAATCAATCCAACTGAAAATTCTGTTAAATTACAATCTTTAACAAATAGATTTACCCAGAAAAACATAGCCATATCTTGGTTAAACGCATTGACGGAATACTTCTTAAAATGGCAGATTCTTCCACGCGATTATTTAGGGGAAAATGGGAGAAAAATGTGCATCATTTGTGGAAATCACCAAAACTTTCAAGAACACAAATACATTATGGTTCCGAGAGCTTCTTCAATTTCAAAACCAGAAGAAACCCTACCGGATTGAATTAGAATCTAGGGAACACGTTTCATATCAAGTCGGACTTCAAAATCTTGAAACCCTAGGGGCTTAAATGAACAAAAAAAAATTGGATCTTCCATTGCAGTGCAAAAGGCTTTCAGGCCACAGATCGAAGCACATAAAAGGATTCAAAACAAGAGAGAGAAACGAGAGAGATCAACACATACCATTTTGCGTACAGATTGCAGAATGACGATCCGATCGTTTTTCAGTTTCTTTCGCACGACGATAGCAACGACACCAACAAAATGCCTTTAAGAGCGAGAATGACTGAGACACTGAAATAACAGGTAGAACCCAAAAAGTTCTGTTTTACGTATTTATTTACCAGCTATTGAAATTACTCTTTTACCCCCATCGAGTACTTAAATTGCAGGCGTAAGAGACATACCGGAGGCCAGAGGTGGACATTTTAGTCATTTTGGAACGCTAAAGTACATATTTGGAGCGCCAGTCTGTTTTAAATTTTGAAATGTTGCACAGGCCCCAGAAATTGTTAAAACAATGCCCATGTGTTACTGGGTATTAAAAAAAAAAAAAAAACAACAACAATAATATTCCATGTGATATAAACCTGGCATTTCCTTTAAAATATTCTTTTTACTCGGGACGATTCTGCTAAACCTCCTTTGTGAAAGAGTAAAAGCACATTTGATTTATAAGTTTGCACTGAAATTCAAATGGTTGTAAAAGACTTTAAACTTTAAACGCGAGTCCAAGATAAGATGAGACTTGGATTTGGAAGGACATAAATTTTATCTCTTCATAGTTAAAATAAATTTAGGACCCGTTTGGTTCGAGTATTTAAATAGAGTATTTGAATAAAGATTTAAATTTTTATGAGAAAAAATACTGTAGTAAAATGATTCAAACCGTAATTCGAGTATCAAAACAAACAGGCCATTAATGTATTTTCTTCTTGCTGAGTACACGGCTTTACAGTTTGTACTTGAGAATAACACTTCGGTTTATTTCAAGATTGCGGCTGAAGTTAACTTTCATAACCCAAAAGTAAAAAGCGGTAAATGATCACAAACGAGGAAAGCAAGAATTGCAGTTAGTGGCTCTTCCCTGTTACATCTTCAAGTCATGGTAAAAATGAATTGTCCTCTTCATGGTCTAAATCTATATGATAAAATACACTTCAAAACACCCAAAAAAAAAAAAAAAGAGAGAGAGAGAGAGAGAACAACAGAAACATGTATTCTTTATGCCTCCTTTTTAGTCGATTCTTTTTGGCTCACGTAAGGATATTCAGAAGGGGCAGCCCACAGACCAACCAGGATTACTACATGGAGACCGAGTAGGAGCGCTGACGAGTACGCATTTGATGGAAAGACGTTCCAACAGAACTCCACCCCTATAAATATGATCAAACTGCAGAGTATGCGCAAAACTAATCTGTCAATAATTGTCTCCGCAAAAAGCATCGACTGGCAACTTTATTTGCAACATAAGCGGTGAACGATGCGCGTAAGTGAAACAACGTACCGTAACGAGGTCGGAAAGCTCGTCCTCCATAATAAATAAGGTAAGCTGTAGAAATACCTGCAGTCATAGGATAAAGAATAATCGACTCCTAAGGACGATAGATAAGCGAACTTTTAAAACTTTCCTGTTACAAACTTGGTTGGCTGTAACTTACCATGAGTAGAATTGATAATGCAGAGATCGAGCACAAATAATGCCAATGAAGTTCCCAACAAACATTGTAGTCACAATATCTGAAATTATGAGACCAAAACTTCATAATTGAAACGAATACAGAGGATACAGACGTAAAGGAAGTGATGCGGGCGAGAATAGGATGGAGAGTTTATAGGAGAGACACGAAAACTTACGTTCTGCCTTGAGAACCTTCAAGGCTTTGTGGCTATTAGAGGAATTCCTCGAAGAGGTTGAACTTATAAAAGCAAATCTTAATTTTGACGAGGCAAGTATAGAACGCAAAAAATTCAAAATCCCTCCTTCATGCCTACAAGTGACAATCACAAGAAGATATTCAGTGAAGAGACAGCTGATAAATGGAAGAACTGTCGTTCGGTATAGATGCCACATATTAATTGCCCATACTTATTTAGTGAACACGGTACCAAAAGATTATAGAATTTGGATTTCCATAAGCTTTTTGTACATATTGCTAAGACTTTAGTTCCTTACTTACAAAAGAAGAAAATAAGTGCTTAGACTTACTTGCACCATCTATAATGAGCAAAAGCTACAAGCAATACGAGATGAGCAACAAGCAAAGAAACCGCAAATGCCTTTGATACAAATATTGGCTCTGGAACAAACTTCAAATTAACTGACCTGAAGAAATGGATTGCATGTTAGTTATCAGCAGGAGGAAATGTAAAGAAAATAAGTATACAATAAAAATATACATTTATCTAATGCACATATGTTACACACACGTTCTCTCTCCTGCAGATGTATTGAAATCATTAAGTGACCTAATATAAATTTTTAATGAATATATAGGAAGGAAAGACAAACTGAAAGATCTCTTTAGCTAGTCAGATAATGTACCAAAAATGGATGAAGACACGCCCGAGATTGAAGGCTCTTGTTATGTATGAAAACGGATGAGATATGATAAAAGGAAGCCCCAAAAGTATCTGCAGAACCATTCACGAACGTGGGGTAAACAAAAAAACACCACAGTCAGGGAATGGTCTTGAAGTCCAACTCACCTAATCATGTTGAAAGAAGATTAAAAAACTCATACACCCAACTTCTGCATTTAAAGACTCGAGTACTCTGTGAATCATAATTAACATGAGCTGAACATTACAACTTCCAAGATTTGGAGCCTACAAATTCTGAAAATTCTAAGAATAGTATCTTGATAACAAAAAACGTCAAGATAAGCACCTGCACCAGGGCAGCACCACCTAAAGCAGATATAACTCCAATGATATCCATAGCCTGTTAGAGACATTAAAAAAATATGTATAAAAGAGGAAAAATAAAAGTTGTTTGAGAAAATTTTTTCATAAATAATTTTGGCACAGATTTAAGAACTATAAGTCCAACAGAATGTACCTTTAACATAAGAAGTAAGAGAGGAGGAGCATAAAGAAGCACATTCATCTTTATTGAAACAGCCCCACTACACAAACCAAAACAGGAAAAGCTTAAGTCTTCAGCGAACATTATCTACCTCATAAAAATGCATCAAGGAAAGCATATATGCTACCTGAAAATGATCAACCCAAGATGCCACCTTTGAAAAAGAATCAAAGCCAGCGACGCGTGAAGGAGCGTCATAGCAAGACAGTCATTAAAAAGTCGGAGAACAAAAATAGAGTGCACTCGTTTTGATAGACAGAGCAGGCTAAGAGCCCACCAAGGAAGCTGCAAGAAATTTCAAGAATAGTCCAAACGAGCATCAGGGTGGAAGAAGCAGATAAACACACAGTTCAAAAAAATTGAGTTTTTAACGATTAAATTCCAGAAAAGAACAACTAATGCAATCTTGCCAAAAAAAAAAGAACCAACGACAACAACAAGAACAATAACACACGATGCTAGATTGTTTTCATACCAGATCAGTCTTCACATAGATGACTAAGATGATTCCTAGATTTATGATATACAAAATGCCGAACAAAATCTGCAACAACAGAAATCAAGAGCCAATAAGTAGATGTCAAAAGACATGAAAATCCATCCATTAGAGGTTACACGACCACATTACACAATAATAAACAGAACATAACATCTAAAATGGCTTGTGTTTCATAATTAACGCGCTTTTACGGCGGAGAAAAGTGTTTTATTTTGGTAATATGATAAATGTCAGTAATAAAACTCTTCCCACATCCCAGTTACAGTCTTCTTCATGAAATTCAGCTAAAATATCTCTTTGAACCACAAAAAGAATCCAAATTTGGCCATGAATAAAAAGAGGAACGAATCAAGTACCTGAGCGGGATAAACTTCTCCACCTGTAATACAACGGATTGCAGAATAAACATACAGAAACCCAGCTGGATACACCAATGGTCCTGTGTCGCCTTTCAAATTCTCATAATCTCTTTCTCCACCCAAAAACCCACTAACCTACAGATTTTTCAAACCAAAGAAACGAATTAAGCTCGTCAAAATCCCCAAAAAAAAAATAACACAAAAGAAAAAGCAAAGTTCAAAACATTCGAGCTTGGGCAAGTGATTTACCTGCGACATGTAAGCGTCCCAATCTATCTTTGTATCTGAAGAGAAAAACAAAAAAAAAACGATGTCATCGAAAATTCAAAAACCAGACATTAACGTGTTGAATCGAGTTAGTGAGGGAAACAGATCTTACAAGGGACGTAAGCGATAATAAGGGCGACGAGAACAGCATCGGCTACAAGTAAAGCGCAGGCGAACACGAATTTTCGATTCCCGAGAATTTTCGCCGCCACACCCTCCGATCTCCGCCGCCGTTGCGTCGCCGATTTCGCAGCCATGGCTGAATTCAGTCGTCCTTAACTTGCGAAAACGAAGAAAACGACTCCCGATCGATCATAATGAAACTGAAACGGATTGTTGTGGGCCACCGAACTTGGGCCGAACTCCAAAGCCCGTTGGCCCAAAATACAAAATCATGAGCCTTTTTAATAGTTTATGGAAGCGCATTTTCGTCATTTCACTTATACCTAACGTCTTTTCACGCGAATCATCAACGGGCATATTTTTCGACGCTTCTAGTTATAAGGATAAGCATACGCCGATCCCATCAGCCGCTAAAAAAGCTATCCAAATGTTTCCTTGTACTGAAATCATTCGAAAAGTTGTTGCCACGTGTCCTCCCAAACCTTCGAATCCACCAGAACCGCCACGCGTACGATGTCCTTTTTCCACCCCAGTCCACTAATGTCCATTTCCTCTTTCCACGCGTCTCTCCCTTTCTAGCTCGCCAAATAGAGAATGCAATATAAACTCCGCCGCTTAAACTCCTTCACAAAACCTCATTCTCTGTCTCTCTCTGCGATATGGAATCCGAAAATCTCAACCAGCGAACGACCGGCGATTCCTCCGCCGATATTGCCGCCGTCTCAGAAACCACCACCGCCGGGGATGATAAGAGCAAGACCGCCAAGAGAGGCAGTAGACGCGGCAGGGCCAGAGCTGCCCTGGCCAAACGCGGCCTTAGGTCGTTGGCCGTTGCGGTCTCCGTACCGGTCACCCTCACGCTCTTGGCCGTTTACTTAGGCTCCAGCGACAGCTACAAGATCACGACAGCGTCGAAGCCGCCGTTTTGGTTCCCGCCTCTCTGGGCCTTGCACTTCACCTCCACGGTCTCAGCTTTCTTGATGGGCTTTTCGGCCTGGCTTGTATGGGCCGAAGGAGGGTTCCATGCGAGTCCGACGGCCCTTTATCTCTACTTGACCCAGCTCGTTTTGAGCCTGGTTTGGGATCCGCTTGTGTTCGGGGCCGGGTCGAGTTGGGCCGGGTTGGTTATGTGTGTGGCGATGTTGGGGGCTCTTATTGGGTGTTACCAGGCGTTTAAGGAGGTCAACCCGATTGCGAGTGAAGTTATTAAGCCTTGTTTGGCTTGGACTGCTTTTTTGGCGCTTGTTAATCTCACGCTTGTCTACCTCTGAATTTCTACGTATGTATGTGTGTGCGTATATATACACACATATATATATATAGCTGTATAATTAAAAAATGTTGTTTTATAGATTGGATTGAGTTGTTTGCCGTTACATTTGTGTTATAAAGGTAATCTTTCGTAGATTGAATTTTGTACCTTTTGAGTTGTGTTACTGCAAAACTTAGACCACTTGTTTCAGTCACATGCCAACTTCAAACTATTCTTGTACAAATTGTACAATTCTTGTTATCGGCAATACCCAGAATCCCCCACTATTAAAAAAATCGTATTGATGATGATAGCGATAAAAACTAACATCAAGCACAAGCTGAAAATTATGCAATAGTTGAGAACTTCTCAAACTATTATGGTATAACGGTGATACAAAGAACACTGATAGAATCATTTCAAAACATCAAAAAGGTGACAGAAAATTTAAAAAAAAAAACAGAATAAAAAATCATTATGATTTGTTTGTTGTTTCAAGTATTTTGAATGATATTTGTTCCTGATAATATTTCCCCGTAGACAGGAGAGGAACAGAAGTAGATTGCATCTTTTTTTTTTCCCTTTTTAGTAAAAAAATTCCACCTTTACAGATGTTCAACATGAGTTAATGGCGTGTGTGTGAGAGCTTCAAATATGGTGATCTTAACTCAAAAAGGGCTAGTCAACTTGGGCAAGCTTCCTCAGAGTAATGGAGATTCTCCTCTCCTCTCCTGCTGTAATTCCTGTCCTTTCCACTTCTGAAATCCCGGTTTCCGATTTCTCTCATGCTTCCACATGTAACGTGCTTCTCCAGACATTAGAACCAAAGAACCCGGGGTCAAAGAGACCGGAATCTTCATATTTCATGCTTGGGGCATTATTATCTTCCTCGCTAGTTGTTCCCTTAACTCGGCTGAAATGCATCACACAAGACGATTCTAGGGAAACAATGGCAATCCCATCTTCAAATCTCATTAGATCAACGTGTGCACAGATTCCCTGGAATCAGTATCAATTAGTGTGCTACTTTGGTTGCCAAGATGAAAAGCAATAAAAGAAAATATCATGATCAAAAGAGATATATTGTTAAGAATTCTCTCACCTCACCTGGACGGTATAGATTTACAATGAGTTGATCAAAGAGTGGATTTCTTGACATTCGTCAAGAGGATCAAGAACATAGTGGTGGCTCAAAAGCACCACATCACGAATGGAATCTGAAATCTCAATTGCCCATGATGGAAGCTCTCCGAACCTCATAGCCTATATATATATAAATATATATATATATAAAGATCAACCATATATTGCAGGACAAATCAAGGACTTTCACAATTTCAAGTTTATTTTTGGGCAATAAAAACAAAATCCCATATCAGAAAATCAAATTAATATGCACCTGATTGTTGGAGGCTTCCGAACCCATCCTTCTGCAATAGTTATGAGTTTGTGAATGTCAAAATATCGTAATAAACGGAATTTAAGAAGATAAAAAAAAATGAGGAGGAGCTAATTAAAAGGCACCGTTTTGGATGGAGGAGAGTAAGGACTATTGTTGTTGGGGGAGAAAGGAAGCCTCTGCAGAGCCACAATCCCGTGATTTCTTCGAATCTTTCCCAGGAGCGATTCGATTTCGGCCGAGGTTCTTCTTCTTCGTCGCTGCCCGATGATTCGGAGTCGCCGAAGACTTCTATGAGAGGTGCCTTGTTGTCGGTGTCCATTTTTCTGTTGATCTGTAGACACTCGGTTCGGTGTCGAAGCATTTGGACTCTGATTAGAGTTGCCAACCGGCGGAATGTAAGTGTGAATGTGAGCTAACACAACCTGCGCTTATTCCGTTCCGAGCAGGGTGAACTGGGGAAAATATCAGAGTAGGGTGAATGAAGGAAAATATTATGAGGAATTTTCATTAAAAAAAAAAAGATTACATTTTATTAATGCTATACTCCTTTAATTATAGTACAATTTAACATGTAATATGAATGATAATATAATATAAGGTAGTGTTTAGAAGTATGGTAGAAACCGTTGATTAGAACTACTTTTATTGTAACATGTGATAGCTTTATGCTGTAGTAATTTTTTTATTGTTACTGTAGCATATAAGAGTTTTATAATGTTTATAATTGAATTTATGATAAAAATAATAATTTTCATCACTCAACTAAATATTCGACAAATTTTTTAAAGTGTTCTACAAATAAATAAATATAACTTTTTTACGTGTGGCAGGACAACATGAAATTTAAGTTGTGCTTGGAAGGGCCGAAAAAAGAACTTTTTTTTTCCTACCCAAAAGTGACTAGGGAGGTTTTATATGTATTATTTGTTGACCCGTGCAAATTCGTCAATCTCGTAACAACCAAACCTCATTGACATGAATCAAAGAACGACAAAAGCATGAATATGAATCAAAGTAAAAAGAATGACACGCTGATTTGGAGCAATTTGGCTCAACGCAGCTTAGGTTCATTACAATTGCTAAGATTTTCTTTGAATTATTGAGATTACACACTCCAACTCGCTATTACATGCTCTCTCAAGATAGAATCAAGCAAGAAAAATGTACAGCCTTGTCGAAGAAAGAAAGTCTAAATTCTTAGCTGATCTTATGCTTCACTAACTCACCTATTTATGGTGGTCTTTTTCACGCAAATAACCACAGGATGTGGTCTACCCCACGTACTCCATATTCAAATCTACAATTCAGTGCAAAGGCACAGCCAGGATTTTTTTCGGAGAGGACATAAGCTAAGAATTCAAAAAAACACTAGAAACTATTAATATATCAACTTTCAATACTATAAAATAGCTAGAAGGTTATACATATTCAATTTGTTGAATTTTGTACTACTTAAATGCAAAATTTTCTTTAAAATTTAGTTTTTTTATTTATTATTCTCTTCGAAGTTCAATTTAGTAAAAAAAAAAAAGAATAGAATACTTATGAGAGAATGATTTTGATGGAGCAAAATTTATAATAAATTATTTAGCTAGTGTAAACGAGATGCATGAAAAAAGTCTTAAGTATAAACACAATCAAAAAAATTATTTTAGTGAGGCAATTAGGAAAATGTATTTATGAATGTCATGTTTATTAAAAAATAGTATTCTTTTAGAAAACTAAAAGAAAAAAATAAATAGAGGCACATTTGAGAAACATTATTAAAATGAGGGCAAATTAGAAACAAAAGATTAATAAGGTACATATAAAAATAATTTTAATAGGAATAAATTAGAAGAAAAATTTGTTAATGATGAGAGCATACATAAAATTTTGTAATGGGGGGGAGGGGGAATACATGAAAAGTTTTAAAAACTATAAGCAAAAATATAAATTATCAAAAATATACATGGTTTAGGTTGACATTGAGCTAATAGGTGACGACACTTAGGTTGATCCCAAGCACTTCTATATGATACCATGCAAACCAATCTATATTAGCCTTTAAGAATTCCATTATAGCATTTTTTACCTCTCGATCGAGCTACAAGCTAACGTTTACTATCCAACACTTGTTTTTGGGTCTATTTACACTTCATCTAACTGCTTAGTACTGGCTCCCCTAGCTCTTGATTGCTCGACCGACTTGATGGCTGGTCTGTAGTTGCTATAAGGCTGGGTTCTTTTGCTTCATTGTTGTCAAATAGCAACTCCTAGGTCCGTCTTGGCTTCCTTGAATTTCTCTTATCCGGCTTTTTCTTCGAGAAGCGGATTCATTGATGGTAAGTAGATAAGACTGCTTTCATTGAATGTATCCAACGTCATCCAAGGATTATGTTGTACCTAGAGAGACAGTCCACGACGAAGAAATTTGTCATCTTATTATCCCCGATGGCATATACTGGCAACTTTATTCATCCCAAAGCCGAGGTGGCCTCTCCGTTGAATTTGAACAGTGTCGTGTTCAATTTTTCTATCTCCTTCTTGTCAATTTCTATTTTTCTTAATTTTGAGAGAAAAAGAATGTCTGTTGAGCTCCCATTGTCAATGTGTATCCTTCCAATTTCATAATTTGCGATGTTGAATTTGATCACCAGAGCATCGTCGTGTGGCCTATCAAGCCTTAACATTTTGTCACTATGAAATGAAATAAAGTGCTTTCTATATTCCTCTGTTATAGAACTAGAAGTTGCTTAGTTCGCCCTCCTCTGATGGGCCTTTATCGGGTTGGCAGAATCTTCACTATAAACTGAGCCTCTATAAATGGCTCTGATTACCTTCTTGACAAGTGATGGTGGCAGAATCTTCTCATGAGCCCATTAGTTTTTCTGTCCACTCTGCTCGTAATCCAGCTTATACATTCGTCTTTCTTACTTTGACAAAAACTCCCTCAAGTGCCCTTTCTTTAGCAATTCTACAATCTCAGTCTGTAGAGCTTTATAATCAATCATCAGATGTCTGATGTCTTCGTGGAATTCTCAATACTTTATCTAGTCATAGGACTAGCTCGAGGTCATTTTGCCTGGCTGCCTGACATAATCCTTTCTTTCAAGTTGCATGATCAATTTAGTTGGAGAAACATTTAACACATACTTTGGAGGAGACAGGGGTCCACTTTCCTCTTGTGGTTTCCATTCATCTTTT
The DNA here is from genome assembly GCA_025403435.1 of Artocarpus heterophyllus. Lineage (NCBI taxonomy): Eukaryota > Viridiplantae > Streptophyta > Magnoliopsida > Rosales > Moraceae > Artocarpus > Artocarpus heterophyllus. Next base: position 15,371,849 of record CM046354.1, on the reverse strand, counting down.
TTCTCCATTCCCTTCTTGGAGGTGTTCTAGTTTGTCCTCATCATTCTGGTCATGCCTTGGGTTATATTTCTACCCTTTTGTTTTGCTCCCTATTCCTAGCGAGCTATAACTGTTGGAAACAAAGTGCGCAGCGGAATTTTTAAAATTTTTCATCAGAGTATTTTCCAAAACACAAGTTTGACATGTTATATGTATAAATTAAACAGATCTTACTAACCTCAGTATGTCGAAGAACCTCCGCGACCTGTGTAGAGAAGTAACGTTCCAGAAGAGCCTCAACCAACTGGTCTTCTTTGCTATTCTCTATCCACAACCGGAGTGAGTGTGGGCTCACACGTATAGCTCTTCCACCGGTGACTCTCCTTCCAACCAATAGAGAGAACCCAAAGCTAGTGTTCGTGATTTGTGAACAAAAGCTCTCAGGGAGTTTTCAGATGCTCACTAGAAGAGTATCACTCTTAATCTCTCAAATTGATCTGAGTAAATCATTAGACTCACTCCCTTTTTATACCTATTGGTCCTTGGGGTCACTCCATATCAGATTAGGTCTCAAAAATCGAAACAGAATCAAGTTCGGATCAATATCTGATAAGATACGCGTGAAAAACGCGTAATCTTAGCTGTCGCGGTCGGCATGCCGAACTGTGAGATAGGCAGGCCGAACTGGCCAGTTCGGCAGGCCGAACTTTCTGATCGGCAGGCCGAACTGCCGAGAAAAAATCTCCGCGAATCTTTTATTTTCCACCCGAGATTCTAAAGGATAAAGTCTCAGTTTTGATTCAAATAGCCCAATAGAAAAGATATCTGATCAAAACAAACTTTATCAAGATAATCTCTAAGAAAATAAATCAATTCACAATAATTCTACAAGTTTATCTTGTTCTAATTGTCCAAAATTAAAACAACCGATAAACAGACAAGAATTATCCGAACGCCATAATTCAACAAGTTCATCTTGAACTAATTTCTTACATAATTAATTCAACCGATAAACAGACATGAATTATTTGATTCTTATAAATTTTAAACCAATCTGATAAATCCGACATAAGTCACCAATTATTGGAAAAGCACGCCGTGTCGTTACAGGATTTTGTGAGCTAGCAAAGGGGACCAAAATGGACCTATAAAGTTCAAGCTCATGATAATTATGAAACCCAATATCCCAGATATACATTTCACAATTATCAACTCCAACGCTACTCCACTAAAAGCTTGGAGCTGCACTCTCGAACTTTATAGAATTACGAAGCTCGTGTAGCTAAGTCTCCATGACATATCATAGTGTATCGCATCCCCATATGATCATCCATAATCGGCTTAAGGACAATTTCTGTCTTACCTTCCCGATTATTTTTATCTTACGTTCCATTGTCTCACCATTAGAAAACTCACCATCCAAAGATAGTATACCATTCGGTTACACCTATGTATCCAAATGGTTGAGCGCTCCAGTTTTCCAATTACAGGACAACGCATATAAGAGGATATCATTACTCCTAAAGAGGAGCTATGGATTCCATATCTATGAATAACAAGTCTACGCTACCAAGAGTCATGCCTCCAACGTACCGGAATGCATGCCACTATAGAGATGTGGGAGTCACCCATTGGTACATCAAAAGACACAAGTCGAGACAACGGGCCCATTATTCATCTCAGGATTAAGATACAATACAAATGATTGTCTAAAGTGAATCGATTTGCCAAGACAGAATTATTAATCCAAATCAATTCACTTTATGTCCCGATCCAACACATCGTCACCTATGACAACGCGCCAATGTTTCTATTCACGGAGTCCAACTCCGATGGCCAAGACAAACCATCTCCCAAAAGGGATATAGACAACATAACAATCTTTACATGAATAAAGCGCCCAACTTTATTCCCTCGATTGCGGATCATATATTTTAGACCATCATCTTAAGAGTCGTGTCTACCGCATAATCATCCCATCATATGCCCAACTCTTAAGGTTTAGACTGACAGTCTCAGACTACTGTTTGCTTATCATACATTCAACAAATATGAACGTAAAGAGGACAATATTTGGTATATATAAATGAATAAATTCTTTATTGATAAAAATGTCTCCAATAACGTATTACATTTTTACTCCTTAGAGCATACATGTCTAACAATCTCCCACTTGCACTAAGTGAGTAAATACTGCAAATTTCGCATCCCCATAGCTTCCACATGCCTTTCGAAGACTCTCCCAGAAAGTGTCTTCGTAAATGGATCAGCTAAATTGTCCTCTGACGCGATCTTGCACACCGTGACATGCCCGCTCTCAACGAAGTCCTTTATCACATGATACTTCCGATCAATATGCTTACTCTTCTTGTGAAATCTTGGTTCCTTAGCATTAGCTACCGCCGCACTGTTATCACAGTACAGTGATACCGCTTTATCCATACCAGGAACTACCTCAAGATCCCCAAGGAACTTGCGGAGCCACACTGCTTCTTTCGAAGCATCACTAGCCGCCACATACTCGGCCTCCATCGTTGAATCCGAAGTGCAATCTTGCTTCGCACTTCTCCAACTGATGGCACCGCCACCCAGAGTAAACACAAACCCCGATGTCGATTTCCTAGAATCCAGGCAAGATTGAAAATCTGAATCAGTGTATCCTAGAGGAGTTAAATCCTCACCCGAATACACAAGCATATACCCACGAGTCCTTCTCAGGTACTTGAAAATATGCTTTACCGCAACCCAATGGTTCGGTCCTGGATCCGCCTGAAATCGACTCACAATCCCGACCGCATAGCTAATATCCGGTCGAGTGCAAAGCATGGCATACATGAGACTACCCACTGCCGAAGCATAAGGCACCTTCTTCATGTATTCTCTTTCTTCATAATACTTTGGAGAGTCTTTCTTAGAAAGAGTAATTCCAGACCTAGATGGTTGCCCACCTTTCTTGGAATCCTGCATTGCAAACCTCCTGAGAATTTTATCTATGTAGCTGGCCTGTGACAAAGCTATCATTTTGTTCTTCCTATCCCGAAAGATCTGGATACCGAGAACAAAATTAGCCTCACCCAAGTCCTTCATGTCAAACTGCTTGATCAACCATAATTTGACCGATGACAACGCCCCAACGTCATTGCCAATTAGCAGAATGTCATCTACATAGAGTAGTAGAAAAACCACCTTCTCATTCTTAATGTGTTTGTAAACACATGGTTCATCCACATTTTGTGAGAACCCATAAGTCTTGATCACTTGATCAAATCTTATGTTCCAAGAACGAGAAGCCTGCTTAAGTCCATAAATTGACTTTAACAGCTTACAAACCTTACCCTCTTGACCCGTGACCTTGAACCCGTCTGGTTGTTCCATATAAATGGACTCATCAAGATAGCCATTCAGAAAAGCCGTCTTGACATCCATCTGCCAAATCTCGTAGTCGAGAGCGGCAGCTATGGACAAGAGAATCCGGATGGACTTAAGCATGGCTACAGGCGAAAAGGTTTTCTCATAATCGATTCCTTCCTTTTGCGTATAACCCTTAGCTACCAGTCTAGCCTTAAAGGTTTCGACCTTTCCATCCACTCCTCTTTTCCTCTTGTAGATCCACTTACTCCCTATGGGTTTTACCCCTTCGGGAAGATCCACAAGCTCCCAGACTCGATTAGTCTCCATAGACTTCATCTCAATGTTCATGGCCTCTGTCCAGAGTCTTGAATCAACATCCTCCATAGCTTCTGCGTAAGTATAAGGATCCCTGTCATGTTCATCCGGTTCAGCCAAAAAGACCTCCCTATTGAACATATACCTCTCAGGTTGACGCCCGATCCTCCCACTACGCCGAAGCCCCTGAGGTTGTTGTTCAGGTTTGTTTGGTTTTTCTACACCGATCGGAATGGTTTCGTTCGGAACCTCCGGAGTAAACGGATTACCCCGCAATTCCTCAAGCACCACTTTGCTTTGAGGTTTAAAGTCGTTCATGTAACTCTCCTCAAGGAAAGTTGCATTAGTTGAAACCACGACTTTATTTTCCTTTGGGTTATAAAAATAACCCCCTTTAGTCCCTTTTGGATATCCTACAAACACGCAAACTTCTGAACGTGCTTCCAACTTATTCGGATCCTTAAACAGGACATGAGCTGGACATCCCCATATGCGAATATGGTTTAAGGATGTCTTCCGTCTTGTCCACAACTCGTGAGGAGTTTTAGGGACCGATTTTGAAGGCACATTGTTCAAAAGATAACATGCGGTTTGTAGTGCATATCCCCAAAAGGATAAAGGCAATGATGAATAACTCATCATGGACCGAATCATGTCCAACAAAGTCCTATTCCTTCTCTCTGCTACGCCATTCTGCTGCGGAGTGCCCGGCGCAGTCAAATGGGATAAAATCTCATTCTCTAACAAGTGTCCCAAGAACTCATCAGAAAGGTATTCCCCACCTCGATCAGATCGAAGTGCCTTTATGGGTCTACCCAATTGCTTTTCCACTTCAGCCCGAAACTCCCTGAACTTATCATAAGTTTCGCTTTTGTGGTGCATTAGGTACACACACCCATATCTTGAGTAATCGTCAATAAAAGTAACGAAGTACTCATACCCTCCTCGTGCCCGGATGTTCATCGGTCCGCAAACATCACTATGCACAAGTTCTAGAACCCCTTCGGCCCTATTGCCCTTAGACCCGTATGGTCTTTTGGTCATTTTACCCTCCAAACAAGACTCACATTGAGGTATAGATTCCACCTTTAAGTGACTTAAAGGTCCATCCCTTACCAACCTTTGAATCCTATTTAGGTTAATATGGCCAAGGCGCAAATGCCAAAGATAAGTCTTATTAGAGTGAGAAGTTTTAAGTCTTTTTGAGTCATTATCATTTATCTCAGCATTAAGCAATAGGTCCATCTTAGGTTTGATAAAATATAGATTATTTTGCATCCATCCAGAACAGATAAAAGATTTGTTTTTACGAATCACCACTTTTTCATTAAAAGATACCACGTAGGAGTCTTTAAATAAAGAAGATACAGAAATTAAATTCCTTTTAAATTTAGGAACATAAAAACAATCTCGCAAAATTAAACTCCTATAATTATCAAAATAAAGATGGACATCTCCCACTGCTTCCGCTGAGACCAAGGATCCATCGCCCATCCGAAGCGTTAAGTCTTCACGAAGTAGACTTCTCGTTTCTTTGAATCCCTGCAGAGAAACACAAACATGATTAGTTGCACCAGAATCTATGACCCAAATGTCACTGGATTCCTCAACCAAACAAGTTTCTAAATATAGAAGATCACACCTACCTCCCTTGGAAAGGAAGTCCTTGCAATGCTTCTTTATATGCCCGATCTTACCACAAAAGAAGCACTTAAGCTTCTTTGGGTTCTTCTTTTTCTTCTTCTTGCTCTTGGTAGCAATAGGAATAGAAGACTTCCCACTTTTGGCCCGTTGCTTCTTTCCATTCCCAGAGTTAGGATTGGAACCAGAAGCAGCTACCATATTGGCCTCTCCACCAGCAGGAGACTCCCTGATCAGCAGTTCAAACTCTTGTAACTGTTTCATCAATTCTGTCAAGGTCATATCCCGTCTATTGCTTAGATTAAAAGTAGCTCTAAACGAAATAAATTCCTTAGACAGAGTCTCAAAGACCATAGTCATCTGAGTTTCAGCATCGATGTCGGCTCCATTGGTTTGAGCCTCAGCGAGGTAACCCATGACCAACATCATGTGCTCCTTTACAGATGTCCCCGGTCTCTGTCTACAGTTTAAGAGTTTCCGAAGCACCCCTTGCCGCTTTGTTATGGCCTGGCCTCCAAACATGTCCTCAAGATTATCCAAGATCTGCTTCGCAGTCTCATAATCCTGATGTTGAGCCTGCAGCACGTTATTCATGCTTGCCATAACATAGCAGCGGGCCTGATCATTAGCATCTTTCCAGCGTTCGTACGCCTGGAATTGCTCATTACTTGAGTCTCCCGTAGGCTCGGGAGGACAAGGAGTTGTCAGAACATATTTCAGTTTCTTAAAGGAAAGGACGATGTCCAGGTTCCGTTTCCAATCATTATAGTTCTCACCGGTTAATTGGTTTTTGTCAAGTATCGATGATAAAGCGTTTTTAGACATTTTCAATCTACAATAAAGAATCATATACCAAACATAAGCAAACATATATAATAATTTAGTAAGATAACACAATCATGTAAAATCATACAAATGTGTTTATGTGTCAAAACCTTGAAAATATCACAACCTTACAACGATAATTCCCAACTCAGAATTCAACAAGCTCCTAGGGGAGTCATGCCAAATTCAATCAGGAACACGGATCCCCTCCTGATTAATATATGCCATCCAGGACCCGTATGATCCAGCATATACTAATAATCGTTTCTTTGGCCATTAATTTTATTAACAGAGCTCCTAGGGGAGGTTAATAATAAAATTAACGTGAGTGTATAACCACCGTTTTAATATTTTATCCATGATTTATAATCACCACCTAGGGGTGTGCAACCATAAATCATACTAAAATACCTTATCCTTTCAGAGATCCAATCTGGTACATGATAGAAATCCCTTCCTAGGGGTTGGGACCATCATGTTCTTCCTATGGACCAACGATGGAGGCTTTAGGTTCTCTCTTCGAAAACCTTCTCCCACTCAATCTTTTGAAGTCAAGGTTTTATTTTAAAATTATGCATGAACAAATTTAATATGAGCGGCACTCCCTATTCTATATGACATGTTATCAATATACATGGTAAATCATATTATAATGCAGACAAGCAAAGCAATCAAGCAAAGCTACAAGCATAATAATAATAACCGTAATATTATGGTTCCACCCTAGAGAATAGAAAAATTAAGATTACAAGAGAATAATCGAGACATTTATCGATTCTTCATCCTTGAATCCTCAAGCTATATCCTTCTTCATGTAATATCCATCTTCAAGTCCTCAATCCCGTATGAATCGAACACTTCATATTTCCGGTCATATCCAAATTTAATGTTTCTCAGAATCGTCCCAAAAATAAAATTAAAACTGCACTGGAAAAATCGCACCTTTTCTAGACACCTGGCAGCTCTCGGTCGGCAGGCCGATCTAGGTGATCGGCCTACCGATCATGGAGGTTCGGCCTGCCGAACATGAAGGTTCGGCCTGCCGGCAGAGCACCAAAATTTCTGCCCCACTGTCGGCCTGCCGGACCGTACGTCCGGCCTGCCGATCTGTGACCTTCGGCCTGTCGAACTGTGAGGTCCGACATGCCGACCGAGCAGAAAACCCTCAATCCAGAAAATACAATTTTAATGCAATTCATCAATTTTATTTTCAACAATTCAAAAACATAAAATTAGAGACTCAGGAAATACCTGGAGGCGCCATCATCAATCTTTAAGTTCCGACTTCTCGTTCCGTCTTCTCCGAATAATTATTTAATTACAAAATTCTTACAAATTAAAAATTAAATAATAATTCCTAGACGGAGATGATAGTCCGCCATCTAATTACATGAAAAACCTAGATACACATTATAACCTCTAAGGAACCATAACCGGTATTAATTAATTAATAAATAATTAAACAACAATTTAATCAACCATAATTAATTAATAAACATTCACCACATAATCCATGACAACATATATATTATATAGAAACCTAGAGTGCCATCTCTCTATAAAATTTAATTCAAGCATTGGAGAGATTAAGATCACAAAATTTATGCATATAACATGATCACAAACTTGCAAATTTATGTAAAAACCTCGGCTCTGATACCAATTGTTGGAAACAAAGTGCGCAGCGGAATTTTTAAAATTTTTCATCAGAGTATTTTCCAAAACACAAGTTTGACATGTTATATGTATAAATTAAACAGATCTTACTAACCTCAGTATGTCGAAGAACCTCCGCGACCTGTGTAGAGAAGTAACGTTCCAGAAGAGCCTCAACCAACTGGTCTTCTTTGCTATTCTCTATCCACAACCGGAGTGAGTGTGGGCTCACACGTACAGCTCTTCCACCGGTGACTCTCCTTCCAACCAATAGAGAGAACCCAAAGCTAGTGTTCGTGATTTGTGAACAAAAGCTCTCAGGGAGTTTTCAGATGCTCACTAGAAGAGTATCACTCTTAATCTCTCAAATTGATCTGAGTAAATCATTAGACTCACTCCCTTTTTATACCTATTGGTCCTTGGGGTCACTCCATATCAGATTAGGTCTCAAAAATCGAAACAGAATCAAGTTCGGATCAATATCTGATAAGATACGCGTGAAAAACGCGTAATCTTAGCTGTCGCGGTCGGCATGCCGAACTGTGAGATAGGCAGGCCGAACTGGCCAGTTCGGCAGGCCGAACTTTCTGATCGGCAGGCCGAACTGCCGAGAAAAAATCTCCGCGAATCTTTTATTTTCCACCCGAGATTCTAAAGGATAAAGTCTCAGTTTTGATTCAAATAGCCCAATAGAAAAGATATCTGATCAAAACAAACTTTATCAAGATAATCTCTAAGAAAATAAATCAATTCACAATAATTCTACAAGTTTATCTTGTTCTAATTGTCCAAAATTAAAACAACCGATAAACAGACAAGAATTATCCGAACGCCATAATTCAACAAGTTCATCTTGAACTAATTTCTTACATAATTAATTCAACCGATAAACAGACATGAATTATTTGATTCTTATAAATTTTAAACCAATCTGATAAATCCGACATAAGTCACCAATTATTGGAAAAGCACGCCGTGTCGTTACAGGATTTTGTGAGCTAGCAAAGGGGACCAAAATGGACCTATAAAGTTCAAGCTCATGATAATTATGAAACCCAATATCCCAGATATACATTTCACAATTATCAACTCCAACGCTACTCCACTAAAAGCTTGGAGCTGCACTCTCGAACTTTATAGAATTACGAAGCTCGTGTAGCTAAGTCTCCATGACATATCATAGTGTATCGCATCCCCATATGATCATCCATAATCGGCTTAAGGACAATTTCTGTCTTACCTTCCCGATTATTTTTATCTTACGTTCCATTGTCTCACCATTAGAAAACTCACCATCCAAAGATAGTATACCATTCGGTTACACCTATGTATCCAAATGGTTGAGCGCTCCAGTTTTCCAATTACAGGACAACGCATATAAGAGGATATCATTACTCCTAAAGAGGAGCTATGGATTCCATATCTATGAATAACAAGTCTACGCTACCAAGAGTCATGCCTCCAACGTACCGGAATGCATGCCACTATAGAGATGTGGGAGTCACCCATTGGTACATCAAAAGACACAAGTCGAGACAACGGGCCCATTATTCATCTCAGGATTAAGATACAATACAAATGATTGTCTAAAGTGAATCGATTTGCCAAGACAGAATTATTAATCCAAATCAATTCACTTTATGTCCCGATCCAACACATCGTCACCTATGACAACGCGCCAATGTTTCTATTCACGGAGTCCAACTCCGATGGCCAAGACAAACCATCTCCCAAAAGGGATATAGACAACATAACAATCTTTACATGAATAAAGCGCCCAACTTTATTCCCTCGATTGCGGATCATATATTTTAGACCATCATCTTAAGAGTCGTGTCTACCGCATAATCATCCCATCATATGCCCAACTCTTAAGGTTTAGACTGACAGTCTCAGGCTACTGTTTGCTTATCATACATTCAACAAATATGAACGTAAAGAGGACAATATTTGGTATATATAAATGAATAAATTCTTTATTGATAAAAATGTCTCCAATAACGTATTACATTTTTACTCCTTAAAGCATACATGTCTAACAATAACTCGCATCAATCATTTTCTTCTTGAAGGTCAATCCACCCCTTGGCCCTATTCAAGGCCTTTTAGATCGTATACAGGTACTCTAAACATATGTTATTTTTAAATGAGGACTTGTGCAACAATCATTTCTTCAATGCTTCTCAAGCTGTTCCATCTTTTAAGTCTGAAATCTCTGAAATTGCTTTACTAAACCTCTTAATATAAGCCCATAATGACTCATCTGGGCTCTGAATCACTGACTAGAGGACTTTGGTCTTCTTACCCAATTTAATGTGCATAGAATAGGCTTTAACAACAGAATATGCCAAATCCTCAAAGCTATCAATAGTTCCCATGGGCAAATTATTGAACCATCAAAAGGTTAGTCCTTTTAAACTCTGCGTAAACAACTTGCATATCATCTCCTCCAAAATCGAATCCTGAATGTTCATTGCATTAACCACATTCTTCTATTCAAGGAGGCGGTCTTTCAGGTTTGTGGTCCCATCGAATTATGCAAACACGAGATTCCCATACTTTGGTGGAACAACAGAAGTAATTCTTCTGGTAAAAGGGGTCTCATACATGTTCTTCGATACGTTATCGGGTGCTAGAGTCTTGCTCATAGCCTTAGTCATTTCTGGCCGATCTTTTCCTGGGCCAGCTTGGTATTCTAATTGAGCATATGTTGCATCATCTATTGAATGGCCTCCGTAGTTAATAAGGTTGGGATTGGCATAGCTTCTGCCTATGTCGTCTATTTGATCTCTTTGTTCTATTATTTGGATGTTTCTGGCTCTTCTTTGCCTATAGCCTACGAAGCGTTCATAGCTTTTGTAATTGTTGCCACTGTTGACTTGTTGCCACTGTTGACGTCACTAGAGTCGTTGCTACCATAGTCACCATTACAAGTGTCGGCGTTATGTACAGCGGCTGCATCCTTCGAATGGGACTATAGAAGGGTGGTTGCCTAGTTGAAGGTGGTGTTTAGTACTGCCACAGTATGGTCGTCGTGGTTGGAACTATCGAATACCTGAAATTAGGATAGTAGTACGAGTATGCTAAGAGCTGAGAGTTTTGGTAGCTGATCTAGCTCCTGAGAGCATTGTTCTCACTGCTGAGTTACTTAAGTCACCTATCATGCTTTTGGGAATGCGTCGCCTGCTCCTAAAGCAGCTTCTTCATAATTTTACCTCTGCAGTAAGAACCTCGATCTACCTGTCTCCTTGAGATGCGATCTATGCATCTTCACTCCGCTCATGCCGCATATTCTGGTTGTCTATGTTGTCTTCCATGTCTATTGAAGCTTTCTAAATCCTCAAGTTGGCGATCTAAAGGCCCTATGGTAGGCACTAAACTACAGACGTTAGATCTATAATTAAATATAAATAGATAAAAACTCAATTTGATACGTGTTATTTGCGAGTTTAGGTCCTCAAATCACCATTGTTAGGATCTTTTAAGCTTTCAAGAGCGAGATTAGAGCAATTTCAAAATGAAAGTTAAATTAAAGTAATAGTTAAGGCAAATAATGCAATAAAAATGAACGATATCACACACGAAATTTATAGTGGTTGTGATGCCCCGCTTTTTTAGGCAGTCACTTAATTTTCTTAAACGTTATTATCTTAACTTAATTCTTACTTACTAGTAAGAAAAATACCGAATAATTTTTTTTCTTCTTAATAACATACTTGAACTTTTGCAACATCTATTGCAACAGTAATTTGAAATATAAGCATAAAACTTGATATCTTATAAAATATCTTTCATGTAAACATTTACTTTCTTAGAAATCTTTTAAACATATTTCTAAAACATTTCGTGAAATATTTCTCTTAAAATGCTTTTTGTAAAACATTTCATTAAACATTGACTTTTTTAAAACTTTTGAAACACTATTTCAAATAGTAGAAAACTTATTCTTTAAGCAACGAAAAACTGCCACGGTGATATCCATGCCTAACCATCGCATCTGTCTCTCTGCGACACCGAGCTCTTCAACCAGCATACTGATCTCCCATAGGATTTCTTATAGCATGAAGGAACTTGTAATGAGCCTTCGCTTGGTAAGCTCAAACATAATCTCACAAAACATTATTGATAAAACTTTCTTCTTAATTATTACGCTTAAACGTTTCTTGTAAAACTTTCTTCATAAACCCTTTCTTGCAAACATTTTTGATAAAATGTTTTTCATGAACATTTCTCGTTAAACATTTCTCAAATTGTTTTTCATAAACATATCTCATACATATTTCATGGAAATGAATGCAAGCAAGATCATAATGCATGATTCCATTCATGTTCATTTGTGAACATCCTTTTATGAACTTCTTATGATTATTCATAACTTACATGAACTTTTATCATCGTTCTTATCTTACTTTATCTTGAGGTCTTTAGTGTCTGTACCAATTTCATCAATCATGAGATCGTGACTTTAACATAACATGATGCTTCTCTTGTAGAAGAATTAAGAGCATCGAACAACGAGGTCATACTTTACATAACTTTTAAACCTCGTATCAAGAGGCAGGTACGACACTTTCTTTTTAGCTTTTGAGTTTAGATTACAGATCTTGTAATGTTAGTGAACATAATGCATGACATGACTTAATGTCTGAATCACTAAACATAGCAATTGCAACCATATTGCAAATCATGACTTAAACTTTAAAACATTATACATCACCAATGCTAACATACTTTAAGCATAAAAATTTGTCAATACATTGCAAGTCTTCGACTTGATCTTTAATACTTTATGTATAGAAATGCAAACATACAACATAATTAAAATATTTGAAAATCATTTTCTTCATGCCATAGGTGAGGTTTGAGACTTACCTAGACTTAGCTCTAGTGTTCACATTTCATATATTTTTCCTTTTATTAGTCAGCTTATGTGTTCTGTTTCAAATAATACCCGACTATTAGCTAAACTTTCTTATTATCGACTTACTCGATCGATAACAGAACTTGAACATTAACTATTCATACCTTTTGCTACCCTTTGTTCTTTTTTGTTCATTTCTCTGTTACTCAACTTCGTAACTTATCGATTTATCTTTCCTTTACTTAACTTGAATGTCTCTTAGTCAAATTTCCCAACGTACTTGATGGTTCCATTACTTAACGTGATATGGATCATTTTTCGTCTAAGGGTGTTTCATTAATTAGAAGTACTCAGCTCTATTTTAGCAATTTTCTTTTGAAAATGACAATTTTACCCTGAACGAGTTTTTTGTAAGCCTTGTAACTTTACTAAACTTTTCATTTTACTTTACCATTCCAATGCTTATGGGATACAAAAAATTCCCACCTAGGGACATTTTCCTAATTTGGTCATTTTAGGGTCCTTTTTGACATTTTTTACAAAAAATTACCATCTTGCCCTTAACGTGTTTTAGAAAATTTTCAGAACCCATTTTAAACCAAAACTTACAATTCTTTACTTCTCGTAACATTACGAAAAACAAAACATCATTTTTTTTCTTTCATTAAAATCTATTTTATTAAAACTTTACAGTTTTGACCCGTAATGCAAAAATCTTGACCTTTTTCCCCTTAACTTTTTCTCTCATTCAAACTTGATAAAAGCTCTTAATCCTTTCAAACTTGAAACTTATGGTTACTTACTACCCATAGAAGTACAGTAACCAACATTTTCTCTATGAAAATTCAATTTCATATAACTTTACGGCTTTGGTTCGAAATACAAAATCTTGACATCTTTGCCCCCGGAACCAAAAGTAATGACCTTATCCTAAAATGTTTATTTTTTCACAATGATTAAAAATTCCTTAAACTCCTTGGCCTAATTAGAACCATTTCATATTATCTCATATGAAATTTTGTACCTAAAATCTCGTAAAATTTATAACTTAAAATTGTTAAAGATTTTCACGAATCATCCATGATTCCTAACCTTTTGATGAGATCTACAACTTTTGTATTTTAAATTTTCTCAAAATCATTCATCTTAATGGCGTTCTTGAAATTGCAAAACAAAAATCATCTTATTTCAGCTTGTTCCAATCAGAATTCGAACGGAATTTCTTCACAAAAGTTGTCCGAATCGATGTTTTCAATAAATACCATGTTGAACTTAGAGAATGATTCGGCCTTTAAGGGCCTCAAACATTCAATTTTTTCAAAAGTGCCCTTAAAATGCCCTTTTTACATCTTAACTTTCTTTAACCTATTTGTAAGGTTTAATCACAATTAAACCTTTCCAAACATTTAATCAAGTACTTAATACTTCAAATAACCATGCCATAAAGTTCTTCAAACATTCCTTAGTTCATAAAGTTTACAATCCATACACAAATTTCATGAAAATAACAAATTTTTCAAAGCTAGGGTTTAGGGTTTTGCCAAGAAATTTCTTAAGCTTTGCACCTCCTCTTTGATGCTTAGAACTCTCCCAAACCTCCTTGTCATTATTCATGACAAAACCCATGAATATCCTACTAAAAACCTAAGCAAAAAATACTAAAAACACTAAGAGAAAAGCTTAGGTTTTTACCTCTAAAAATTGCCAATCTTTGCTCCACAACACTTGAACTTGTCTCTAGAGTGGATTTAAGGTTGTGTTTTTGAAAAATATGAAGGGATTCATGGGAAGGAGTGGTCAGTTCTTTGTGGAGAAGAAAAATGACTTAGTTCTTTAGTTTTGCATTAAACTTTTTGTCTCATCAAAACACCTCATAATAGACTAAATTGCAATTAAAAATTTTCTCCAAATCACCCATCCAAAACTGGATATAATGGGGGGAAGATGTTGCCATTTGTCACCATTTAGGTGTCTCCAAGTGGGCCTCGCATTATTTCTTTAAGTCCTAATTTACACTGTGCTGCATTTTTCTTATACTATCGGTATCTTTCTCATACTGCTGTAGTCTTTTCTATACTATTTTCCATAGTCCACAAGCTCCCACATCATCCACATAGTATGATTTCTATACTGCTTAGCTTTATACAGTCTAATTTTTATATTTAATTATTTTATACAGTATAATTTTTATACTACTTAACTTTATGTAGTATAATTCTTATACTGCTTAACTTTATCTAGATAATTCTTATACTGCATAACTTTTTATGTGTAATCTTTACATTATATTATTCTCAAACTACATGATTTTTATACTGTGTATTTTTTATACTGTATTTCTATTTTGAATTTTATTACAACACATTCTGCAACAACTAATCTTTTTAGCTTATTTTTATATCCTTCCTTCTCTTTAGACTACGGTGTGATTTTTAACCTTAGAAATCCCAGTTTTACCTTTATGAAATTTTGTCATAAAAAAAGGATTTAAACAATAAACCTCGCGACACCAAAATTTCTCTTTAAATTCTTATTAAATTTTTTAGCATAAAATTAACTCATAAAATTTGTTCATAAATCATTTAACATAATCCTTAGTTATTGCATGTTTAGTGCATTAGAAATTCTCTGATGTCATTAGTGGTTCACTCTTTAATAAAAGCTACGTCCACTGTTCTTTACGATGATGAAAAACTGATACAGATTACAAAGTATTTGAAAATTTTGATATAAAAATCTTTTGTTTTCATTAGAGTTTCAGTAAGTTCCTGCCTGCCTACTATGGAGCTCTACTCCCAATTTATAGAAAGTACCCGTGAGATCGTGGCTTCAATCTAATGGAAGGAGTGGGCATCGTAATGCTCGTAGTAATAGGACATGTGTCAATTCTTAATAGGTTATAAACATCAATCTTATGCCCACGTTCTACTTCGTGGCTCAGCGAGTAATTGCCAAACTCACATTATCGATTCCAATGAATTGACACTTAGCAAATCCGCGATAGCAAATGATGCGAAAATCTATCCCAAGCGAGCCGAGTAGAAACTACAATCGAACCACAGATATCAAATCAATCAATGCCACCAGTCGAACAAGCAATGAGCCGGCAATCTTGATAGCAACAGTTTGGGCCGAGTCAATCATTTCCATTGACCTCGATTTGTTTTAACCGCAACCTGGTCTTCCCACACTAGGCCTTTGCTTAATGATTCAGGCTTAACCAAGTCATACCCCAACAATGTTTGTAATATTTTATTTCCTTTGTTTTCGTTTGACATTCTATTTTGTTTGCTTTACCTATTATATAATAATTTTTTTTTAATATTTAGATGAAAGTCCAATGAACATTGTAGGATAGATTTTGAAAAGGAAATAGAAGTTAATCTTTTGTAAAACAATTAAGACTATCCTTGATAGATGATTAATGGATGAATGGCAAATTATTTGTGTTTATTAAGAAAACCATCACGTTAACATCTTTAATAACTATAGATGTAACATCTTGGTCAAGCCCAAATCATAGGATGAAAGCCTAATGCAAAAAGTCTGAAGGTTGAACAAAGCAAGTCGAGCCCAATGGGAGACTTGGTTTGTTCGGTTATCAAATGATCATTCATTTTGAGGGATTTGATGGGTTCGATCTAGGTAACTGATTGATCAATTCGACAGGAAGATCTTTATTCGATCCATTTTGAGACAAACAATCTATGATAGTAGTAACTCTTGGCTCATTGGAATCGATATGCTCGATAGCTATGAGGAGAGATCCACTAACTCACGTAGTAGATCATAGAAGCTAGTCCAAAACTTGTGCCTAGTAAGGAGGTGACACATGTCCATTACTTTAAGCCTCATTGTGTCCACTTTTTCTACTAGTTGAAGCCCGCGATCTCACAAAGAACCTCTATAAATAGAGGTTGAAGGCATCACTTAGAGGGATCCAAATTCATACATTCTTACTCTTACTCTGTAGAAATAATTCCAGAAACAGAAGAATCCCATCTTGGCAAGTTTCTCATTTCTCAACAGAAACATTTACACTTTGTATGGATTTCATCATATAGTGGAGAACAGTAAACGTAGCTCTAGTTATAGAATGAACCACTATAAAATCTCGAATGTGGTATCTTTTATTTTACAACATTTTACTTCCATTTACCATCCAATAATCGGTTTTGGTTAAATATAAAGTGTTGCTAATGTTGTTTGTGAAGTTTGTTATGACCTAATAATGATGATTTAAGGACCCAATCATTCTGAAACAATAAATTATTTTAGCTTTAATCTGATTTATTTAAATGTAGATCTAACGTCTATAACTATTCCTTCTAATTTTTATTATTTATCAATTTGTCTCTTTGTTTTTAGAAACTATATAGGTATCGTTTGAATTTGAAAAGCTTCTTTTAATTTGATTCCTTGTAGATTTTTTTGACCGAAAAAACATGAAGATAAGATAAAAATACACTTATTAAACCTAATTTGTTTATGAAATATGTGTTTCTTCTTTGAAAAAACTTTTTATAAATATATTTTAAAATTTTAAAAAGCCATAAAACTTATGATCTTTTTTCAAAATTTGATATTTTGTTGTAGGATTTTTTCATGTCCTTAATATATAAAATATTTTTTATAACTATTTAAGGGGTAGTCATGTCATTTTGTCCCTTTTTTTGATTCATGGGGACAAAATTGAAATGAGTTTTTAAAATTCAAAGGATACCTTTATATTTTTAAGAACAAAAGGACAAATTTATAAAGAGTTAAAATTATTAAGTACAATTATGTAATTAACCCTTTTTGATAATTATTTATTTTGATTAAATATTTGTTGTAGTTATTTGTCCCATTGATTTAATTCTTTGGCTTCATAAGTCATTACTAGCTCCTTGACTAAATTTTCTTGCTCCGTTTCTACATTCAACTAAAACAAAAAAAATATTTTTAAGTAAAAATTATATAATCTGGCCATTTTTTAGGGAGTAAATTAATATCTGTCTTCGTTATGCAAATATCACTTATATGTCTTTTTTTAAAAATTTTATATATTTAGAATCTTAAAATACCCTCTAACTAAACATTATCATGTATTTAAATTTTTATAACAAATTTTCTTATTTTTTGAATAGTTAACTTAGGGAAAAATATACACGTATATTTTTTTTATTTTAACATATTACATTGATGTATTATCATTATCACTTGAAGTCTTAAAAAAATAAAATGAATGTCATTGAGTATCATTATCATTACCATTAACTTAATGATATAACAATTATATAATTTATAAGATACACAAAAGACTTAAAAAATACTATATTATTAATTTAATTACATATCACAAAAAAACAAGAAATATCATTCACTTGAAGTCTTAAGAAATGAATATCATTGCGTATCATTATCATTACGTATCATTAACTTGACGATATATCAATTTTATAACTAGTAAGACACATAAAAAGACTTAATAATATTGTGTCATTAATTTAATTACAACACCTTAATTTCAATTTGTTAGTAAAACTATATCATTAATTTAATTACAACACCTTAATTCTAATTTGTCGGTAAATCCAACTTATCGATAAAAAAATTTCATCTTTTTAAGAATTTTAAAATCGTTATTTTAGTTATCAATTTGAATATAAGGAACCAACACTCTAATTTAAATATAATGATATCATAATCCGTTTGAAATCTTAAATACGTATATTATAGTTATTATAAAAAAATAAATTAAAACTAATAATATCATGATCATCAATATCTTTTTATATATATATATTAAGTTATATAAAAAATATTCATAAACTACAAACATATTTTAATTCTATAAATAAAAAATTCATGTCTTATTAACCCTATCTTTAAAACACATTTTTTTGCATGATCGTATCAGAATGAGCATGGATAACTTACCCAGCACTACCACCGCTTCATCACTCGCGTTCGAATTGGTCCCACCACCGTCCCGTCGGGTTTAAAATGATTTTTCTTTAAAATATGTCCCAAAATTTTTCGACAATAATAGAAGTTTGTTCGCATTCGTAACTAAAAATGAAAAAGCATCGTTTTTGTACCAGAAGAGGGATGGGCAGAACTGGACCATCCGATCCATTCTTCTCGGCTCCCGTGCCGTGAGGAGGCGTGGCCTTCCGTACCATATCAGCGAACGTAAATCCTCACCCTCACAACCTGCAGTCCGACGCGTACCTATAGCGTTCCCGTCCCACATGACCACGTGTCGCGATCTTGTCTGACATCATCACATTTCTCGCCCATCCACGTGTTAGTGCGGACACGCCCACGCTTCATCTGCACCGTCGAGTTAATCCAACCATCGAAACCAAAACCTCGCGGGGACAGTAGTATCGTTGACGCCCTTGACGAACCTCTGTATCCACAGCCCGCCACGTGGCGGAGAGTCGTCACTGCAGCCGTCGATTATGCTGGGGATTGACGCCTTGGATTCCTATATATCAGGAACCAATATTAGATTTTGGTTCGTAATCAAAATTTCCATAATTTTACTGGGTTTTTCAAGTGTTTGAAGCTTTGCTTTTGAAGATTTGTGCGAAAATGGCTGGTTCAGATGTCAAACAGCAACCAGAGACGGTAAATTTGCTTTCTTGAAGCTTGATCTAGTCTTTTAAGGTTGAGGGTTTTAGTAGAGAACTGAAGATTTGATAAAAACGAGGTGTTGATAAATACTGATTTAGGTTTTTGTTTTTTCACATGAAATCTACTCTGAAGGTTCAAGTTCTAGAAAATAGTAATGATGATGGTGAGAGGAAACTCAAGTACTTGGAATTCGTGCAAGTGGCGGCGATCTACATCGTGGTCTGCTTCTCAACCGTCTACGAGTACGCGAAGGAAAACTCCGGTCCTCTCAAACCGGCTGTTCAGACCGTCGAGGGCACAGTGAAGACCGTGATCGGACCGGTCTACGAGGAGTTACACGATGGTCCATTTCAACTTCTCAAGTTCGTTGATGGAAAGGTTGGTAATTTTCAAAATTTTTTATTGTTTCTTCATCGGCGCACGTTAGCGGATTAATCTGAAAATGCGTCATCCGGTCGATTTTGCAGGTGGACGATGCGCTGAATGAGGTGGACGGACACGTGCCGTTGCTGGTGAAGCAGGTGTGGAACCAGGCGGTGGTGGTAGTGCAGACGGTGGCGGAGGTGCAAAGCTACGGTGTGGTGGACGCCACGAAGAGCGCGACGAGGGCTCTATACGCCACCTACGAGCCGACGGCGAAGGAGCTGATCAACAAGTACGAGCCGGCGGCGGAGCAGTACGCGGTGGCGGCGTGGCGGTGGCTGAACCGGCTTCCGGTGTTTCCTCAGGTGGCGCAGATCGCGGTACCAACGGCGGCGTACTGGGCGGAGAGGTACAACCAGGGGGTGTTGTATGCGGCAGAGAGGGGTACGCCGTGGGGTCGTTTCTGCCGTTGATCCTGGTGGAGAAGATCGCCAAGGTTTTTGAGGAAGGTGAGAGTGGCCCCACAGTCATGCCCAATGGGGATGCTCATGTTGAAGCGCACTGATGGGAGCCGTTGATTTGGTGCCTATTGAAAATTTCTCTTTTTCTCTTGTAGTTTTTGGAGGCTATTTTTAGCTGTAGGCTTGGCTTGAACATGAAGTGTGTTTGGATAATTCGAAGTCTATGAGAAATGAAGGGCTCTCCTGTTTTGAAATCACTCATTGTCCCTTTTTTTCTTTGATGGTCAATATCAGAAAAAAAACTTGTCATCTCCTATGATTATATTCGCCTGTAAGGAACTTTGCCGATATCATATGAATAATGGCCTTGCAGATGTGGTTGCTTGGGATTGAAGAGGTAAAAAGAAAAAGATTAGAAAACACAAATAATGGTAATGGCGTTGTATACAAGAGTGTTTCTTTAGGTCATCCCTATCACGTGTTTTTATACTTCAATTTATTTTTTGTTTGGCTCATTAAGCTAGTTGTTAACTTATTAGTTGCTTTATTGTAAAACACGCTTGTACATATTGCTCTTAAGTTGGTGAGCCGATTTGCTTTATTTGCGGGAACACTTGGTAGTTTTATGTGAACTCCTCGGAAGGCAAACTTGTATGAATTTTACCAATGTAATAGAAAATGAGGGGACTTTTGCCCTACAATATGCCAAGATTGCACTTCTGTCGCGCTTACCCTCTTCTTGACAAGTTTTACCACCCAATGTTTTACCCTTTTTGCCTTTCTGGTTTGCCTAAACGAGGCTGAGTTTTTGGTGCAGTAAATTACTATTCCGTGTTTAAAGGAAGTGGAAAGTCTTTTACGGGGATAAAATGTTGAAACTCTTCCACGGCTTCATTGTTTGCACTAAATTTCAGAAGAAAAATAAGCAACTATACTCTTTCAATTGGAGGTTATTCTGGCCAGGTTATAAACTAGAAGTGCATTACAGACCTCTCAATTGTTGGGTTCGTTCAAAACCCACACTGGATAATATTTTACGAAGCAGAAAAGGCAGAAATAAATTCATCGCAAGAAGAAGAAAATGACATCACAAAGAAGCCAAGGATAAGAAAGCTTGGTAAGAGAATACGGTAATAGCAGCAACATCTGCTACTTAAACTAAAAGGAAAAGCTACCACCAGACATTTATTGCATTCCCTCAAGGTTCCACCTCATTTCCAATACATTCCGCGCAATAAGGACTTTATATCTAACAACATGAGTTCAACCACAAATAAAAACAAACAGGCTAATAATTGTGAAAATGTAACAAAATGGAAATAGATGACAAATGAATAAAGCACGCAAACTAGTAGAGAGAGTAGTTCTCTGCAGCAGCTCCAGGCCAGAGGTTCTTACAAATGCTCCTGACAATAGGGAGAAGCGCAACGAGCGCGATTTGAAGCTGTTCCGAGCTGCTTGTTCTAACTGAAATCTGTCCGCTGAGCTTGTTGTTCAACCCTGCACGAACAGCCACCTTGTAGTTCCTCCCAAGAGAAAATTGGGACTGCAAATTAGCCCCCAGTGCCAAGTCCCCTCTCCACTTGACCAGAGAGAGACCAAGCGAGGATTGGTCTTGGCCAATGGGGAAATCTGCCTCCCTCAGACGCACTTCCAAGTTTGCTCCATAAGCAGAGTCACTCTGAGACTTCACAATACCACTGCTGCCCACCAACACCACCCTCTTCCCAAGCACAATCTGGTCCTCAATTTTGAATCCGGTGGAGACATTTTCGCCCAAAAATGTCACAGATGCTCCAGCAGCAGTCTTGTTCTTCCTGAAACTTTTAAATTTGGTCTCCCCTCTGACAATGTATGCAAGTTGTTTTCCAATGTTCTGAATGTCAAAGCCTGCCATAGTCGATCCACTCTCCCCATGCTTAGCAGCAATCGAGGAATCCAAATGGAGGTTGAATTCTTTCTTGTCCTTTGTAATTTGGACAGAAACTGCTCCTGGAAAACGATTGGCAATGGCTAGACTATGCTCGACGTTCACACCATCATAACCGCAATCATGATCCCAACCATGAGTGTCCAGCACTGGCCTTGCCAGGAACTGAGAAGTTGGCTCCAAGAACCGGTACCTGTAAGCTGGATTATCACCGTCAAAGGAAGGTGGGAGAACCATGTCAGGCAATGCAACGGGAACAGTAGCTGGGGCTCCATTTTCTGGGTCATCTTCGCCTGGGTAATCATACCCTTCAGCACTACCGACCTTACCCTTCTTCATGTCTTTCATCCGTTTCAACTCCTCTCTCCATTGCTTCTTCTGGAGGAGTTTGACCCTGTAATCATACTCCTCCAAGTAAGCCTTCTTCTGCTCTCGGGTAAGCTTAGCAAACTGGGACTTCCTGAGAGGCTTGAATGGTGGAAGCTGGTCATACTCATCCTCTTCTTCCCCATCAGAATCAAATTCATCCAAGTCAACATCGGAATCACCATTGTCACCACCTTGGTCAGCTGAGAGTTTTGGATGAGTGCGAGACTGTAACAGCCAAGACAACAAGTACGGAAGAGGAGGCGACCGGGTACGGAAGCCTAAAAGCTTCCGGTGGTCAAATGACTCCTGAGGTTTTGAGAGGTTGCTCGCCTCAGATAAGATCTTCATAGAGTAACATAAGAGCAACAGCTGGGATCTCCAAGTTTGACCGTTGGGAAGCACTTTCTGACCATCCCTGTTCCTTCGGCAAGAAAGATGGTTCTCAACAAGAGAGATGGGATTCATCAAACTAGGACTCATAACCCGCAAATCACCAACAGCTTGTCCAATTGTCTGCTGGACAATTTGTGACCGCTGAGCAACAAACAACTCATAATTCAGTGGGGAACCGGTTGGTCCGTCTGGAGGAGATGACGCAGCATGGGTCAAAGTAACTATGCCACTTCGCCAAATTGAAGGGCCAAGAGCAGCAGTAATTGATCTTAACAATGGCAAATCATTAAGGCCTCTGCTTTGGGTGTCCAGCCGATCCACATAGAGGAGAATATCAGGGGGGCATTTTTTTGTGACCTTCTTCACAGAAGATAAAATTCTGCGATTAAAACTCTGCTCCATTGCAGCGGATTTGAGACCCGGGGTATCAAAAACCCTGATCTTAACACCATCCACTGTACCAACAATTTCCTTTACAGTAGTGGTGGAAGGTCCAAATACATAGATTGGGGTCTTCTCTTCTCCAAAGATAGAGTTTATGGTGGCACTCTTGCCCACACCTGTTTTTCCAAGAACCAGTATGTTCAAGGAAAAGTCCAAATCATCTTTCCTCACTGCTTCAAGCTGGAGAGCTGTTTCCTTTGCAGTTTCAAGGCTAAATTCACTGCTGGTTACTCGTCCTGAAACAAGTGCCAACCGGTACAAAACTTGCCTTGATATTGTATCATCAATGGAAACACCCAGCCTGTTAACAAGTCTCAAGTACTTCACCCTTAATTGCTGAAACTTTTCTAGTCTCTTTTTCTCCTCTTCGCTCAAGTTGTTCTCAGAGTCTCTTCCAACTGTGGGATTTGTAGGAGCGAAAATGTTAGAGTGATTAGGGCGGGATGCAAACCTTGGGAGCGAGGATCCCAAACCAGCAGGACGCTCAACAGAGAAAAGCCTGGGTCCGTTTGAAGTAGTTGTCGTGACATTGCCACTGTCCTGGGCAGCACCTGTTGCTGCTTTCAAAAGAGCTGCCAGTGCAGCAGAATCAAACAACTCTTTACCGCCTTCTTCCTCCTCATCGGTGTCTCCTTCTTCATCTGAGTCTGTGACAATCTGACCGTCAATTCTTTGCGAGTGATCACGAGAACTATCTGCACCTGATGTGCGTTCCAACTCCTCCAAGAATTGTTTGGCAGAGCTTCCATAGACAACATCTTCAGTTTCCTCATCTGTATCCGAACCATGAATCTCATTATCATCATCATCGGGAACTTGCTTCTCCTCATCTTCACGTTCTAGCACTATCTCACGATTCAAAGTGGTGCTTGGTTCCAAAGACTCGGATTTATCAGCGGCTTTCAATTCATCTTCATCTTGCACTTCTACGCTGTCTTCACCACTATCTATTGGCTTTTTGTCCTGTGCCAATTCATGTGGTGCCAAGTCAGAGACACTATTCACCAAAGAAGCTTCAGCTTCTTCACTATCAGCACCTATCTCAATCTCATATCTGATTTGCTTAACTTCCGAATCAGCTTCCTTCCCATCTTCTCTTCCCGGCAAGTTCTTGGAATCAACCTCATCAGAATCAGCAATAACAGTTTCCTGATCAGCAAGTCCTCCAGCTCCAAACTCCGCAACAACATTCCCATCTGACTCAGAATCCACGGGCAGCGGCTTCGAACTCACCAATTCTTCAGAATCGCGTCTTAGCGTATCAAACTCATTAGCTAACTCCACACCCCCATCAACTGGAACCCCCACGCCTTTAATCTCAGAATCCTCAATCCCCTCCACATAGCCGACTATAGCTTCCCCAGAAGCTGAAACATTAACTTGTAGAGCTTCCACCACCAAGTCTCCTCCAGTGAAATTTTTCCCATCCGAATCGACCAACTTGTCATCTTTTGGTTCCACAATCACACAGTCGTCTTCATTTTTCGCAACATCAACAGTTTTATTATCTTCCGCCACTTCACTTACAATCCCAGATTCATTGCCACCAAAACCCTTACTTTCCCGCTCTATCACAACCTTCTCGTTCACTTTAGCCCTAAATCCCTCAGAACCATCCTCATTTCTATTACTAACTCCATTTTCGTTCACCAATTCTGCAAAATTCTCATTCTTGACTGACGCCTCCTCTTTCTCCAAATCCTCCAAAGAACTCTCAGCCCCCAAAACCCTAACATCCAAACCACCTAAAGCATAATCGTCATCGTCATCATCGATTGAGACCTTCGCAATTGGTCTCTGGTCACTCCCCATTGGAAACTCCAAAGAACCAACAACAAAAACTCCCGTGCCGCCATCTTCTCCTCCCACAAAATCTCCTCCACCCTTCTCCTCACCACTTCCAAAGCCGCCGCCGCCACCAGTAACCGCCGCTCCACCGCCGGAACCAGCTAAGACACTGCCACCACCAGAACTCTCGCTATTGTCGGTGCTAAAAACATAGGGCTCGGTCGAAGCGCCGACATCGAAGAACTGGTAAGGCGAATAGGAAGCGGAGGATAAACCATAAGCAGAGGAAGCAGGAGGAGAAGAAGAACCTGATGAGTAAGAGTACGTCTGCTCCGCTGGCGGCGTCGTGGTGGTCGTCTCGGGTGAAGAAGAAAGCTTCGGGTCCATAGCCATCGATATATATATATATTTTTGGGAGAATTCGATTGTTTGGTTTTCAGAGAGGAGTTTGGAGGGAGAGATAAGGTTTCAAGAGGCAAACAGAAGACTTTGGCGGAGAGCCGCACGGGGTCTGGGTTTGGGGATTGGGGGCGTCTGTCTCTGGGTTTTTTTTTAGTGCTATTCACATTGATGAAATAACCAAATTGTCCCTTCTGTACTGTTTTTTCCCCTCAAAGTCCCTCTGCCGTATAATTGTAGGGTCCGTTTGGTTCGAGTATTTGAATAGAGTATTTGAATGAAGATTTAAATTTTTGTGAAAGAAAATACTGTAGCAAAATATTCAAACAGTGATTCGAACCACGAAACAAACGGGCCCGTAATGTACAAACTTGGATTATTTAAAAACGTAGTTATAATTAAAATACTTTAGCTCTTTAATGTAAATATTAATGTCAACGTTATATTTGTCATCAAAAAGTATAAAAATAATATATTTGATGTGTTTTTTATTTAATACTTTAACACATAATGCTATTTAAAATGTCATTTTTAAACTTTTAATATTAAAATAGTTAAAAAGTAAAAATATTGTAATTATTAAAGCAAAAAAGTTAATCCACCAACCAATAAAAATCAAATGTCAAATTTGTTATATTCTAAACTTTGTGATAAAAGGTAACATTAAACTGGCATTATATTGGAGTATTTTTATACTCAAATGTTAAATTTGTCATTGACACATCAATTTAGCATTGCATTAGAGATATTATAAAAGCTTTACACTGTAGCATATTTTTGTTGTACATTATAATATGTAAAAGTTTTAATTGCAATAGTAATAGGTAATAAGTTGGAACTAAGTTCTCAAATACACTTAATGCTTTCTCAAATAATACATATTAGTAAATAAATACGAAATAGATTCTTTTGTCTTTCTAAATAGATTTTTGTAATAAAATTAATGAATGAATAACCAGGGTTTTGTGTTTTACTCATATAAATAATTTTAATCATTGTATTAAATTTAGATAAATTTTTTATGACCATTTGGTACAAAAATTTGAACAAAATTTTAAATTTTTTTGAGAGAGAACAAAACAAAAAAGATTTGAACTTGGAGTTTAAACAATGAGACAAACATGTTGTTTGCTATCATATTAAATTAGAATTATATAAAATCTAGATAAAATATAATAAGAAAAATAGACGGGATACTAACTCTAATTTTATATTGGGTACGAATTTATGACTTGTCCTTTTTTATTGACATGTATTTAAAATATTGTCACATTGATATATTGTATATGTTAACAAACTTATGACAACTCAATAATTGGTGTAGGAGTTCGGATTAAAAATGGCATTGCTAACATTATTTTATAATAATAATTAACTGGAGATTGATGAAGTGCTGGTGGTTTAAAAAATTATCATATTTTATCACGCTATAAAAAAAGAATCTCAAAGGAATAAATAGGATAGAATTAAATTGTCCTTATATTTTATTTTTGGCATTCACTAGCACGTATTGTCTAGATTTTATTGAACTTCCTATGATGAAAAGATTTTATTGGACTTGATCTGTGTTCATGTCAGCACATTTACAACACTTTTAATCCGAACATGAACACGACACGATTAATAAACGTGTCAAAAATACAAACACAAGTACGACACGCCTACAGCATGACACCATCAACACGATTATTAAACGTGCTGTGATAGGTTAATACGATAACAACACGCATATGATACGACCCAGTTAACTAAAAATTAAAAAAATTAAAAAATTAAAAAAAAGCCAATAAAAAAATTAA
Source organism: Artocarpus heterophyllus (assembly GCA_025403435.1). Lineage (NCBI taxonomy): Eukaryota > Viridiplantae > Streptophyta > Magnoliopsida > Rosales > Moraceae > Artocarpus > Artocarpus heterophyllus. Next base: position 15,344,651 of record CM046354.1, on the reverse strand, counting down.
CAAAAACACAATATATAATTAATATTAACCTACTACAAATGTTTCAAATATTTTTATTTTTAAGTTTAAATATGTTATAAATGGGCGGGTCGTGTCGTGTCGTGTCGTGTCAACACTTTTATGGCTCGTTTAATTAAACGTGTTAACGTGTGTTTAGCATGTTAGTATGAATTTAGCCCGTTTATTTTCGTGTTATTCGTACCAACCCATTTATGGTACAATTAATAAATGTGCGGTCTAAAACCGTTTACTCGTGTCGTTTTTGTATCGTGTCATCGTGCTGTGTCTGAAATTGCCAGCCCTAGATTTGATGGAGTCCTGTGGACCATCCTCTACATACAATAAGTGAGTTTTTTTTTTTTTTTCGTTTATTTCTTCGTATCATTATGATTCCCATTCATGAGGGGGAAATATCTTTTTGCTTTCTAATTCCAGCAAGAAGGAAAAAAATCTCATTTGGCTAAAGAAAAATAATTGCAGCAACTCGGAGATGAGTATGGTAGACTTGCAGTTATTGTTTTGATAGTGCTATGAGCGCATAGCCTATTAGCTGCATATCACACCGGTGATAGCACAAGTAAGCTTTTCATAGGCTATTTGGTACTGTGTAGAACCATAATTGTGTTGATCGAATAGTGTAAAGCTCTTACATATTACATTAAAATGCAAAAAATTGTTACAGTATAAAGTTCTTATATATTAAGGCGTTTTGAACCACAACCATTGTTCTAACCACACTTACCAAACATCCTATTATTATTGTTGTTATTTTACTTAAAAATTATTATCAAGATATTTATTCTTATGCAAAAATCGCATCGTAGAGTTAAAAATATAGAACATGATTTTTTTTTTTGTTTTATAGAATTTAAAATAGAACACATTATTAGTAGAATAGCTTTAGAAATCCTCACTTTGTATAATGTTTAATTACTCACTGCTTATTTTCTTGTCACATTTCTCCAATTTTGCAGTCACAAACTTTGGTTGTTATTTCTAATAAAACAACAGGTCGTAAAATTTGGGTTTGGATATTTAGGTAATCTATTCTTCGGGCCAACAATATTAGGTTTTCGTCTAACAAGTTTAAGTTCGCTTTTTATTTTTCTTTTCTTTTCCCCTTTGGCATAGCATAAAGTCGCAGTCATATATGATAGTGAGGTTTAGGATTTTGACTTCAACTCCCAAAAAAAAGTTTTTAAGAATTTTCACTCGAGAAGGCACTTTTTTAGAGGTAGATGGCACATTTGTTTGCACTGTTCAGCTTATCCATTTCCTCTAAAAGAAAAAAGTGCAATAATATTTAACCGAGTATCATCAATCATTTAACTTATAAAAAGAATAAGAGACGAAGAAACTTTGATGTATGTTTGATAGATGTCAAAAGTGGGAGGGAAGATATAGAGGATTTTTTTTTTCTAGAAAATAATATTCTGGATTGTTTGGCACAAGAAAGTTGTATTTGTGTCAGCCGGTTTATTAATTATGTCGAAAGAAAAAAAAAATACTATATGTAGTATGATATTTAGTTCATCAAAACAAGAGAGATTTTTCAAAAGAAAATAATTTATTATGTTAAACAAAAGAAAACTAGTTACCACTGGTCCACTGCTTGTATGAAGCATGTGGGAAGTTAGTTGTTCTTGTATAAAAATACTCTTAATTATTATTATTGTTGTTGTTTATCCCACCCTTTTTTTTCTAACCTCAAATACTAACAAATAACACTCCGTAAACTTCTCTCTCTATGCTAGGGTTTTGTTGTCCTACTATTGTGTCGCCCCCCCTTTTCTTGCTAAGGCCAAAGATCGACGTTGCCCTTGGGTTGGTTGTCGGGTCTCTGGCCTTAGGGGTCAACGCATAATTTTGGTGTCTACCAGGGAGCATTACAGTTGGGGGACATCCAACATGGGGAAAGTAACTTGTGGTCTGGGCGCCTCAACCTTTTTGTTGAAGGGAAATTGTTGAGTAGTGGTGATGGAAACAGACGTGCTCCGTAAATCGTAGTTTTATCTTCGTTTTTGTTTAGTCATGTGTTTGTTTGTAATAAAAGCGATGTTGTTCTTCTCATTAGGTCTCAACACTTGTGATTTGCTTTTGTACTTCTTTTGTTTTATCTAGTAAATTAAGTCAAATGCTAGGGTTTAGAGTGTTTAGGAATTAAGTTTCAATCTAACTTTAAAGTTACAGTGTCTGTCTCAAAAGTGATGACTTGCATCTTTTCGAGCTATTCCTCAACAATTAGAGCAGTGACAAAAATCTTCCTTTCTGACTCTACAAGAAAGTTCTGATCCATAGTATTATCTAAAGAACTAAACAAATTTTCAAAGTAACCTTTTATATTTAACAGACTAATGGGTTTAGAATGAATTCCTAACAATTTTTAGGTAGTGATAACAAAATGTTCTTTTAGAGTTCCTAGACTTCCAAGTAAAACAATAAAAGCATCAAATGACCTAACCCTATATTTTATTCGTTTAGGGACACTTGCAACTATTCTTTTAGTGCCTATGGTTTGACCATGCAAACGCCTTGAGCAAAGACACCAGAAATAATACCTAAAGCTCCAATACCTCTAGAATGAACTCTTCTTGCAACAGTATCCATTAAACCTAGACTTCCCCATCTATACACAAGATTCATCCTCTCCTTAGCCAAGACTTGACCTAAGTGGAATGCAGCATGTAAGTAATCACTTCCTTTTTATATTAAAAAATTTGTTGAAATTAGAAGATTACCTTATTTTTATATTAAATTAAACTTAGAAGATTGTCAGGGTTAGGATTTTCATAGGTTTTTTCGTCCCACAAGCGAATGTGGGTTCTTCTTATGTTGTCTAGCAACGTCTATGGACTTTGGAGGATAAGGATTAGGTTCTTATGTAAAGATTTTTGTTTGTTTCTGCTTTTTTTTTTTTTTTTAATGATTCTTGGGTAGAAAGTTTCTGCATGTTTTGTTGTTTATTGGTCAATACGTGTTTAAATTTGCTTCCTCTTGTTCCTCATCAAAAATGCATGGCTAGAATTTGTTGATTCCTCCCGCATGTACATGGGAGAATTATCTGGTTTGTGAAATAGTAATCATAATCCAAATTCCAACCTAAATATTTTTTCCAGTAAAGGAAATATCGTTTTTAAGATTTTCTTTTTCTCCTTATGAAAAAGGAATTTGCTGTATTGTAAGTACGTATGGGTGGTCTAGATGTTAATAAGCTAATAAATTTACCGAGTGGAAATTTAAAATGAGAAAAATGTGCAAGATCCATTTTATAGTGATATTGTAATTATTATTATTACGAGAAACAAGAGATGCTAATATTAAAACAAAGTCCCATGAAAAATAAACATTTAAAAAAGGGATAACATGCAAAAGCAGTAACCCAATGACAATATAATTATTTTGAAATGGAAAAGAAATGATTCAAGTTAAAGAATGCAATTAATGGCTACACTAAATTGATGTCTTTTTTTTTTTTTTTTTTGCAAATGATGCCTGTACCCAATTCTAATACAAAATTAATTGCAGAAATAAAACAGAAACAAACATGAGAAAGGAAAAAAAAGGAGGTTTTTTATGTAATCAGGTAAAAATCTTACCATCCATTTCAGGAAAAAAAGAAAAATAAATTGCCATCAAAAAGTTTGCTGCATGATAAAAACTGACATCTAATATAGGGATTAAAAAAAAAAAAGAAGAAGAAGAAGCTGCATTCCTTTAACATTCCATAAAAGAATATCATAAAATCCCGCTTAAAAGGTGAGGGCTGGCCTGCTAGTTTAGCACACTGACTGCCATGGGCTGCTTAAAGCTTTGGCCTTTTGGGCCATTGGCCTGCTTCCATTTTAACATGAAAAAATTCCGGCTAAATTATTGTTATAAAATTCAAATTTAATAAAATATTTAAAATATGTTAAAAATATATTTAAATATATAATAATTATTTTAATAATATAATTTTAAGACATAAGTAAAATATCTATAAATTAAAATTATATTTTAATTCAACAAATGTAATTGCATCTTTTACCTTATTAACCTTTTTAACATTCCGACAACAAAAGAATTAATAATTTTAAAAACACTAATTAAAATTAATATCATATATTTAAAATAGGTTTAGTAAATAAAATATTTAAAAATCAGATGTTTTCACTCAAAAAGATCGGATATTTTATTGTATGAATAAAATGCCACAAATGCCCTTTTCATTTTCATTTCCACTTTCTCCTTTCTCCTCTCCTTCCACTATATCTTTCTCATTTATCTGTCTAACCCTATGCTCATGGAGTTTGCCGCCAATTTGCGGCAGCATCACAAGGATTCCAAAACGACGATGTCGCCCGTCATTCTCTCTCGACCTCACGATCATGAAGCCTCGCTACGACAGTCGATGGCCTTGCTACAACAAGTTCGTCTTCTCCGATTTGCAACAACGAGTTCATCTTCTCAGATGAGTTCATCTTCTCAAACCTATATATGCAAGGACGTTCTCAAACCTATGATGAAAAAAAAAAGATTTTTTTAGCTCCCACCCTTACAAAATCTTTGTGATACTAAGCAATGATACCCCATAAATCATAATCACGTCCATGTTTGTTTTCTCTTGATAACGAGAATTCAACTTATTTGTTGTTTGATGTGTAGGTTACAAAGAAAAAAAATGGATAAATTTACTTTAGAAGTGAGATATTTACAATTAGAAATAAGTTACCATGACCAAACGAATGGAGCAAATTACTGTAAAAATAACGACAATAAGTTGTGGAAAAACTAAAGTAGATTTATTTGTTTCTCTATGTATAAGAGATTTTGTTTTGACGTAATTATAGGTAGAACTTAACAGTAAAACTATACCTGTTGATTTTACCTAAAAATAAAGAGCTTGAATCTCTCGTTTTGAGCTGGGAAAAGAAAAAAAGAGAATTATTCCGACCAAGCAAAAAATGATACATATTGAAGATGGCATGAGATATAAACAGGTAGTCAAACTGTTGGACTTGTTTAATATATACTTTTCTTCGGCTTTTAATATTAGATTGACATTAAGCTAATGATTGAGCTTAATTAGCTCCTTAAAAAAGAAAAGCTTGAATTAGTTGAAACATCATGAAATGATTGAGCCCGTATGATTGCTTTCTCACTTTTTTTAGATGCATGCTTTTTTTTTTATTATTTTTTTTCTTCAAACAACAACTTTAAACAAAAGATAATCCATCTTTAAAGTTTTGAGTCCTGCGCTTTTACAGCAGCTTTGCGTGACTGTTAAGCGTCTCCAAATCCACCTGCATGTAGACATTTCTTACGACAACTTTCAATAATGACTTCACAATGCAAATTGCAAACAAGAATAAGTATTCTAGATTTAAATAAAATATCATATGGGTATAAACATTTGAAAATTTTGTGAAAATTATAGGTATTTATTTTAAAACAAAATTTCTAGTATTTTAAAATATGATAAACATTAATAGGGTATTTGGCTAGTCCAATTCAAGAGTTCGAACCAAAATTTGTTTGAAATTTAAATTATGAAAGAAAATATTATAACAAAATAAGTTGGTTTTAAGTCAGATTTTATGGTTTTGAACTAACAGCCTTTAAAATGTACATAAATAAAAATCGTGAAAATACACAATATAGCATATTTTTTACATCCTATTGAAAATTATAGCAGTTGTTCGAAATTTTCGTAAATAATAACGGAAGACTAAAAAGACATCAATAAAATACCAAAAATACATAAGAGAGAATTGTTTTGTTTTTTCTTCCATTTATTCCCTTTTCCATCTTTTCCGCTCTCTTCTTCCCCTGTCTCTCTTTCATTTTCTCTTATCCTCTGCATTGGTTTTTTGCCTGAGATATTCGTCATTCAATCTCCGTTGCCGCCGTCTACGCTGGAGAAGACAAGAATACTGCAGCAGCTAGCGATGATTGGCACCAGAGATCTACAAATTCATCACCGTTTATCGCAAAGATCCGAACTGAGAAGCCCGCAAAATCGAAGCCCTTACACTTTGCCAATCAAGTTTTGGAATCGACAATCGACGGAGGTTTCATCTCAATGATGAACACAACCATATCTTAAATCACACCAATGGAGTTTCGTCTCTCTCCTTCGCTTTTCCTATGACGACCCGCCTTTTCAGGCAGTCACTTTACTTACTTAAACATTGTTCTTAAACAATATTCTTACTTACTTAGTAAGAAAAATATTGAAATAATTTTTTTTAATTTCTTTTTCTTTTAACATCCTTGAAAAACGTATTTAAAAACCATTGCGACGTTTATCGCTATTCAAGTTGAGACCTCTTATTCCGTTATCTTGATCTACTTTCCTCATTATACGTGTAGCCAATACCTAATTGACTTCTAACAGAGCGAGATTTGCTCATATAGAGACACCATTGTGCGCATAAACATCGTAACGTGTCATGAGCTCATCTTCTTGATTTTTGAGCAGTTGGCCATCTATTGACCATCATTGACCGCGTTTGGTCATCATTGACTTGACACCGCTAATGGACGACAACTACCGTCAACTTGTGGGGACATTCTAGCATATAACATTACGTTCATCCTTTGACCTTTGCCTTTTCGTTGCTCATCTAGGTGTGCCGATATCAAAGGCTATACCCGACATAAACACGTAATCGTTAAAAGTTAACTTTTTTTCTTACTTAACTTAACATACTTACTTGAGCTATGGTGTAGCAGACAAATGACAGTGTGAGATGGGATGACAGGATACCACTATGATACTACCTGTATAACTTTATTAGTGTAGTTTTGGCCCGAAATACAAAAATATTTACATTTTGCCATCGGAACAAAAAACAACCACTTTATACCAAAACGCTTAGTTTTTTACAAGGAATAAAACTTACAAAAGCACCATGGTCGAATTCTAACATTTTCATAACATTTTCATTTTACGAAATTTTATGCCCAAAATTTTGTAAAATTCATAACTTCTAAACCGGGTAGAATTTTGAGAAATTGTCTATGTTGTCCTAACAGTTTCGACGCGTTCTACAACTTTTGTGTTTTAACTTTCTTGAAATTCCATCGTTTAGAGGGAATTTTTGGCTGATTTCTAAATCTGTTGAGAATCCTTTTTTCTTTGCAATTTAGTTCCTTTTTAAATTTCATCAAAACCCTTACTTTCTTCTTTCCATCATCATCATCATCATCAACATATAAGGTAAAATAACCATGCCATAATGTTCATTTACATGTCATAGACCAAAATCATTTTATCAAACACGTGGCATGCTAAAACATAAATGCTTGCTTAAGTCAAAGATTAAGATTTTAGAATTCTTACCAAGAATTCCTCCAAGCTTTTACACTTCCTCTTTAGTGCTTGTTCTTGGCTTAAATGCCTTAACATAATCATAGCAAAACTCCCTCACACTATATTATTATAATACTGTATAATTTTTCATGTTATTATACAATATTTTTCCTTAAACTGTATTTTTCATCTTAATATAATCCTTAACTTAATACATTAGAAATTCTCAGGCGTTACATTTCTGATCGTCCTCCTTTGGCTCGTAGGCATCACAACTTGTTGCTCCTGATTATGGTGGTTGCAATCCAGGTCACAAGTTCATATTTCACGATGACGGAGAAGCTCCAACCATGGCGACTTGACAAGATCCGTAGAAGATGAAGAATGAAGATTCGACGTCCACCATAATCACGAAGCCATATTCGATGTCTTGCCAGTTAAACGCGAAGTTGGATCTCCTACCACCGTTCACCGTTGAAGTATGAGCGAAGATCCAATTTGCCATGGCATCCTCTGTTGTCGTCACTACCTTGCCACAATTGCAGGAACAAAGTAAGCATCGACGGAGGAGCAACGACGGAGGCTCTTTGTTGATTTTCGCTAGATGGAGGTGGCCGTGGCCATGCGATGCAATAGATTTGATGACGATGTTGGGAGACGAGGACAAACATATAAGGTAAAGAATAAATAAAAGGGAAAAAACAAAAATAAATAATGAAACAACTTGTCTTAGATCTTTTTTTTTTGGTTTTATTTTCCTAGAATAGAATTTTTTTTTTGTAGATCCAATTTTTACTTGAAATTTGTACTTTGGTATGGATATTTATTCTGATTATGTTTGGTATTTTTCGGCCGATGACATCATCAGGCGGAGATATATTGTTTGCTAAATATACGTATATATAAGGAAATATATAATTAATTAGTTAATACACTATTAACCGAAAAATACAACATTTTTGGCCACCGATGGTTTGACAAAGTCATCAGTGAAATTTTGTATATACACTGTAATATAATATTACAAGGCTAATACTGTACGGCTGCCAGTGGTCTGACAAAGCCACTGGTGAAATTTTGTATTTACACAATAATACAGTATTAAAAGGTTAATACTATATGTATTTATACGATAATATAATATTATCAGGTAAATACAGTATTTATTGGCCACTGGCAGCTCGACGATGTCGGCAGTAAATTTTTGTGTGTACACAATAAATAGGATATTTCTCGATAAATATTGTATTTTTCAACCATCGACAGTCTGACAAATTCGTCGGTAAACTTTGTATTTACATGATAAATATGGTATTTCCTAGTAAATATTGTATTTTTCGGCTATCGATGGTCCAACGAAGTTGTCGGTTTGGTAAATATGGTATTTCTCTGCTATTGTTGAAGTCGCTAGTGAATTTTGTATTTACACTGTAAAGACATTATGGTAAATATTGTATTTTTCTTGTTGTCAGTGAATTTTGTATTTACATGGCAAATACAGTATTTTTTGGTAAATATTGTATTTTTCGGCTACCAAGTCGTCGGTGAATTTTGTATTTACATGATATATAAGGTATTTCCTAGTAAATATTATATTTCTCGAATGCCGGCGGTCCGACAAAGTCACCAGTGAATTTTTGTATTTACATGGTAAATACTAAATTTTGTATTTCTCTATAAATGTTATATATCTCGGCCACCGTGGTCCATCGAAATTACTAGTAAATTTTTGTATTTACATAATAAATATAATATTTCTTAGTAAATATTGTATTTCACGGCAGCCGACGAAGTTGTTGGTAAATTTTGTATATACATGGTAAATATAATATTTCACGATACATATTGTACTTCTTGATTGTCGACAGTTCATCGAATTCACCGGTAAATATGATATTTATTGGCCTCTAGCAAAGTTGTCAATGAATTTTTATATTACATGGTAAATACGTTGTTATTTCCCAGCAAATATTGTATTTCTTGATCGTCGACAATATTAGTGAGATAAGATGATAAAAGATATAGAGGATAAAGAGCTATAGGTATTTTTTGCTCTCAATTTCTTATGATATACTATAAATTACACATTTTGAAACTATATGATATTATTCACTAAAGTTTAGCCTAAATTTTACTATTTCTCCCTGAAACATAAACACAATGCATAGAAATCTCAATGTCAAAAGAAATTTCTATAAGGTTCAAATATGATTGGAATTCAGTTGTTTTTCAAGCAACTTTGGTATCATAGCATTTTAATTTGCAAAGTAGACAATGCCAAAATGGACAAATCTATTACTAAGCTAACAAAACATTGAAAAATGAATAAAAAACTATGTTGACTAGTAAATTGTACAAACTTTTTTTTTTTTCATAATTTCTTGATGTTTTCGTCACCAGAATCTCACCAATATTGTTTTTTTTGCCGACGTTCTTTGATATTTACAAAAATTTTCTCCAAATTCTGTTAAAAATTTTTGTCCATGATTGTAAAGCACTTGTCACCTAATTAGGTTTCATTTTAACACCTACTTTTTGGCCGTGTTTAATAAGAGTGAAAAAAAAAAAAAAGAAGATAAAAGGATATAACTTATACGAGCATGGCATAAACTAATAGAACTTTCTTCTTCTTGTGTTTGGTATGGATTAACTCTTCTCATCTTTTCATATTCGAAGACTTTAAATTGACATGATTTGAAGAATTTGAAACCATATTAAAAAATGTTTAAAAATCAAGTTAAATCTTAAAGCTATAATATAAACACTGTAGCTCTTACGTTGTAGTAGTCAGAACTAGCTCTAACTCGAACTAATGTTGCCAAACAACTTCCTCTCAAATTGGTGCATACTAAAAGCAGAGCGTTTGATACCCAACCAAGATGATAAATTCATGGGCCCGCGTGAGTTTAATATTTGACACTATATTTGCCGCAATGGGAGTATTCAAAGTTTTAAATGTCAAGCTAATTGATGAAAACTAAGCCGACTACATCATATCCAATCAAACAAGATATTATTGTGCGTGTGACATGTCTATCCTATCCAACTTGTGTCTATGTCGACATAAGTTGTAGTAGCTGATAAGGGGTAACTGGTCAAAAGCATTTGTCTTGTTGCGAGGGAAATTGAGAGTTGGGCAATAAGTTAGGAGTACCTCTTTGTGTTTGCAGATGTTTAGCCACCAACTTTGAAGCCGTGCCATGTATATATTTAAGTGGCAACTTGCAAAGTTTTCTTTGGGAATGATTTATATATGATCACAACTTGTTCACTCGCCAAGACAAAAAGCTTACTCTTCTTCTTATTGGCTCTCCTTCTCTCCTAATCCAACCCGACATGCAAAATGTAATTTAGTGTTCTTTTTTTTTTTAATTTTTTATAAATAAGCATTTATAGCGTTATGTTTTCTCATGAGAAAAGGACTTTTTTGATGCAGAGTGTCAACAAGGGATGATTTATACCCGCCACAAAATTATAGTTCTTTGGTTTAGAGAAATATGAATTTAAGTTAAATTTTGATCTGTGAGATTATTCTTGAACTACATCAGCTTTGCCAACTCCTTCAATGTTCCTTGATACAGAAAAATTGGATTTGAGTAGTTATATATATATATATATATATATATATATATATATATTGGAAGTAATTGTTTTTTATATATAATTTTGGAATAATACATACAAAAAATAAATTAAAAAAGATAAATTTTACTACATTCAAAAAGTATGTTAAAAAAGTTAAATGAAATTTACAACATTCAAAAAAGTAAATTAAAAAATAAATATAAAGTACCGATAGTTTGTAGATTTTTTGCAAAATTTATGTAAAATTTTCATGATATTTTTTAATTTCATACTGCACTTTTCATATATGTTGATAATTTATGAAAATATTGATATTCTCTTCCATGGATATTTTGCCAAAAAGATACTGCACATTTATTTCATGTTAATAACTTTAAAATACGAAAATTTTTGTAAAAATACATGTGAAAAATGTCAACTTTCAAACCTTGGTTACAACTAGCTACTTTATTAGTACAATTTATTTTGTGAATTTGGAAATTAGGTGAATACCAATTGTACCGAAGCAGAGGGAGAAAACTAGGAGAAAGCGTAAATGATTGGAAGTTCAAACATTTAAAGGGTGTTTGGCCAATTGATTTTGACCAATTATAGTATAAAATTTTTAACAGCTACAGTAAAAAGCAAAAAATTGTTACATTATAAAGTTTTTTCATGCTACATTTGTAAACCAAAATTTTCAATTTTAACTAGCTTGTCAAACGTTCTATCAAAGTTCAGAAGGTAAAATGGAGCCAACCCTAAAGTTCAAACAAGCATATCGTTCTTAATCTCAAATCAATTATGATTTTACCCTTGTAGAACCTTCATGTGAGTAAACATGCTATTTTTCTATCTAGTTTCAAGTAAAAATAAAACTGAGAGGACAAAATGAAAAAAATTCAAAACTTAAGATAAATATAATGGCAATTTAAAATTCATGAGGCAAGATAGGGCGAAATAATCCCCCAAAATGGAAGTACTATCTTGTCCCCTCCCTATAGGAGGGTTAGGCCGGCTATAATAATTTTCTTTTAATTTATAAAATAGGTTTAATGAGAAAGTAAAATACAAAATAATACATTTTTTTTAGGGAAAAAACAACGGAAGCACAAAGGTCTTCACCCGCAAAAAGTATAGAGCAAAAACAACGGTCCCTAGTGCAGTGAATGTAATTCAATACAATGCTCGTCATATATAGCATCTTCTTATACAAATTAAACTATATGAGAGATGTTTTTCTCGAAAAACCACTAGATCTTTGATATTTGCCCATCAATCTAAGCATATATATTATAATAAATATGCTTGTTAGGTAGTGTAAACGTCAACAAAAGCGAGTTAGTAGGGGGTTAGGAGTTTAGGCCTTCACCAAACACCCCCTAAAGCCATAAATCCGCCTGTCTCACCTTCCATATATTTATATATAAATATAAATATAAATATTTAATGTACTAAGTACACAAACAAATTATCATATACATATAAATTTCAATATTTTCATGGCTGACCTTCCACATTCAAAATTACAAAACTAATGCTACACTTACAAAATAGGAAATGTCAGTAGCAACTTAAAAAAAAAAAAAGGAAAGTCCAAAAAAATATAATAATAAAAGGGGCATAAATTCACAAAAAAAAAAAAAAGAAGAAAGAACGAGAGAAGAAAAAGGGTCAGAAAAATCCAGATGGATCGCAACCGCCTCGTGTTTTATTCCTCAATTGCGGATGGATTTACCCTCCTCCCGAATTAAAATAATAATAAAAATAATTATAATCCGAAGGACTCTATATATAAAAGCAAATCAAGATAGAAAGAAAGAACGACCAAGCAAAAGTAAAGAACAGAAAAAATAAATATTAGAGAAATTTTATTTTTATTTTAATTATTTTTTCAGCTTTGATAAACCGGTCTCCTTCAACAATTTCACCTCCTCTCTTGTCTCTCTTTGTCTCTCGAGTTCTCTGTGCGGCCACACCACCACAGAAAAAGAAAGGAGCCTTGTTTGGATCGGAGGCTGAGGAGCCAAAAAAAAAGGGAAACGTCAACGGCGAGGAAACCTTAACCCATACCATGGTCGAGACAAGGCGAAGCTCCTCATCCAAACGCGCCCTATCTTCCACCTCTCCTCCGCCCAACAACCCCAAGCGATCCAAGGTAAACGTTTGTTTTCAAAAGCTCCGAGCTCGTTTATGGCTTTTGCATACATGCGGATTTTCTAGGTTTGAGAATTCGATGAGTTGTTGATTCTGGAATTTTTTATTTGATTTGATTGATTGATTGATTGATTGGTTGGGATTTTCGGTGTTTTTGATCGGCGATCGGGAAAAACCCTAGGCGTCCGAGTCTTCGTCGTCGACGAACGAGGTTGAGAGCGTTGAGCCCGTGGAGCTCTTGGGTCCGCTGAAGGAATCTGTGTCTGAATCGGGAGGAGTGGAGCTCCGTTCGCCTGATCCGGCGAACGCCGATCCTCTCAAGCACGCCGCCAACGACGTCGCCGAGTTCGATGTGGCCGCCCTGCCGGAGAAGTCCGCCGAAGTCGTGGCCGAAGGTCTGGCTTTGGTTTCGCCTCAACCTCTAGGTGGAATATTTTCACGACGTTCTTGAATATAGGGGATTCTTTATTTTATTTTTTTAAAGATTTGACTCTTGGGTTTGATTGATTTAGTTGAGGCGGCTGTTGATGCGGAGAAATCGAAGGCTGTTGCTCCCGCGGGCGGTCGGGGTAAGAAGCGTCCGTCGAAGCTGCCGAAGTCGAATCCAAAAGCGGCTTGGGGAAAGCTTCTTTCCCAGTGCTCTCAGGTGGGTTTTTCCTTATCCGCAATTTCTGCATATGTTTTTTTAAATATGGTGAATTGTGCCAAATTTTTTGTTGTCGTTGTTGTCTCATCGCATTTCTTATGAATTGAGAGAAAAGAACTGCGACTTTGTTTTTTGTGGTGTGCATATTATTACTTTGAGGTTTCGACAAGTTGGGCACTCTGCCTCTTGTGGAATTTTTCTTGTTAGGCTTTTTATTTCAAATATGATGTACCTTCATGATATATCGATGTGTCATAATCTTCGTGTCAAGTTTGATATGCCTAAACAACCGAGGGAAATTAAGTTGGTGTTGTTTCTTTTCTGTATTGCAATATATTTCAAGAAAGTACCATAACTTAGCCCTACTCATGAGTCATGACCCACTAAAAGGTGGTTGTTTTATTTTTCCCTTCAAATGTTATGTATGTGCAATATTCTGATTGGTGTTTCTATGGTCTTTAGTCATGAAATCATTTATGTGAGAATTCTTTGTCCTAGGGACGTTTTATTACTGTTGCAATGCAAACTTCTTCGTGTTAGGCTTGATACTGTTTGGTTGTCATTGTGAACCCTTTTTGTGAAGTGTAGTTAATGGTGCTTATCAAGGAAAGTGGATTTGATGGGAGATGTAGTTGAGGTGAATGCTGAAATCTTTTAGCTGAAAGGGGAGGGTCTGATGTAAATAACTCGAAAGTGTAAATCTTCCTGTACTGTGAAACTTCCTTCGCAAGATTGAGGTTTGTAGAATTTGCCCTATAGACAGTGATCACTTCATGATCAATATTCTTTCATGTGCAAAGTCATCCCAATGAGTATAATGCTATCAAATATCAAATCTTTCGCATAGCACTTTTGAAGATTCATTTACTTCTATCTTTGCTGGTTATGGGAGTTATAGGATTTTGGGTGCTTGGCATTGTAACGAGCAATTGGATGAGGTTTGGTAACATATATATATATATTTAATTTTTTCCTTTGCGATCCCTTTTTTAAGGAATATAAGTTGAATGTCAAGTGCTTATTTTTTTGTGTATGCTGTTGTTTTCTTTCTCCTGTTCCCTATGGTATATGGGAATACTCAAACTTTGGTTTTTGTTTTTTTTGTTTGTTTGTTTTTTTTTTTTTTTTTTTGACAAGGCATAATTATGGTCTCAATATTTCTTTGTTTGAAGTAATTTCGATTTTCTTTTGTTTGCCTGGCAGAATCCTCACCTGTTCATTCGTGAGACTCTTTTTACTGTTGGTCAAAGCGTCCAATGCAATTTATCAATTAGAGACCCATCAATTAGTAACACTTTATGTAGACTGAGGCACATAAAGGTTTGTCTACTTGTGGGACGCTTCTATTTTGAAAACATGACAGTTCAATATGTAAATGCCCCTGGGAGTAACATGTTCTCTATGATTCCTTTGCTGATTGGCTGTGATGATACTAACATCTGTTTACTATCAATTATAAATTTTTACAGCGTGGTAATGCATCTGTGGCATTGCTGGAGATAACTGGGGGCAAAGGTGCTGTTCTAGTAAATGGCAAGCCTTATCAGAGAACTTCAAGCGTAATTTTAACTGGAGGTGATGAGGTCGTGTTTAGTTCACTTGGGAAGCATGCTTACGTATCCTTTTTCTAACTTGGGCTCCTTGCAGCCTTGATTTATAACATTTGACTCCTATTTAATTTAGCTTTCTTTGTTATAGAAACCACCTTGGCAGTATCTTTCTGTCTTGTGTTGTCTTTCAGAGTGTTTTGTGTAGTTATTATGTTTGTTACCTGTTTCATAAATCTTCAATTGTTTCCCTTGATGTCGGGTAAGATCTTCCAACAGCTCGGCAATGATAACATAGCTTCTGCCATTCCCTCTTCAGTAAGCATCTTGGAAGCCCAGAGTTCTCCAGTGAAGGGAATCCATATTGAGGCGAGATCTCGGGATCCCTCTGCTGTTGCAGGAGCATCAATATTAGCGTCTTTGTCAAATTATAGAAAAGATTTATCCCTTTTCCCCCCACCTGCTAAAGCTGCTGAAGAATTGCAACAAGATGCAGAGATATCATCGCTACCTGCTGGCTGTGTTGGGTCAGGTGATATTACTCCAGACATTGACATGAAGGATTGTTCCAATGACAATGATCAAGCGGCTACATCTTCAAGGGAAAAAGAGATTGCTCCATCCCCTGATGCTGCCAATGAGAACCCCAATCTTGGCAGCATTGGCTTGGCTGCTTGCCCGGACGGTGAAGTGGGAAAGGTCTCTGGGGCAGCTTATGAATTAAGGCCACTCTTGCGAATGCTTGCTGGTTCATCTTCTTCTGACTTTGATTTAGGTGGTCACATTTCAAAAATAATTGATGAACAAAGGGAGATCAGAGAACTTCTCAAGGATTTTGATCGTCCAGTTTTGATATCAACTAGAAGACAAGCTTTTAAAGATAAATTGCAACAAGGAGTTCTAAATCCAGCTGATATTGAAGTTTCATTTGAAAGTTTCCCATACTACCTTAGGTAGAGACATTTACTTTTAATTGTATGACATGAAACTCATCACGATAATTATACCTAGCGACTCCCTTTCCTTGGTGCATAAGATTTCTCTCAATCCATTTGTTTGTCATGTAGAAAGTAGATGTGATACTTATGTTGTCTTTGTTATTCTTCTTTGGCTTTGATTAATTGATATTTCTTTACTTACTCGTTTTTTGTTTATTCCTTTTGCATTGTTACAGTGATGCAACAAAGAACATTTTGGTTGCTTCAACATACATACATTTGAAGTGTAGCAAATTCACCAAATACACATTGGATCTACCTTCATTGAGCCCACGTATTCTGTTGTCAGGTCCAGCAGGTATGTGAATGGACTTGCAGGCATGCGTTTGACAGTTTAATGCCTTTATGTCATTGATTGGTTCACCAGGTCCGCTTCCAATTTGTTTCTTTGTTTTTGTGTAGGCTCAGAGATATATCAGGAAACTCTTGTCAAGGCACTCGCCAAGTATTTTGGTGCCAGACTGCTTATTGTTGAATCTCTTCTTTTGCCTGGGGTAAGTTACTTGAAGTCTATATTTGGTTCCCATTACCAGGGTTTTATCTACTTACCTTTTCAAGTATTTTTCTGACAACATGGGGCTCGTTTGATAAAATTTCTTCTAAACCTAGCCCCTTTCTTACCTTGGAAATTCAAGTTTTGGTTCGAATTATTGATTTTGCATTTCTTTGGGCATTCTATATTTTTGTCTTATTACTCTTCGTGGAATTATCTCAGGGACCAACACCTAAAGATTCTGATAATCTGAAAGGAGCAAGGTTTGAAAAATTGTTTTTTCCCAAACGAGCTGCACAGGCTGCTGGGTTACCGAATAAGAAACCAGCTTCAAGTGTGGAGGCTGATATTACGGGTGGATCCACTGTAAGCTCTCAGGCTCCACCAAAACAGGAGACATCTACTGCATCATCTAGAGGCAGTACACTTAAAAAAGGCATGATGATGCACTCAGTTTCTTTTTCTTCTTTCTTTTTTCCTTGCTCATTATGAAGTTTCTTGTGGTGATTATTCTGTTTGTAGCTGTTATTCATACGAGTAACACATCTCAAGAACTTATACTCACTCCTGTAAATTACTCAGGTGATAAAGTAAAATATATGGGTCCTCCATCTTCGGCACTTTCTCAACAGAGTTGTCCCCTCAGGTAGCTGTTGATGTCTGTTAGTTGTGATTTCTGTTATACATTTTGGTGAGATTTATGTTAATCTATTTTGGATCGTATCTCAGTGGACCGTCAAATGGTTACCGAGGAAAAGTTCTTCTTGCTTTTGAGGGTAATGGGTCCTCAAAAGTTGGGGTTCGATTTGAGAAATCAATTCCAGATGGAACTGATCTAGGCGGCCTTTGTGAGGCAAATCACGGTTTTTTCTGTTCAGGTGTTTTCTTTGACTCATATTTATTTATTTATTTATCATTTAGTTTAATTGAATTCTTTTATTTTGCTGCAGTGTGATTTTAACTACTGTTGTATGGTCTTTACTCTGCAGCTAATCATCTAGTTCGTATAGATGGTTCTGGAGGTGATGATTTAGACAAGCTTGCTGTTGGTGAACTATTTGAGGTACTTGTTCCTCGTTGACCAAATTTTTTGCTGTTCGTCAGTTGTCTCTGTATTAAGTTCTGAACTATCTCATGTGTAGGTTGCATCAAATGAGAGTAAAAACATTCCTTTAATTTTGTTTATAAAAGACATGGAAAAGGCTATGGTGGCCACCTCAGATACGTATACAGTCTTAAAGGGTAAGCTTGAAAATTTGCCAGAGAATGTTGTTGTGATTGGCACTCATACCCAGTTGGATAACCGTAAGGAGAAGGTATGTTTTATGGTAGTAGTAGTAGTGTTTTTTTTCCTAGTAAAAATTTGTATTCTTTGGGGCACGGACGACTAAGAGTACTTTTGGATGTTGGACATTTGCATGTACTGTTTCCAGTCCCATCCTGGTGGCCTTTTGTTCACAAAATTTGGAAGCAATCAGACTGCTTTGCTTGATCTTGCTCTTCCGGTATGCCTTTACTGCAAGATATATATATATGTTTTGTGGAGGCGTTGGGGCTGTCTTTGACAGTTTTTTTGTTCATTCACTCGTACCTATAGACTTGTAGTGGTATTTTACTACATTTAGTAACCCAAATATATTTCACTGCCTTCTGTGCAGGAAACTTTTGGCAGACTGCATGATAGGGGCAAAGAAACCCCCAAAACAACAAAGCATCTGACTCGACTTTTCCCCAACAAAGTGGTGATACAGTTGCCCCAGGTAGGCTCTAGAATCCACTTCCCAGGAAAATAATTCTGGTGTTGCTGAATTCTTATTGTCTGATGAACTTTCTGTATTACATTGTCTGTTAGGATGAAGCACTACTTTTAGACTGGAAGCAGCAGTTGGAACGTGATGTTGAAACCTTGAAAGCACAGTCAAATATTGTTAGCATTCGCACGGTGAGTATATATCTCCTAACTTGGTATCTTTGTTTGTTTATTATCTTATATTTTTGTCTGCTGGTGGGTGTTGATGTCTTAAGTTTATTCCTATATGTACCACCTCGTTAGCAACTTGTCTAGTTTGATAATTTAATAAGGTTAGGCATCATTCATAGATAATCCTGTGTGTGGTGGCAGCTTGATAATCTTCTCAAAACTGTTTTAGGTCTTTGCCATGCCCTCACTTGCGCTTTTCTGTTGAAACCTATATAGTATTTACACTCAGAAAAGTTTTTGTCGGCTTGCTACCTCCATTAAGCTTTATTAACCTAAAAAATATGCTAGTAAAAGGTGTGTTGGTTGATATACTTGGTATTAGTGCTGTGCATGGTATGTTGCTGTAGCAATTAAAAAGGTGCGCCGAGTGGTGCTACTGAAGGGGAAAGGTTACCAGTGGGCTTTCATGTGTTAGTCTGGAATTCGGAACATGGTGGATTATTAGGGTCCTAAACTGGTATTAAGATATTCTGCTCCTTAATATATTAGTTTCTAAAGGAGTATTACTGGACGCATTTGCCATTGAATTAGTTCTTTTTATAGTAATATAGGGACTCAATTTTCGTAGATTATTTATTGATGGTTGGATATCATTGGAGGACACAGTATTATGCTTCTTATTAAGGTTTTGCTGCAAGTACCAAATTGATGAGGGGATTCAACATTTTCAATATTTATGCTGCTAGCCATGGTCCTATATTATTGTTGGTGAAATGATATTTGGGAGTTGAATTTCTTGTTCATGTCTTATTTTTGGATGTTCACAAATTTTTTTTTCCTTCAGGTGATCGATCGGATTGGCTTGGATTGCCCTGACATTGAGACCCTCTGCATTAAAGATCAAACACTTACAATTGAAAGTTTGTATCGTTGAACTGTCTTCTAGCGCTGAAATTTTATGCTGGTGATCTGTACTCCACTATTAACTTTTGCAATTCTACTTTCTATGGTTTTCCTTTTCGGACAGATGTTGAGAAAGTTATAGGTTGGGCCTTGAGTTACCACTTTATGCGTTGCGCTGAAGCTTCAGTTAAAGATGACAAACTAGTAATATCTACTGAAAGGTTGGCGAATGTTTCCTAATTATTTTGTTGACTGCTCTAGGGGATCTAGTAGAATGGTCTCAATAATATTTCTTTACTTTCGTTGTCCTTAAATTGGTGGTGGATTTTGAATTACAATATTAGGTATATTCTTTCCTTTTGTTGTCCTTACGTTGGTGTTTGGTTTTGCATTACAGTATTAGGTATGGCTTGAATATCTTACAAGGCATCCAAAATGAAAGCAAGGGTGTCAAAAATCCTCTAAAGGTAAGCTCAATGTTAGCTTGAGTGCTCCTGAAATTAAATTCCCAGCCTTCCAAAAGTAGAATGTTCTCCCCAACTCCTTTCCCCTCATTTTTTTGGCATATGGATGTAACTTTTAAGAGTTCACAGGATGTGGTCACGGAGAACGAATTTGAGAAGAAACTTCTGGCTGATGTTATTCCCCCAAGTGACATTGGGGTGACTTTTGATGACATTGGGGCCCTGGAGAAGGTGAAGGACACTCTGAAGGAATTGGTAATGCTTCCTCTGCAAAGGCCCGAATTGTTTAACAAAGGACAGCTAACTAAGGTGAAATGTTCCCCCCCCTTACCTTTCCTTTCTCATATGCACGGTTTGGGATCTCCTTTTCCCTGAACCATAGTCTCACAATAATTTATCATTGTTGTTGTTGTTTCTTAATTTTATTTTTAACCTTAGAAATATCTCTATTCATTCTACAGCCTTGCAAAGGAATATTGCTTTTTGGACCTCCTGGTACTGGGAAAACGATGCTTGCAAAGGCTGTTGCTACTGAAGCTGGCGCAAATTTTATAAACATATCAATGTCAAGCATCACTTCAAAAGTATGACGTGTATCAAATTGGATGTTGATTTTTTTTGTGGAGTTTTTACTCTCAAACAATATCATAACTCTCTGTTATTTGCAGTGGTTTGGTGAGGGGGAGAAATACGTTAAAGCTGTGTTCACTTTGGCTAGTAAAATTTCTCCTAGTGTGATATTTGTTGACGAGGTTGGTTTGTGCATCTGTAACTGTTCATACTCTTTCTTTTAGTTTTATTCACAGGTGTCACCTCACTTGTTAATCATTTCACTGCTCATAATAATTGATGGTGGTGGTTGCAGGTTGATAGCATGTTGGGGAGACGTGAAAATCCAGGGGAACATGAGGCTATGCGTAAAATGAAAAATGAGTTCATGGTGAACTGGGATGGTCTCCGTACCAAGGACAAAGAACGTGTGCTAGTACTTGCCGCTACCAATAGGCCATTTGACTTAGACGAGGCTGTTATTAGGAGGCTTCCAAGGAGGTAAAACACTGAACTTTCCTTCAACTTAGCCGTTAACCCTAAAAAGCAAGAAATATTAACTTTATTTGCAATAATCTTTCTGCAGGTTAATGGTAAACTTGCCAGATGCCCCTAACAGGGAAAAGATAATTAAAGTGATATTAGCAAAAGAAGAGTTAGCACCTGATGTTGATTTAGAAGCAGTTGCAAATATGACCGATGGATACTCCGGAAGCGATCTAAAGGTTGCTCATTGATTTGATTATCTTGTTAAAGAATGTTATAGGATGAAACTGATTACCTTTTTGCTGCAGAATCTTTGCGTGGCAGCAGCTCACCGTCCCATCAGGGAAATTTTGGAGAAGGAGAATAAGGTTAGTATCATATAATTGTGATTACAAATGGAAGCTTCTTTTGACATTAAAATTGCTATTGTTTATGCTAAACCTGTCTCAAACTTCTATGGCCATGTTTAGTTCCGTGCAATTGGTTCAACTTCCTGCAAGTTCTCAGCCTTTTTTTTTGGGGGGGGTCACCAGAGGCTTTGATTCATAGCTCCCAATGCAGTTTTCAATGGAAAATTTCATAGAAAACATATGTTCATATTTATAGCAAATCAGATATCTTCACATCAACTTTTTCTTTCCAGTTGCTAAATATCCAAGTTAAAATAATGGGACCACAATCATCACCTTTTTATTTCCATTTAAATATCCAGGTTAAAAACATATGAGACCCATATGGATTTGTTTGCTTACACTTCCATCGAGTCTCTAAATCCGTAACTTTGAAATCCCTTTATTAGTCTTATTGTTATTATTATTATTATTATTTGAGCATATTGGTGAGGTACCCTTTCCCATTTCAAATTCCTTTATTAGTCTTATTGTTGTTACTATTATGTGAGCATATTGGTGAAGTACCCTTTTCCGTCGCATATTTCAGGAGAGAGCTCTAGCTTTGGCGGAGAGCAGACCTTTGCCCGCATTGTACAGCAGTTCTGACATTCGTCCTCTGAAGATGGAGGACTTTAAATGTGCTCACGAGCAGGTATATATACATTTGTTACGCACTTGCATAATATGCACGCGCACACACGCGTGCCACAAGCCTATTTCATGTTGACACAGAGACTTGGTAAGATTATTGCATGGGAACTTGTTTTCTGAATGATTGTTTTTGGTTTTCCACGAGAAGGTGTGCGCGAGTGTGTCATCTGAATCGACGAACATGAACGAGCTCCACCAATGGAATGACCTGTACGGAGAAGGCGGTTCAAGAAAGAAGAAATCTCTTAGTTATTTCATGTAGAAGAAGACGGGAGAGGCTTTTAATTGTATAGCGTCGCACCAATGTTTTCATTCTTCTTTGTGTCACCGTAGAGGCGTGGCATGCTTTAGGGCCTAATGCCAACGGAAATTCAATTCGTAGGTCCCGTTCCCCATTGTATAATATATAGGTATTTCTTCTTGTCATTGTTGTTTTATTTTTTCCTTTTCATAATTTATTAATTATTAATTTTTCCCTCAATGTTAGAAGTTTCAGAGTTTCTAAAATCAAAGGTCGTTTGACATCTAGCATTTTTTTTTTCTTCACAAGATAACTCTGCCTAGAGCCCTTTTTTTTTTTTTTTTGCCCTGCTGTATATTCTAATTTACCCATCAATGAATAACTATGTTTTTCTATTTTCTTCTATTTTTAATGTTTGTATTTGTAATTTGATTCATCGATTCAAGTTTTCTTTTTTTGTTTATTCATCTTTTTAAAACATGATTCATGTGACTACCGGGTGTCTGCTCAAACAGAACTTTTTGAGTTTAAGGTCCATCGTGTGATGATGACTTTGAAAGAGAGAGAAAAAGGTGTCTCGCACTCCTGCTCTCATTATATTCTCTCTTTCTTTTATGCTGTATTGCAGTTCCGAATCACATTTCCAACTTGGAATGCCGCGTTTCAGGGGTGGGGGGCGCCACATTTGAATGTTAGCAAAAAAATAAAAGAAAAATATTACTCAGTAAAAAAAAGAAAAGAAAAATAACCTATAATAAGGATTTGATTTGTGAGTAAAACCCTATAAAGAATTTATTATTTTTATTCATTGTTTTTTTGGTGGAGTTTTTAATTTTCATTGTTGTCTTTGGCATGAAACAATTTAAGCTAAAAAATACTAGGAAGGGTAACTCTAATCCTATTTTGTGTATCAATTTATGACTTGTTATGTCTTTATTGGTAGGTGTTTAACATATTGTCATATCAATAGGTTGCATATATCAATAAATTATAACAGGGTGTATCTATTAATAAATTAATGACAAATTAAGAGTTGGTACAAGAGTGGAGAAAAGACTTGTATCCTTAACATTAGGGGTAAACATTAGGTGTGTTGAGTGGAATTTGGAGATTTTTCAACCCACTCAATCAAAGCTTGGGTAGATCGATTTTAAATTTAATCTATCTAATGAACTCAAACTTTAAAAGTAACTCATCTAATTAAAGTTCAAGTTGATTGGGTGTGTTGATCGAATTGAGTATTATAAAGAAAGGAAAAAAATTCAAACTAACAATTTATCAAAATAAGAAATATATAAAGAAAAAAACTAAAATTCATGATTAAGAAAATCTTTTTAGCCAATAAATATCAATTACAACCAACATGTTGCATAATTACCATCTCCAACTCTAAGCATCTAGTAGTTTTTTTTTTTTCTTTTGAACTTTGAAGTGAAGAAATAAATAGGCACAGTTATGAATCAAGCACAAACGGAGTGTGCATACTGTAATAAAAAGTGGTTAAGCCTTTTTTTTTTTATTTTTTATTTCTAAAGGAATTGTGTAGTGTAATATGTAATGCGTATTAGAATGTAAAAAGTAAAAAACTAGAAATCTAGAATCAAAGAGAAGAAATCTTTACAAACGATGTTACTATGAACAAAGGTTTTTTTTTTTTTTTTTCAAAGTACAAGATTATATCAAAATTACAATATATATACTAAATATTTTATATATTTTTACATTTGATAGGTTCGGATTATCTCGGATTAGGTTGATTAATGGAAATTCTTATCCAAATTTGTTAAATT
This sequence comes from Artocarpus heterophyllus, assembly GCA_025403435.1. Lineage (NCBI taxonomy): Eukaryota > Viridiplantae > Streptophyta > Magnoliopsida > Rosales > Moraceae > Artocarpus > Artocarpus heterophyllus. Next base: position 15,320,555 of record CM046354.1, on the reverse strand, counting down.
AGGATTACTTCAGATTTTATTAGACAGGTTAGATCAGATTTATCTAATTGTAGAATTTTTTTACGAAAAAATCTTAAAAGGCATTAAAAAAGTAACTCGATAATTTTCGTAAAAAGTTAAATTTGATAGTATATTTAGATAGGTTAAATCAGATTTATCTAATGGTAGAATTTTTTTACGGAAAAATCTTAAAAGGCATTAAAAAAGTAACTCGATAAATTTCATAAAAAGTTAAATTTGATAGTATATTTGCTTATTAATCGTTAGATTTATACATAAAGATGATTTTGATTAAATTTAATTAGAACTACAGAAAAATAATGATTTTAGTCAAATATAATGATTTGAAAACGTAAATCATCAGTGAATTCTCACTGGAGAAGAATATTGACAAGAGTCCTTATTTTCCAAGAAAAAAAGTATACATTCTATTTATTTATTGCTATTTATGTTTATGGCACGCCAACTTGGCAATAATAGAGAACAGGCAATGATAACAACAAGCTTGATAATATGTCTGTGGTTATATGAAATTTTAATTTCCTGTTGGTCCCCTCTCCAACCAAAAAATAGCAAAAAGTCAGACATTTGACTTATTGTAGTAGTAAATGGTCGGTCCTCTTCTCCCTCTTCATTATTTTTCTTTTCTTTTTTCGTTGGAAACTCAATCCCAAGGCACAAGGAATTAATTTTAACTCATTGCAATTTGAGAATCGATTCCATACCAGTAATTATTCTTTCTTTTTTGTATGTATATATATATATATATATATGTATATATAGTGAGTAATCATCTGTTAAGTACGAAGTTAAGCGTACGTTAGCATCAAATTTAATTTAATTTAATTCAATGGAGGTTATGTCCCACTCGTCAGCCTTCCTCCTTCCACCAATCCCCGCCGACCACCGCCGCCCTCCTCTATCCTACGCACTCGTCGTCCTTAACCAGAACCTCCCCAGATTCGCTCCTCTGCTCTGGTCTCACGGTAACCTCCTCTTCTTCAATCTGCACATATATTATTTATTGTCAGTAAATTTTACATACAGTTCTTTTTTTTTTTAAAATAATAATGGTTTGCTGAGAAATTGTATTGCGTTTTGTGCGTGTTTGTTTTAGAGCAGCAAAAGTGCGTTTGTGCGCTGACGGAGGTGCCAACCGCGTCTTCGATGAATTCCCTCTGCTTTTCCCTCACGAAGATGCTTCCGATGTTCGAAACAGGTTTTTTTTTTCTTCTTTTTGTTGTTTAGGCATTTGACCTGTTTATTCTTATTTTATTTTTGGTTGCGGCTATGAAAACAATCGTGGTTGTCGCTTCTTGTTTATTTAATTTGGTAAATTTTTGCTCAGTTTTTTGCTTTTTGAGCACGCATTAATTGGAATATTCGGGAAATTCTTTCTTCCAATTCGTCTCGTATTTTTGTTTTGCTTTGTTCTTGTTTTGTAAAAAGTTGATTAAAGTAATTATTCTCATTCAATGTGATTCCAGACTAGTTATTCCATTGACAAAAATTCTAATTTTTACGGATCAATTGGTTAAAAAAAAAGCCACCTTTTTTTTTTTGTTGGATTCTAAATTAACATGTTGAAGATTTATTTTTTATTTTTTATTTTTATTTTTTTCATTCTTTGTAGTGTGCTTGCCTGTTTGGAACAGTCTATAGATTTGTGTATTTTAATTTAATTCTCGGCTGTTATAGTAGGCGATGAGACAATGAGACCTGTTTAATTTGTGGTTGATTTAGCTCCCTCCTTGTTTATTTTAATGATAACGAACTTTATTTGCTTGCTTGAACTTGAACTAGGTACATGCCTGACGTTATTAAAGGTGATATGGATTCAATCCGAACAGAAGTCCTCGATTTTTACAGAAGCAAGGTAACATTAACAATCCTTTTTCTCAAACCTTCCACAGTACTGTTCCACTTGATCTTCTGAAGGGCATTGTCCTCTCAGTGAATCTTCAATTCAAACCTTGCTCCTGGGATTTATCTTTCCACATTATGCGTTATTGTGATGTTACCGTCCAGCTGTTTGCATCTACTCGGTGCTGCAGATCTTGCTTAGAATTTCATTGTTGGATTACTTATTTGATACAGGGAACTGAGATAGTAGATGAATCTCATGATCAGGATACCACGGATTTACACAAATGTGTAGCATATATATGCGACGTCACACCAAACTTGGACAAGTCTAACGTAAGTTGTCTCTTTTCTTATGGCTCCCTTTTCAGTGAGGTTCAGCTTCATTCTCTTTTTTTTAGGTGCCTTTGGTTTGAACTATGAGATCCATAAACTTTTGAATAGAAACTAAGGTTGAGATTTTGCTGTGTTTGGTTAATCGTATTTTTGCTCTACAATAGCATTTGGATTAACTTTTTGTTGATATAATAGCAGCAATGCATTCTGGTTGCTGGGGCACTTGGTGGGAGGTTTGACCATGAGATGGGAAACATTAACGTTTTGTACCGGTTTTCATTTTTACGAATAGTTCTTTTATCCGACGATTGCCTCATTCACCTTCTTCCGAAAACTCACCGTCATGAGATTCATATTCAATCATCCGTTGAAGGGCCTCATTGTGGACTCATTCCGATCGGGATGCCTTCTGGAAGGACTACAACCACTGGGCTCAAGTGGGATCTGAGTAAGTGTTTTCATTCATTTCACTATATGGGTGCTTCCAATTCCATTTATTGTATTTTGATTTGCTGGTCGTAATAATGCCTTTGTGGTGCATGTCTCATCTATGATCTACTTCTAGGTTCTAACTTATTTATTATATCTGACCAAAATTAAATTAGGCAAATTGAATGATTCAACTGTGCCTTTGTTGGGTGACTTTATTGGATATCTCTTGTGGCTCATCCTTTATGGCTGGTGATCAAACCAGAAGACAAGCATTAATAGCAGGACTTGTAAATTCTCCTTGACGCAAGTCTATTTCTACTTCCACTACTTCTTGACTATAATGACTTTGTGGTGTTGCATGATAGAAATGTTTTTATAGTGCCATAATCATATTTAAAGAGTTTTTCCTGTTTGTAGCTGTGCATTTTTCTGCTACGAGTGGTGGAGTCCCACTCGGCACTCACTGTTTTTTTTTGTCCATTTCAGATGAGACGGAAATGAGCTTTGGTGGCTTACTTAGTACTTCAAACGTGGTTGAAGGAGAGAAGATAACGGTGCAATCCGATTCAGATCTTCTTTGGACCATATCTATCAAAAAGCTATAATGTGACTTAATAAGAGGTGCACAAGCTAAACTTACACTAGCTTTTATTCCATTACCAAGACCCCCTGTCAATTTCCTCTGCGGAGGGAGCTGCATAGTTGGATTAAATTTTGAATTTATTCTCTCCCATTCTTATTGGTTTATGCTACAATTTATTTGAATGTATAGTATATCGTATTCTGATGACATTATTTTCTGAATAATTTTGTTTCACTTGAATGATATTTCCTATTGGTATTTAACTTCAGTATCAAATGAGTTGTCTGTATTGGTTTATGCTACAATTCATTTGAATGTATAGTACATCGTATTCTGATGACATTATTTTCTAAATAATTTTGTTTCACTCGAATGAATGATATTTCCTATTGGTATTTAACTTCAGTATCCAATAAGTTGTATGTTGCCTCGTACTAATATTAAAGAGGTGGAATTTCTTGGCAATGTATCATAAGTTGGTGCTTAGTAATGTTTTCTGGTTCTAAATAAATCCTGTGCATTATCCTAATTTTCCGTTGTGCAAGCTTAAGCGCCTTGTTTTTGTCTGGTTGATTTTGAGTATGCTTGGATTGCGCTTGGTTTTGAAGGAGAATCGCGGAGAGTTTGAAATCAGGGTGTTTGGGAGCACGGTTCCTACCACAAAATTGTTGTTTAGACCAGTTTTGTTGTAGTGTTTTCTCTCACAAAATTTGAATCAAAAGTGGTTTGAACCAAAATTTTTTTATTGTGTTTTCCTTACTTTTTTTTTTTTTTTTTGCTTTGAGTATATTGCTAATCATCACAGGTAATAATAATCACCACCATACACTTCATTAAATTTAACCTTTGAATCTCACAAATGGGACCAATATCTCATTCTGTAATGATGTTCATCACCCTAGGTGATTATCATTTTCCTTTTGCCTTTTGAATGTTTATTTTTACTACTATATTCATGTTTCTGGAGAGTCAAAATCTACTGTCCCAAAATTTCACACATCAAACATGGGTGTTAAAAACACGTACTTTTTTTTTTTTAAACCTTTTCACTCTCATTCTATGAATTTGAGCAAACCACTCTATTTTCATCTACATTGATAGCCACGAGATGCTATTACTCTGTTTTAGGGGAAAACTGAAACTGAACTTGAAACTTTCATGGGTTTTCGTCTTCTTGTCATTGTAAATCATGTTCCGTCCTTCGCATGAGTCGTATGTCTTGTAATTTGTCGAATTTCTCGTCATCTCGGAGTTAGTTGGTCTAAGTTTTGCCTCTTATTTTCTCAATCTTTTGGTAACAAAGAAAAATAGAGGAAGCTTTTATTGCAAGACTAGTTCTTTTAGCTCTTTGAAAATGAATGGCTATCAAGTGATCAACTTTGCTCAAATCGTGATGCTATTTACCAATCTCATTTTTTCTAAAGATTGAGAACTCAAACCAAATATGCAACCCCAGAGGAAAGTTCATAGTTTATTTAATTTTTTTTTTAACCCCCCTTGTTTGTAATTGTGATTTCTGCTATTTTTTCCTAGCTAGAATCAGCACGAGGGAGGAGAAACTTTATTTCAACCGTTTAGATTTAAGATAACTAGGATGAGCTTAAGGGGTAAAATTATGGCATGTAGCCTGCTGTGGCCTTAATCGGTTAACCAATCTCAATGCTTCCGGATCCGTAGAACAAAAAAAAAAAAAAAAAAAAAAAAAAAAAAAAAAAAAAAAAGCAAGTGCACGTTTATAAATGCTAGTCGTTTACATTTGACACATCATTATAAAATTATATGTTTCCTCTTCCAGAGTGACGGAATCAAGATTTATTGATAGGAGTCAATTTTTTTTAATTAAGATTATACTAGCATGTATATATATGTAATAGTTTCGGTAGAAGCCCAAATATAATTTATAGCATGTATTTGTTAATGTATATGATGAAACTCTTTTTTTGTTTTTTTTTTTTTTGAAAGGCAATGAAACTCGTTTTTTTTCGTCTATTTTCATTCCATATAGTTTGTATCATCTGAAGTATTAGTTAACTAACATAACCTACAGCTTTGATATTTTCCGGAATTGTGAGAAAGTTTATTCCTCTCAAATCTAAAAGTAATTTAAGAAAAGATAAAACTTCCTAGACAGTTTTGCTATGCTATATTTTGTTCATGCAACTAAAATTTCCCATATGTGACTCCATCAACAATTCTTTATAAAAAATATATCAAATGTCTTCACTTAAATTCTTTCACATACTATGGTAGTTGAAGAATTAATATTGTAAAGAACTTTTAGAAAATCATAATCAAGAGACAATTTAAGGAATACACCCACTCCCGTGCTCAACCCCGTCTACATTACTAAGTTAGGGTATTTTCACAAATAATATAAGAATTTTTTTATTTTTTTAAATTGAAGCATTCCCAGCCCTTTATTCTCTCTTTGGTAAACTTGTTTTTGTTTATTCCTTCACTTTTTTTTTTAAAATCTTTTGTCTCCTTCTCAACTTATTTGGCTCCTCACTTTTTTCTTAAAACTTTTTTCGTCCTTATTATTTTGCTTCCCTTTCTTTCTTTTTTTTTTTTTTCGTCTGTCATTTTTTCATTGCATCTTAAGTGCTTTTTTGGTTCTTCTCACTGCTGCGCTTAATTTTTTTTGTTGCTTCAGTCTAATGTCTTATGTATATTGATATGCATGTCATCAAATTTTATAAAATATGTGTCACCAAAATATTTTTACTTTTTTCCATCCTTGCATATTATTTTATTCTGTTAAGCGTGATACAAAAATTTAGATCCTCTTCTTTTCTATTTAATCTTTTATTGTATTTCTCCTTTTAGTACTCAGATAATTCCCTACATATATCATATTTTGTTTTCTCAAATGTCACTATCAATTCCTATTTTTCTCTTAAATATCATTCCTTTATCTACTTTGTGCTAAAATATTTCCTCCCACATATGTTCGTATTCAAATATTTTTAACGTAGCATTTCTAACTGTTATTTTGTTGTTGTGCCTCCTTATTCTAGATGGAAAAAAGAAAATTATGTTACTGTCCGAAGGAAAGATATTATGTGAAGGAGCATAATATAATTATTTCAAAAATCATGCAATACATTTAAAATATTATCTATAGCTTAGTGATTGACTTAATTTTATGTGCTTAAACTTGCAAGACGATCAAAATTTATGCTTAAATGTGCAAAACACAGAAAAGCTATGTCACAAATAAATATTTGTTATATTTAACACCAAATTGTTACGTCCTCCATTGTAGAATGCAATCCGGATGAATCTAAAACAGAATAGCCCTCAAGTATATTACATAATTACAACTTCCCCCAGTCAATTGATCATCATCGCAGGTAATAACCGGTAGCTGAATAATTATACTCCCATTATGTGACTGAAACTACCCACGTGCGCCAGTTACCTTAACAAAGTGACACCGGTGGCGGATCCTCCACCTGAGTGGAGAGAAATAAGTTCTTATATACACATATGTGTGCGGGGGTGGCTGATGGTTACTTTTGTTTTCACAACCATCGATAGTTACTGTTGTTTTAACCATGTAATATACATTAAGATGACTGTTAAGAATTTGATATTTAATTAAAATAAGCATTCAACTTAGAAAACTCGTCAAATGTGATTTTAGATGGGACTTGTTGTTAACCTCCTACTGACATGGCTTTTTAAGTATTTTTCAATTAAAAAATAGAATCTAATTAAAGATTCATTCTCTAATTTTTCAATCTCATTTCTAACCCACACACACAATTCCCATTTCAAGTATTTTTTTTTTCCTCTGCTGTTGCCCTTTCTATCTTTCTCTATCATCTCTCGAAGACGTCATTAGCATCCTTCTAAAGATTTTTTTTCTTTTTTTTTTCTTTTTTTTTTGGGTGAAGTTTGAATCAATTTCAAACCTCAACAATAAATAAAAGCATAATGAGTTTGAAACATATTTTCAGGCAAAAAAAAGTTTGACCTAATGTGAAAAAGTCCAATCATGATAGGATCAAATGTAAAGGCTTTTCCAATTACAATAATTAACAATGGCAGGAAACACTGAGAAGAAAAAAGAAAATGTAAATTTATTGGAACAAGCTTAAAAAAATTTACTTAATAATATGAACAAAAGACACCAAATCCACATGTGAAAATCATGTGAAAAAATAAATACAGAAAAACTAGAAAAATAAGAACCAAACAAAAAGCCTTTATCATCATTAGAAGAAAAGCTTCAACTTCACCAAGCTCTACCTCAAATTCCTAAACGACAACACAACAATTAGAGGAAAAAATACAGAAAAGTGTATTGAGAGAGAGAGTGGGAGAGGGATCTCAACTATGCCAGAGTCCCCAAGTTTTAAAAAAAACATCAAATTGAAAATCAAAGATTAAACAAAAAGTCATTAGTGACTAAAAACCCTCAAATTAATATGAGAAAAATAGAAAAATAAAACTAAGATTCAGGAAGAGAGAGGGTAAGAGAAAATTTCGATTTAGAAAAAAAAAAGCATGAGAATTGAGACCAAATGAGAAAGAGAGGAAGAGAAACAAAGAGGGGGATGGTTAAAAAAATAATAATATAATTTTGTCTGTAAGCATTGATAGTTACAAAAAAGAAAAAGAATAACCATTCATTGCTCATCTATATATATATATATATATTAATCTTTATCCATTAGTTTAATCCTTATTACTAACAACTCTAAATCTAAGGTATTCACATTTAATTAAACACAACGGAATTGAACTTGTATTTTTTTTAAATGACAATGGCAATTTTATGGATCACTTCATTGCATACAAAACAAGTAGTAAATAGAGGCAAAACAACGCGCCAGGTTGAACTTGTATTTAGAATGATTGTGAATGTAATAATTTTAGTAAATGTTCTACAGTTAACTTAACGGTTTTTGACTCTTTTTTTTTTTGTTACATTGAACTAAAATTTTAAAAAAAGCAGAATGTGTTATTAGTTTTGTTTTTATTTTTTTTTTAACTTATGTCGTTATTATTTTAAACAACACGTTGACACCAAAATGTACACGTTTCATGCTCATGAAAGATAGCCAACTGTCGTCTTTTTAATTTTAGGCAAAACTACAGGCAACATGGCTACTTTAAGAAAAATACCATGAGCACCCCCTTAAGCACTACAACTACAACTATACAAGCTGGGCTTAATCAGTGAGTCTTATACGGTGAGATTTACCGTTTCCTAGATTAAAAAGAAAAAGAAAAAGAAAAAAGTTATTAATGTCGTGTCATTATCAAACGACAGGCTACCCACATTGCGTTTTTTAACTTAAACGACAACTAAAGTGAACTATAAACACGTCGTCTCATTTAATATTTATAAATCAAAGGACGAAATTCCTAACGTAAACCATAACATCATGTTGTTTTTCAATTTATTTTTAGTTCTGGAAAAAGGGCATCATGTCGAATTTTTTTTTCACAGATTATCATTGGTTAAGAAAAAAGAGAAGAGAATTGTGAAAAAATTCTAACTGATAAAGGACATGTCACTTTATGCAGACGACAACAAATATAATAAGCAATAAACATGTCACCGCTTTATATTAATCAGAAACTACTGACGTTTACGTAAGCATAGCAGATAAATATGTTTAGATATAAAGTATATCTCGTTGATGGTAGTGGAGGGAAAAAAACAACGCAAACATGTAATGTGTAAATGACGTACCGTCCTGTTACTTGCAGAATTAAACAGCATACGGCAAGTTACATGTCGTTTTTCTACTCAAACGACAACATAGCAAAACTACAAACTACATCCCGTCGTAGAACTAAGCGGTAGTAATTAACAAATTTCGTAGGATATATGTAAAGATATCAGGCATGTACCCCTGTAAAATTAAACACTGCCTACTTCTATATCGTTTCTCCACTTAAAGTACACCAAAAGTTAACTTCAAAGTACATGTCGTTTTAGAATGAAACGGCAGCAAAGTGTTAAATTTTAAATCACAGAAGGGATAGATATCTTATTGGTCATGATGTTCCTCATTTTCAGTGAGAAAAACCATTTTGCTTTTGCCTTTTGCTTTTGAATATCTACTAGAAGCATATGACAAACCATGGAGCTTAATCCTAAATGTAAATCCTATATATGTGTGTGTGTATTCCTTTATTAATACCTCATTTCCTAAAAACTCTCATCAAAAACGAAAAAAAAAAGAAAAAGAAAAACCCTTTCCTAAGTATAGTGAAAATATTAGAAATTGTTATGAAGTTAGAGACTTTAGCATTCTAATCTCACAAATTGGAAGTGAAATGAAGAAGATATATAAGGAAAAAAAATATATATATATATATATATCTCTCGGGCTTAAGCCGAGGGATCAATATACGGAAAATAACTATCACACGTACACTAAAGACCAATCTCAATTGGCTCGAGACTTTAATAAGAGAAGCTGCATCATTATTTTCACGTTTTTGAAAAACATAAAATTAAAACTAAAAAGAGCTAAAGACCATAAGACTAACTAATGCAGCATAACAATTACAATCAACTTCTCCTGTGTGTTTTGTTAACCCCATACTAATTTGTCGATTTTTTCTCCGATTTTGCTGATTTTGTTGATTTTTTCCCCAATTTTCCTGATTCCCCCTTGCCCGGCCAAACGTCAAAGATACCTTGAGCAGAATGCTGGTCACTTTGTGAAACTTGCTTTCCTTTGTTTTTGCTCCTTTTTGGCAACGTTGTTGCTACGATTTCTTGAGCATCAGACTGATAATGAGAAGATGAAGAAGAATTATCATATTTGTCATTATTAACAGAAGACATTTTGATTCTCAACTACTAAACACAAATAGATGTAATCAATTATCTCTCAATTGTTTGTGCAGCTCTAAGCCGTGCAAGAGTATATTTATAGACACAAAAGTTTAAAGCAATATTTACCTCCACATTATCATTGCTATTGCTAAGAAAATTTCACTATGTATAGGTCGAGAAGCAATATGCACCTTATACTTTTTAATTTGTCTACTAATCTGACTGAACATAATTGTAAGGTAAATATGCTTTTCCAATATAAGTTTGAATAAACATGCGTGTTGAATTTTTTTATTTATCTAAGATTTTAATAATTCTACTTTGATGCTATTTCACCGTGGAGGGATTATTAATGGAAATTGATGCATACTCGGTCCACATAAGTTTCATGTAGTTTTTTTTTCCATCTATATATATGGATATATATATATATATATATATATATATATATATTGATACTTAATGTATGGTGCCGATTGATCAACTGAGTCATTATCATAATAAAAGTTATAGAAAATAACAATGTATATCTTCTTTACCTGAGTTGTGTCAATGTGTTTAACAGTACACGTTGATTGTTAAAAAAAAATTAATAATACTAGATAAATAAATAAATAGAATTAAACGGAAGATATTCAACCCTTCAAAAAATTCAACAGTTGGAAAGTTTCGAACAAATGAAATGAAGCTTCAAATGAAAAAATGCTTGATTATCCTAATGATTCTTACTCGCATTATTCAAAGTATTATGTATTGATTCAAACTTTGAAGTATTCTTTCAATTAATGTACATATTCCCAATATTTTCAGTTAACAAAATTTAGGTCACTCCAAGTAATTTCTGAATTTATGTACATATATGACTTGCTAACTTTAGAATTTTGTTTAAGTGTGTAGTTCCTCAAATAACGAGATAAGAATGGCGAATGCCGACTTCAACAAACTTGGTACTCTAAACAAATGTCAAGAAGTTTTGGAATTGCTTCTTGGTAAAAACGAAATAAAAAAAAAATGGTACTTAATTTCTTTTAAATCTTCCATAAATATTTTTTCCTTATTTGTTCGACTTTGACCAGTAATTAGAAGAAAGCTACTAGAAAGACAACGCATGCAGGGACTTCATATATATATATATATAAATATATATATTTATATGATCCCACCTTTATTTTTAATTTTTCAGTTTTTAAAAAGGTTTGCTTCCCATTTGTATAAAGTTAATTTTACCTTGAACTTTCGGTTTTTTCTAGTTGGCAGTCTTCTTTGAATATTGTAAACTTACAGCTTGAGGTTGTTAGACCGCCTCTACAAGAATTATTTTTTTACGCCTCATTGCGTACTGTTCAAGGTGCATTTGAAAATTTCTCTGTTCAACGTTTGTGGAACTTGTTAGTTTCCGGTCTTCAAAACATGAAATTCCACACTTTACCTTGCTTTCCTGATTTATTGTTGGACGAGGGAGATCTCTCTCTCATATATATATATATATATATATATATATAACATGTTTTATATTGCAATAAAAATCGGAACTTATATTGATTAGTTAACGCGTATATATGCCAACATTCATACATGCATATATATATATATATGTATATATATAATATAAATTAAAAACATTCACCTAATATATACATACATATATATATATATATATTGACGTCATTTTTGAAAATGTAAAATTAGATCTAAGTGCGTATTCCTGTATTTATAATTTGATCCCATGTCATGAAACCAATTAAAATGAAGTCTAACCTATTTTCCAATTCAAACACACAAGCTATGTAATTTGAAACCAATGTGTAGTAAACCATTTAGAAATTTCCAAAACGGTTTTGCAAATTACAGGAAAATTATAGGTTTCTTGTTCTAATAACTATTTATGAGCCAGGCAATAAGAGGGTTCCTACGCATTATAAATATAATTGTAACAAAGGCTATCGTCATTTCAAAAAAAAAAAAAAAACCTATTTTGGTTCATCTAATTTCCAAAACAACGTCTTCAAACAACAATAGTTCATCTTCTCAATATTCTGCTCAAGACTGCTTGGAAGTCAATTGGACAAGATCGAGTAATAATGGAAACAAAAGCCACCAAGGTAACGGGAGCTCCCAGTACTCCGCCAAGTCCATCTTTGCACCGGACAAGAAACAGAAATCAACAAACAAGAACAGAAAATAAGGGGTTATATATGCATTTGAACAGCATGTCTGTTTCTTGTGTATTTTTAATTTGTACACTAGTTCGTTTCCTCCTATCTGATTTAGCTGTTCTCTTTTATACATTATTTTATACGTATAAATGTATATACACTCGCATACATATATAGTATGCGTATCTGTGTGTGTATATATAGGCGTAGATTTTCTACATAGGTTGTCGTGTAAATTTTCTACATAGGTTATAATGATAAGAGGGGGAAAGTAATTATTTATTTGTTTGTTTATACATATATATATGTTACTCACTTAAATTTGGTTATGTATAAATGAGAATAATATTTGTAATTTAACATTTGTACGATTGTTCATTTTTATTAAATAAATGCACGTATTCTTATTTACGTATAATGTGAAGTTTCTAGTACAGTATGTTATTTATGGTCTTTTGTAATTTGAGAACATGATTAAGAGACTGGAAAAAAAAAAAACTCGAAATAATTTGTATATCGCTGCCAAGAAGAAGAAGAAGAAGATAATGATTTGAATCGGCTATTAATTTAAAGGATAACAAACTTGTGTCTTCTAAGTAGACGACATCAGATAATTAAGCCGTAAACAAACAAAGTTCTTTTTCTTTTTTTGCTTATTTTTTTGTAAACCGCAGCAAGTACTTAGAGAACATGACGTGTCATTTGTAAAAGCAAACTACAAACTACAAGTCCTTATAGCATTAGCAGACAATTAGAACTAGAACGAGGGAGAAGAAGGACGAAAAAAAAAGAAGAAGAAAGCCATTTGCATAACTATTATTAATAGCAACTCTAGATCTAACGTACTCATATTCAATTAAGAACAACAAATTGGAACTCGTATCTAGAAAGTTTGTTCATGTAATAATTTTAGGGTTCGTTTTTGTCTTATTTATTTGAATGGTTTTCAGTATTTTAAACAAAAAAGTGAAAACTTTTTTTTTCAAAAATTGTTGTTTTTTGTTTTTTAAATTATTATCTATTTTTTAAATTATGGAAACAAAAATTTCCTGTTTCTAATTTTTTTTTAAAACAAAAATCTTAGGTTTTGGTTAACCAAAGATTTACTAAGGTCACCAACTATTTACGATGGTCTGACAAGTTGAGATCGCCATCGGGGTCAAAATGGCAAACCAAACTCGCCTTGGAGGTCAAAACAAGAAGTAGACACACCGTTGGGTCAGGTTCGACTTGCCGATGGGGTCTAATCGGCTGAGCGAACTTACCGTTAGGGTGGAGCCATTATCGCAATTGGGATCAAGCTAGCGGACTTGACTTATCATCGAGGTCTGGCCAACTAGCCGAACACGTTGTCAAGGTCAAGACAGTAGGTCGGACACACTAAAAGGGTTGGGCTGGAAAATCAGACTCGCCATTGGGGTCAAATTGATGAGCCATAGTCACATTAGGGTCAAGCTGACAAGCCAGACATGTCATATCGGGGTTAGGATCAGGTTTTGATATTAGGGTTGAAGTTGGGTTTCGGGACCAGGATTAGGGTCGAGTTTCAAGTTTGGGGTCGGAGTTGGGGTTTGCGACTGGGCCATGGTAAGGTTCTAGGACCAAGGTTATAGTTGAGGTCAGGTTTTGGGACTAGGATTAGGACATGTTTTTGGACTAGGATTGGGACCGAGGTTGGGACCCAGGATAGGATCAGAGTCCGGTTCCAGTACTAGGCTTAGGGACAGGATCTGATACCAAAGTCAAGGTTGGGTTTCAAAACCGAGGTTAAGATCCGAGACTAAAGTCAAGGTCAGGTTCTGGGACCAAGGTTGGGGTCAAGCTCTAGGACAAAGGTCAAGATCAGGTTCTGAGGTTAGGGTCTAGGTTAGATTTCATGATTGGGGCCGAGGGTCGGCGTCAAGGTCGAGATCCAAGTTGAGGCCGAAGTCAAGTTTTGGGATTAGGGTCCGAGTCGAGATCCAGGATTGGGGTTAGAGTTAGGGTGGAGATTGAGGTCAGGATCTAGGTTTAGGGTCGATATCTAGGAAAATGGTCGAGTTTCAAGATCGAGGCCGAGATCCAAGATAGGTGTTAGGATTGGGTTTCGAGATCAAATTTAGGATCTGGGACTGAGGTCAGGGTTAGGTTTCAAGACTAGGGCAAGAGTTAGGTTGGGTTCCAAGATCGGGATTAGAATCGAGTACTGAGATTGAGGTTGGGTTTAGGTTTTAGGACTGGGGTTGGGGTTCTAGGATCGAGGTCGGGGTTAGGCACTAGAAACAGGGTTTGACCCTGGCTTGGATCCTGTCCCTATTCGTAAAAACTAACCTCGATACCCTAACCCCAATTCTGGTCTTAAAGCCTGACCTCAACCTTGATTCCAAAGCCTGACCCGAACCCAATTCTAGATCCCAACCTTAACCCTAGCCCCGCTCTAGGAACTTGACCCCAGCCTTGAAACCTGACCCCTACCCCGGATCCAAGTTCCATAACCTAGCCCGGCCTAGGTCTTGGGTCTCGATCTCGATCTTGGAATCAGACCCCAACTCTGACCTTATTTTGAAATTTGACCCTAACCTCGGTCTCAAATCCTGACTCCAATCTCGCATCCTCACCCCAGTCTCGGATCTTAACCCCTAGCTTTGTCCCAGATCCTGACCTTAGTTGGTTCCCGAACTCGACCTTAGTCTTGAAACTAGAACCCAGCCCTGACTCCAATCTTGAAGCCTGACCTGGACCCTAGATCCTAATCCTAAACCTGACTTCGACTCCAGTCCTAGTTTTGAAACCTGATCCTAACCTCGGTCTCGGATCTTGACCTCAGTCACGGAATCCAATCTCAATTCTAAAATCTGATCTCGACTCTAGCCTTAGATCCCAAACATGGTCTCTAAACTCAACCACGACCCTGTTCCTAGAGCCTAACCCTAATCCTGATCCCAAACCAGATTTTGACCTTGGTCCTGAAACCCGACCCCAACCCCTGACCCCTAATCTACGATATTTTTGTTCTTGTTTTAAAAAAATATGTATCAAAATTATCGTTACTAAATATATTTTTTTGTTTTTTGTTTTTATAGTGAAAAACAAATAAATGGTACCAAACATATTTTTATTTAAAAAATAAAAAATAAAAACAAAAATGATACCAATCGAACCCTTAACAAATGTTTGTGTTACAATTAGCTTAATAGGGTTTGAATTTTTTTTTAAAAAACTCAAAGGGTCAAAAAACATGATGCTATGACTAAAAAACATTAAAAAAACTTCTAAAAAAAATCTCTTCTTTTCCTTTCATATGACTGTATTGGGATAAGTTAACATATTAATGGTTCACTAAATTGTTTAACAATCCCTTTATTTATGTAGTATTGTGTCATTTATGCTTAAAATTATAATTTAAGGAATTTTCTTGCTAATATTTCCTATATTTGGGGGAACAAATATTGTGTTTTGAAGTTTAGGAGAACAAATGTTATGTTTTGAAGTTCGGGGACATATAGTGTTCCAAGAGCTATAGTTGAGGGGAAATTTTTGTAATTAATCCTAAAAATTTGTAAAAAGTGTCAATGTGTCATCATTTTGTTATACAAGAATTGTGTCAATGTGTTTTAACATTACGTGTTGATTGTACAACAACAACAACAACATCTACAAGTAAAATAAAACGTGTTTAACAGTAGGAAAGTTTCGAACGAATGAAATGAAGCTTCAATTGAAAGCGCTTGATGCCTTGATCTCCATGAGTTCTTTGTGGCATGCAAAATTCAAAAGTATTATATATTAATCAAAATTTGTATTGCTTCATCTAATGTACTTATTCCTAATATTTTCTTATGCACATTCGATGTTCAAACTTACACGTCATTTGCGTTTTTCTTCTTTCTCTTCGATCAGTAAACAAAATTTATTTAGGTCACTCCTAGTAATTTCTGAATTGACGTGCACAAATGATCTGTTAACACTGATTTTTTCATTTCTTCGTTGTGTTGTATTGAACAAATAACGAGATAAGGATTGCGAATGACGATCTTCAACAAACTTGGTACTCTAACAAGTTTCAAGAAGTTTTGGAATTGTTCTTCGTAATAAACAATCAAAATTCGAACGGTACTTTCCCTTTAAATCTTCCATAAATATTTTTCTTTATTTGTTTGACTTGACAGGTAATTATAAGAAAGTTAACAGAAAGAATAGCCATGCAAAGTCAAAGATCAATTTAAAAAGGGTTATAGTATGGATATATACATACATACATACATATATATATATATATCTATATATATATATATATATAAAACTGCGCGTGATGTATGCATAAACGTGACAGTGAAATGTGTCAACACATGGAATAAAATCTAACTACACGGTGAATTATATATATATAACCCAACCTTTATTTTTATTTTTTTTAAGGCTGGTTTCCCAATTTTATATGGCTAATATTACCTTACGTTTCGGTCTTTCTTACGTGCGCACATTGGTTATGTTTTAAGTGGTGCATCTTCCTTATAATTGTAAACATACAGGTTGAGATTTACATTAGGCGACCTGATAAAAATTATCCCCTTGTACGGTTCGTTACGTACTGCTTTTTTCTTCTTTTGCACAAGTCATTCGTGGTTGCATTTGAAATTTTCTCTGTTCAACGTTTGTGGAACGTGTTGGTTTCCAGTCTTCAAAACATGAAATTCCAGACATTTTCCTTGTATTGATCGGACGAGGTATCTCTCTCTTTCTCTAATTTTTTGACCTTTGATCATGTGTGTGTATATATATATAATGCTACAAAAATCAGAAACTTATGTTAATCAGTTAACGCGTAGTAATTCATTTTGGATAACTTTAAAACAAGTAAGATTTAGCAGAGCCATATCACGAATTCCATTTGATGCTACATACATAAAATAATGCCTATAATATTTATATATAGATATATATATATATATATATATATATATATAAAATAAAAGCATTCATCCTAAATACATAAATGCATACATACATATATATACATATATTCTAATTGACTTTTAAAAAAAAAAATTTAAATAAATAAATTCTTATTCATGTCATTTTGAAAATGTAAAATCAGATCAAAGTGCGTATATACTTGCATTTATATTTCTCTTATTTGCCATAAAACCGATTAAAATGAAGTCTAATGTCTTATTTTCCGATTCAAACACGTGAGTTATGTAATCTGAAACCAAAACTATAGTAAACCATTTAGAAATTTTCTAAACAGTTATGCAAATTACATGGAAATTATAGGTTTCTTGTCCTAATAACTATTTATGACAAAGGCTATTGTCATTTCAAAAAACAAAAGCAATGGCTATTGTGGTTCATTTAATTTCCAAAAATGTCTTCAAACAGCAATACTTCATCTTATCAATATTCTAGTCAAGACTGCATGGGTGTCAATTGGACAAGATCAAGTAATCATGGAAACAAAAGCTTTCAAGCTAATCAGGGCCACCAATACAAGAAACAAAAATCAACAAACAAGAAGGGAAAATAAGGGGTTATAAATGAATAAATATCAGTTTGTTGTGTATTTTTTTTGTACATAGTTCGTTTCCTCTTTCATCTGATCTAATTTTTCTCTTTTGTATGTTATATTATATGTCTATATATGTATTATACACAAATACATACTATGCATATATACATGTATGTATGCATCCATTTATGTATGTATGTGTGTCTATGTGTAGATTTTCTACATAGGTTATAATGATCAGAGTGGGGAAAGAAATTAATAATTTTTCCGTTTTAATATGTATGTTACTCGCTTAACTCATTTGATTATGAACGAGAATGGTATTTGTAATTTAACATTTGTACAATTTTTCTTTTTTGTATTGAATAGATGCAAGCATCCTTCGTGTTTTTCTTCTTTCTTAAATTAGAAAGGATCAAGTGATCATGAAAACAAAAGCTAAAGAATGTCTTCAAACATTAATAGTTCACCTTCTCAATATTCTGCTGAAGAATGAATGGGTTCAAATGAAAAAGATCAAGTGATTATAGAAAGAAAAGCCACTATTAGAGTAGGGAGCCAAATCAATCCTAGCAAAGAAAGGAGAAGAAGAAGAAAAAAAAAAAGGAGGGTAGTGGCCTAGCGCCGCGGCTCCCAAAATGAGCGCCACGGTGCCTGCCCGAAGTGTAAACTAGCTTCGTGGCGCCGGTTTCAAGCGCCGCAGCGCCCGGAGTCTGTCTTTTTGCGATTTTCCTATGTAAAGTTGAGATTTTGAAGCCAAAAAGGGAAACTACTAGGGTTTCTCATTAGTTGCTATTTTTTCTTTTCTTTGGGGGTATAAATAGATATAAGGTGGCTAGGGTTGTGATATAGAGTTGGTGTGACTATGAGAGAGTAGCATTATTTTGTGTGGGGCATTTTTTTTGTGAGAGCTCCATTGTTGAGAGAAAAATTCCCACAAAGGATGCTAGGTAGAAGAGAGATTTGGGAAACACTATTGAGAGTGTGTGAGAAATTTCTCTTGTAATCTGTAATTTCCTTTATCATAGTGGAATTTTTTTTTGTGAGAGCTCCATTGTTGAGAGAAAGATTCCCACAAAGGATGCTAGGTAGAAGAGAGATTTGGGAAACACTATTGAGAGTGTGTGAGAAATTTCTCTTGTAATCTGTAATTTCCTTTATCATAGTGGAATTTGTAACGGCCAGAAATAAGACGTAGTTTCAAATTTTGACTAACCTGTATAAAAATTTGGTGTCTCTCTTTTTTCTTCTTTTCTCCAATTTCTTTTTTGCAATTATTTGTTCTTGTGATCCTTGGAGTTAGGAGACACCTAATTCCCCAACAAGTGGTATAAGAGCGGAGGTTTGGATCAAGAACGATGACGGGAGAAAAAGGTTTGGCTATCGGTATCACCAAATTTGATGGTTTAGATTTTTTCTGTTGGAGGATGCAAGTGGAAGACTACCTCTATAGCAGGAAATTGTTCTTGCTCTTGCCCTTGGGTAATAAGTCCGAAGGCATGAAGGATGAGGAGTAGAATCTCCTTGATAGATAAGTGCTGGGTGTGATTCGTTTGACCCTATCAAAGAACGTGGTCCACAACGTTGAGAAGGAGAATACTACAACAGGGATGATGAAGGCTCTGTCAGAGATGTATGAGAAGCCCTTAGCCAATAATGTGGTACATCTCATAAAGAAGCTCTTTAATTTAAAAATGCTTGAAGGTGCCTTAGTGGTAGAGCATCTAAATAATTTCAACATCGTTCTGAACCAATTGGTCTCGGTAGAGATTAAATTTGATGATAAGATCAATGCCCTAATCCTTTTGGCCTCGTTACCGAATAGTTAGAAACCCATGAGGGTGGTCGTTACCAATTCAATTGGGAATGAAAAACTGAAGTTTGTTGATGTCAGAAACTCTGTTCTGGCGAAAGAAGTTTGCAAAAATGATTCAAGTGAAGCCTCTACATCGAACTCAGCCCTGAATGTTGATAATAGGGGCAGGAAACTTGATAGACATTCCAACAGGGATAATGGTAGGAGAGGCAAGTCGAGGAATGTTAGAAGCAAGTTGAGGAACGATAGGAGTATGGAGTGTTGGAATTGTGGGAGAACCGGCTACTTGAAAAAGAATTGCAAGGCTCCAAGGAAGAATGAAGACAAGAATAAGGATGCTACAAATGCCACCACAGAAGAGGCACAGGATGCCTTAATCTTGTCTGTTGACAATTCTTTTGACTCGTGGGTGATAGATTCAGGAGCATCATTCTACACCACTGTACACCATCATGTCCTAGAGAATTATGTTGCCAGAAATCATGGTAAGGTTTACCTCGCAGATGGTGAACCGTTGGACATTGTTGGCATTGGAGATGTCAGTTTGAAAATGTCTAATGGGTCTGTGTGGAAGATTCAGAAGGTGAGACCTATACCCAAGCTGATGCGCAATTTGATTTCGGTAGAGAAACTAGATGACGAAGGACATAAAGTGACCTTCAGTTGTGGAGGTTGGAAAGTCACTAAGGGAGCGATGGTTGTTGCTCGGGGACGCAAGGCTGGAACTCTCTACATTAACTTTAGTTGCAGAGATACCATAGCAGTTGCTGATTCTACTGTCAATATCGAGCTATGGCATTATAGGCTTGGTCACATGAGTGAGAAGGGAATAAAGGTGCTTCACTACAAAGGAAAATCGTCAGGATTGAAAACTGTTGATCACAGTTTGTGTGAAGCCTGCATCTTTGGCAAACAGAAGAGAGTTAGCTTTTCAACAACAGGTAGAGAGCCAAAGTCCAGGAAATTGGAGCTAGTTCACACTGATGTACAGGGGCCTGTGACGGTGACTTCCCTTGGTGGCGCTAATTATTATATGATGTTTATTGATGACTCAAGCAGGAAGGTATGGGTTTACTTTTTAAAAAAAAAAATCTGATGTCTTTGGTGCTTTCAAGAGATGGAGAGCCATGGTGGAGAATGAGATAGATTTGAAGGTAAAGTGCTTGTAGTCTGATAATAGGGGAGAGTATTTAGATGATGACTTCAAAGCGGTACTGTGCTGAGAATGAAATAAAGATGAAGAAAACCATTCTAGGGAAACCACAGCAGAACGGGGTAGCTGAAAGGATTAACAGAACTCTAAACGAATGTGCCAAAAGCATGTGGATGCATACGGGGCTGCCAAAGTCGTTTTGGGCTGAGACAATTAATACAACAGCTCATCTAATCAACAAAAGTCTATCCACACCGCTGAAGTTCAAGCTACTAGAAGAAGTATGGAGCGGTAAAAAAGTTGATCTCTCTTGTGTGAGAGTATTCGGTTGTGTTTTCTATGTTCACATTAATTTTGTTGCTAGAAGTAAACTTGATGAAAAGTCTAAAAAGTGTTTTCTGGTTGGCTATGGCAGACTTGAGTTTGGTTATCGTCTTTGGGATGACCAAAAATGGAAGATTATTAGGAGCAAGGATATGATCTTCAATGAAGGTGTTCTATACAAGGATAGAGACAATACTGACTCCAGAAGTTCAGGTTCTGAAGACAAGAAGCCTGAGGTAATTCTATTGAAGGATCCTCCTGAAGTGGAGGTGCAAAATCCAGAGGTTGAAGACCAAGAAAGTATTGCTCTAGAATGAAACTAGAGTACTCTTACCACACCATTTAGGAGATCTAGCAGGACTATAAGACCGCTGCAGGGATACTCCCCTTCTCTGCATTACATCTTGTTGACCGACAGAGGTGAACTAAAGAGTTATAATGAAGCCGTGCAGGCTAAAGATTCGGTCAAGTGGGAGTTAGCCATGAGGGATGAGATGGATTCCTTAATATCCAATCAGACATGGCAACTGACAGAGTTACCAAAAGGCAAAAAGGCCTTGCATAACAAGTGGGTATACCAGATTAAAGATGAATCTGATGGCAGCAAACAATATAAGGCAAGGCTGGTGGTAAAAGGCTTTCAACAAAAAGAGGGCATCGACTTTAATGAGATTTTTTCTCTGGTGGTGAAATTAACCATGATCAAGACGGTACTTGCGCTAGTGGCAAATGAAGACTTGTTCTTGGAATAGCTGAATGTTAAGACGACCTTTCTCCATGGTGATTTGGAGGAGGAGATTTACATGAAGCAGCCACAAGGTTTCGAAGTACCGGCTAAGAAGAACTTGGTGTGCAAACTTCGGAAGAGCTTGTATATAGCCTCAAACAAGCTCCCAGGCAGTGATACAAGAAGTTTGACGGTTTTATGTGCAGCAATGGTTTCTTGAGGTGTCAGAGAGATCACTGTTGTTATGTAAAGAATTTTGGTGACTCCTATATTATATTGTTGCTATATGTCGATGATACGTTGATAGTGGGAGATTGCAAACAAGAGATTGACAAGCTGAAGAAGGAGCTGTCTAAGGAGTTTACAATGAAGGATTTGGGTGTTGCAAAACAAATCCTTGAGATGAGAATAACGAGGAACAGTAATGGGTTGAAACTATTACAGGAAGAATATGTTGAAAAGGTGCTTAGCAGATTCAACATGAGTAATGCGAATAGTGTTGCAAGAACGGGCCGGCCCGGCCCATTCTCCTTAGGCCAGGCCGGCCCATGAATTTCGTGGGCCGGGCCGGGCCGGCCCATATTAAAAATAACTTGGCCCAGCCCGGCCCGCGGGCTAGTTTTATATGGGCCGTGTCGGGCTGTGCCGTGGGTCATGCCGGGCCGGGCCATGCCGTGGGCCTTAAATAGGCCGGCCCATCTTGGCTCATCATAGGTTTAAATGGGCCAGCCCATCTAAGCATGTAATTTTTAATTTTTTTATTTTTGAATTTTAAACAAGTTAATAAATATAAAAGTTTGAATAGTTAAGGGAAATATAAAAAAGGATATTTTATTTACGATTGCCTCATTAAAAACCTTTCCAAGGAAAACCCAGTGGGACAAAACCTTGGTAAGGAAAAAAGAGTACAATCGGGATAATTATACATTAGATGTTTACAAAATTACTAAAAACAAAAAAAAAACATAAAAAAATATTGTTCATAATTAATTACAACGTATTACTCCCAGTGGGAGTATCAGAAATGTCCAAATTTTCAAAGTCATCAACCCAATCATCTTGAACTTCTTGGCTTCTTCTACGAGCATCCTCTCAATCTTTGACGCACATTACTGCTTCCAGAATATCGTCACTCATACGTGCACGCCGTTCATCAAGTACTCTACCACTGCAACTAAATACTTGTTCACTGCAACTATGTGACGACCCGCCTTTTCGGGCAGTCACTTTACTTTTATAAACATAGTTTTATAAACAGTAATCTTACTTACTTAGTAAGAAAATACTGTAATAAAAATTTTTTTTTCTTTCCTTAAACGTTCTTTAAAACTGACGCGACCTCCGTCGCATTCAAGTGGAGACATCGCTCAACACTTGCCCTTAAACTCATTTCAAATCGTTTCTCAAAACTTAATAAGAAACATTTATTAAATCATAGTTTAAAACTTTACTTTATCATTACATAAAACAGTTCATAAACTGTATCTTAAAACTTTGAATACAATTCTTAAAACTCTGATTTTCTTTAAACTTTGAAAACACAACATTAAACAATGGAAAACATTTTCTTTACATAGCGGAAGCAAACAGTGATGGTATCCATACCCAAATCTTCGCATCTGTCCTCCGCAGCACCCAGCTCTTCTAACGGGTCCCATTGGTCACCCATAAATTACCTACAGCATGAAAAACTTTTAATGAGCTTTCGCTCAGCAAGTTCAAACATAAACTCACAAAGCATTTAAACATGCTTTAAAACTTTTCTCATGAAAACTTTTCTCTTGAAACGTTCTTCATGAACGTTTTCCATAAACATTTATGAAATATTTTTCATAAACGTTTTCCTTAAACATTTCTAAAAACGTTCTTCATAAACGTCTTTCATAAAACATTTCTGAAAACGTTTTTCATAAAACATTTCTGAAACGTTTTGCATAAACGTTTTTCGTAAAACATTTCTTCAACGTTTTTCTTAAAACGTCATTCGTAAACCTTTTCTTGCAAACATGAAATGTTTTTCATAAACATTTAATGTAAAACCTTTCCTCTTAAAACATTTCTTGAACGTTTTTCTTAAGACGTCGTTCATAAACCGTTTCTTAAAAACAGGAAAACGTTCTTCATAAACATTTGTCGTAAACATTTTTCAGAATGTTTTCCATAAACATGACATATAAACATTTCATAAAAAGCATTCAAGTAACATCAGAATGCATGACTCCATTTATGCTCAATTATTAACTTCAATTATGAGCATATTATGAACATTATATAAACTTAAATATTCATTTCTTTCTCAACCTTTATTCTTGTTCCTTAACTTTCTTTATCTTGTAACCTTCATTTTCCTTACTTTACTTTAGTGTTCGTACCAACTCATTAATCATGAGATCATATACATGATGCTTCCCTTGTGGAAGACTTGAGACCATCAAACATTGAGGTCTTGTACCTCACCTTTAGGAGGTCAAACTTTAATTTCACTTTCATTACCTCATAACAAAGAGGCTGGTACGACACTTTCTTTTTATCTTAACGTTACCTTCTTATTAACTTTAGTGAGCATTTCAAATGCAATCACATCATATGCAATACACTTGCAATTCATATCTTGTACTATAAAATTTATTGCATAACAGATGCAACATATTGCTTAACAAATGCATCATAAAATGCAAACACATTTTGCAAATCATAACTTGCATTTTAACACTCATTGCATAACAAATGCAACATATTGCTTAATAAATACATCATAAAATGCAAACACATCTTGCAAACTATAACTTTTATTCTAAAACTTATTGCACAATAAGTGCAACTTATTGCATAGCAAATGCAACGTGAAACTTATAACTTAAACTATTAAACATTTTGCATTGTCATAATGCAAAACATACTTTCAATACTTTGAAAATCATAACTTAAACTTTTTAAAAACGTTATGCATATCAATATGCCAATAAACCTTTAACATAACGATTGCAATTTCATTGCAATTCTTTTTCTTGAACTTTAAAACTTTTTGCATAATAAATGCAAATATACTTTAAAAGAAACTTGCTTAACAATTGCAAACACATTTGCAAATCATATAAATAAACATTTAAAAATCATTTACTTCATGCTGTAGGTGAGGTTTGAAACTTACCCAAACTATGCTCTAGCGTTCTCTATTCCGTTCCTTTCTCGTTCCTTTTCCTTCCATTGGTCGGCCTCTGTGTCCTGATCAAACGACAGCCGACTCATTAATTAACTTTCTTTATTATCAATCCACTCGATTGATAATAAAACGTAAACATTAATCATTCTTTCCTTATTCATAACTTGGTATACTATCGGTCTACCATTCTCTTACTCAACCTTATAAACTGTCAGTTTACATTTCCTTCATTTAGCCTTGTAACCCACCGGGGTTACTTTTCCTTTTAACTTTGTAACCCATCGGTTACCTCTCGTTTACTTAAAACATCTCTTATGAAATCTCTGATCTCACATGACCGTTACGTTACTTAACGTATTACGGAACATTTTCCATCTAATAACATTATGCTAAATCGGAGTGTTCGACTCCGTTCTAGCCGTTTCCTTAAAAATGACGATTTTACCCTTAACGGGTTTTTCGTCACCTTATAACGTTATAAAACCTATTCTTACATAAAACAGTGTAACAATCACTGATCATGCATTTCATAAATTTCTATGAAAGCATCTAAAACAGTTCATACTGTAGTCGAGATTCCTACTTACTTGAACTCCAAGCAAAGCAGATCCAGTTGTATCTCGCTGCATCTACAGTATGCGAAGCATCCTCTGCAGTGCTCATCGAGCGATCATAAATGGCTAGGAATGCTTCCTGGAGATCATTCATTCTTGAAACTGTCATTCTGGACTCCGATATTGCAGCTTGAATCGCCTCGATCCGCGTGCAGTCGGTACCGGATGATTTTCATCGGAGTGGAATTAGCTCGAACGGAGGTCACCATTGCGTTCAGAGCGTCGAAACGAGTCGGGAGGCGGTCTCGGATCTTCGATCGGAGGTCCGGATCACAAAATCCCATTTTGCCCTTTGACTGGCCGTTGACCGGCGTTGACCGCCGTTGACCGGCCGTTGACCGGCGGCGGTTGGCTCCGTTGAGGGCTGAGCTCGAGCCTTACCCCCCTAATTCGACCCTCCTGAGTCGATTGGTGGGGTCAATTTCACCCAATTCGGCCTCCAACATAGCAAATCGAAGACGGAATTCTCGGCTAACACCGGCGGCTCCGATCTCGGTCCTCCGGCGATGGTAACCCAAAATTGACTTGGGCGTTTTCTTCCCCGTGTCCCTCTGAGTGTTTCCACTACGATGGGGCAGCTCAACACCGCGTGGAACGGTGGCCCCACCTAGCTCCACGGCGGTGCACGACGGAGATGCCGTTCTCCGTCCTCCGGCCATCATTTCGTGCAATTGAGAGTTGCTTCACGCTCTTCTCAACCATCTGAACATTTTCCCCCTTTCAATTTGGGGCGAGGCAGCCGGGAACGTCGTGATCGGTGGCTGTCGCGGCGGCGCTTGACGACGGAGGTGGAACTCCGACCAACCGCGGCTGTGGCGTGAAATTAGGCGAGGGGTTTCACTCCCCGTCGCCGTCTGAATCGAACGGTGGCGGCGGTGTACCTCACCGCCGCCATTATCGGCGGTTCTCGAGGGGCGGCGACACGGCGGAGACGGGCAGCTCCGGCGAAGCCTTTCCAGCCAAAATTGAGCTGGAAAATTGGTACCATCTTGTTCCTCTCCTCACACTGAGTCCATAGACACCAAAATCACGTCGATTGGTGGTCGGACGGCGGAGATATGACGTCGGGAAAATATGGGTTTCGCCGCCACTTTGGGCGGCGCGTGAGGCTCCCTCCGGCGTCTATTTGGGTGGCACGACACCTCGTTGGACTCAGCTCAACGAGAGCTTCCCACTGGTATGGGAGGTGTCAAAAAATAACGCCGGAATCTCAAACGAGATTTGAGGAGAGAGAGAGAAATTTTAGAGAGAGAAAGTAGAGAGTGAGAGTCTCGAATTTGCCTAAATTTTCTGATTTTTTTTTTTCTTTTCTTTTATAAAAAGTATAAGATAAAATTGTGGTCCACACAATTCAATTCTTATACTGCATTGCTCTAACACTGTATAATTTTCCATCGTATTATACAGTATTTTCCTTTAATTGTACTTTGTCTTAATATAATCTTTAATTTAATGCATTTTTAATGCACTAAAAATCTCGGGTGTTACAAACTAAATACTTGTTCACGTGCTCGCCCGGCCTATCACTGTATCAGGACGTGCTCGGGCCAGCCCACGGGCCCCGGCCCATTGTTGCATCTCTAAATGCGAAGCCTGTGAGTACTCCTTTGGCCAGTCACTTCAAGTTGTCAAAGGAGCAGTCACCGACCACAGAACAGGAACGAGGCCATATGGCCAAGGTGCCTTATGCTTCAGTAATAGGCAGTCTCATGTGTGCCATAGTTTGCACCAGACCGGACATTGCACATGTAGTGGGAGTTATGTGTAGGTACATGAGCAATCCAGGTAAGCAGCATTGGGAGGCAGTGAAGTAGATTCTCAGATATCTGAGAGGCACTACGGGTTTAGCATTATGTTTCAAGAAGTTAGCTTAGGATTACAGGGTTATGTTGATGCTGATATGGCTAGAGATATTGATGGCAGCATTGGGAGGCAGTGAGTGGATTCTCAGATATCTGAGAGGTACTACGGGTTTATCACTATGTTTTAAGAAGTTAGCTTAAGATTACAGGGTTATGTTGATGCTGGTATGGCTAGAGATATTGATGGCAGAAAGAGTAGCACCGGTTATGTCTACACTCTAGTTGGCACAGCAGTTAGTTGGGCCTCGAAGTTACAAAAGATAGTTGCACTCTCTACAACAGAAGCAGAGTATGTGGCAATGACAGAAGCGAGTAAGAAGATTATTTAGTTGTAGTCGTTTCTGGAAGAACTGGGTCACAAGCAGGAAAGGAGTGTGTTACATAGTGACAGTCAGAGCGCCATTCACTTGACGAAAAATCCCGCATTTCATGCTAGGTCGAAGCATATACAGTCGCGGTATCACTTCATCAGGTCGGCTTTGGAGGATGGAGTGCTAAAGCTTGAGAAGATGTGGCAATGACAGAAGCAGATAGTTGCACTCTCTACAACAAAAGCAGAGTATGTGGCAATGACAGAAGCGAGTAAGAAGATGATTTAGTTGTAGTCGTTTCTGGAAGAACTAGGTCACACAGGAAAGGAGTGTGTTACATAGTGACAGTCAGAGCGCCATTCACTTGACGAAAAATCCCGCATTTCATGCTAGGTCGAAGCATATACAGTCGCGGTATCACTTCATCAGGTTGGCTTTGGAGGATGGAGTGCTAAAGCTTGAGAAGATTCGTGAGAGTCAGAATCCAGCAGATATGCTCACCTAGACAGTTCCGATCGAGAAACTGAAGTTGTGCGCAACTTCAGTTGGACTTCTCCATGAGGCGTGACAAGTTGTTGTCGTTGCATGGGAGACATGGTGATTGATTAGTCTCCAAGTGGGAGATTGTTAGAGTATGGAGCCAAATCAATCCAAGCAAAAAAAGGAGAAGGAAAAAAAAAAAAGGAGGGTAGTGGCCTAGCGCCACGGCGCTCAAAGTCTGTCTTTTTGCGATTTTTTGTGTGTAAAAGTCGAGATTTTGAAGCCAAAAAGGGGAAACTACTAAGGTTTCTCATTAGTTGCTATTTTTTCTTTTCTTTGGGGTATAAATAGACATAAGGTGGCTAGGTTGTGATATAGAGTGGGTGTGACTTTGAGAGAGTGGCATTGTTTTGTGTGAGACATTTTTTTTCTATGAGAGCTCCATTGTTGAGAGAAAAATTCCCACAAAAGGTGCTAGGTAGAAGAGAGATTTAGGAAACACTATTGAGAGTGTGTGAGAAATTTCTCTTGTAATCTGTAACCTCCTTCATCATGGTGGAATTTGTAGCGGGCAGAAACATGACGTAGTCTCGAATTTGGATGAACCTGTATAAAAATTTGGTGTCTCTCTTTTTTCTTCTTTTCTCTAATTTTTTTTGTACAATTATTTGTTCTTGCGATCCTTCGAATTATGAGACACCTAATTCCCCAACAGCCACCAAGGTAACTAGAGCTACCAGTGCGTGGCCAAGTCCATCTTTACATCGGATAAACAAAAATCAATAAACAAGAAGGGCAAATAAGAGTATTCATGAACAAAATATAAGTTCTTGCCTATTAATGTGTACGTAATTAATTTCCTCTTCCATCTATCTAGAGTTGCTTGGCAACCCCCTTTTTTGCTCTCATAACCGTTTAAAAAAAGTGCAGTCTTTTTTTTTTTTTTTTCAATTGTAAAGAAAGAAAAACAAAAAAAGTAAATATTACACTAGTCAAAATAAAGATTTCTTTGGCGCCAACAACTGATGGATGCCACACATTTTTAAAAATGATAATATTGTTGGAAATGTACAAATTATTTTTGAAAATTTGGAAGGCTTAGAACAGAATGTATTCAAACCCTTCACAAAAAAGAAGAAGAAGAAGATGTTCAACGGTTGGAAAGTCTCGAACAAATAAAAGGAAGCTTCAAATGAAAACGCTTGATTATCTCATTGAGTTCTTAATCGAATGCAAAATTCAAAGAATTATGTATTGATCAAACTTTGAAGTATTGCTTCCATTAATGTAAATATTCCTAATATTTTCTTATGCACCTTCGATGTTTAAATTTACACGAAATTTAATATTTAGTAATCATTTGGTTTTTCTTCGTTCTTCAATTAGTAAACAAAATTTGGGTCACTCCGAGTAATTTCTGAATTGACGTATACATGATTTGTTAAATTTGGAGTTTTATTTAATTGTGTAGCTCCTCTCATCAAATAACGAGATATGGATGGCAAATGACGTACGATCTTCAACAAACTTGGTACTCTAACAAATTTGAAGAAGTTTTGGAACTGCTTCTTCGTAAAAAACGAAATAACAAAAATCAATATGAATGGTACTTAATTTCTTCTAAATCTTTCATAAATATTTTTCTTTATTTGTTCGACTTTGACAAGTCATTTCGAGAAAGTTAACAGAAAAACAACTGCATAATGTATGCATGAATTTGACAGTTAAACGTGTCAACATGAAACAAAATCCAATTACACAGTGTAATATACACACACGTATATATATATTGATATATGATCCCCCCTTTATTTTTTATTTTTTTTAAAAGGTTGAATTCCCATTTGTATATGGCTATTTTTGCCTTGAACTGTTGGTTTTTTCTTGTTGGCAGTCTTCTTTGAATATTGTAAACTTACAGCTTGATCAGCTTGTTAGACCATCTCTACAAGAATTATCCTTTTACGGTTCATTTTTGGTCTTTTTTCCTCTTTTCCACCAGTCATTCGTGCATTTGAAATTTTCTCTGTTCAACGTTGGTGGAACTTGCTTGTTGGTTACCAGTCTTCAAATCATGAAATTCCAGACTTTTTCCTTATATTGATTGGGACGTACGTGGAGTTCTGACCCTTGCATCCCGTAATTTTTGGATAAGGTAGATCTCTCTCTTTTATATATAAATATATATATATATATATATATATATAATTTTATTTTGCGATTAAAATGTTGGCTCATATTGATCAGTTAACGTGTAATTATTCATTTTTTTTTGGATATCTCCAAAATATATAATTTGAGAAAGAGTAAAATAACATATTTAGGTTAAAACTTGATAAATAATGTCATATAGTTTCAAAATATGTAGTAAATAACACATTATGAGAAATTGAGTAATATCTAATGAGAAATTAGGAACAAAATCCTTAAGATACTCCACCTCTTTATCCTCTATATCTCTCACTCTCCTTCGGTGGCTGAAAAATATAATTTTTACTAGAAAATATCATATTTATACGGTAGATACAAAATTCCCTGGCAACTTCGTTGGACCACTGGCGGCCGAGAAATATATATTTACTAGGAAATATCATATTTATCGTGTAAATACAAAAATTCACAGACAATTTCGTTGGATTGCCAACGGCCAAAAAATACAATATCACCCTAGTAATATTGTATTACCATATAAATACAAAAGTGCATCAGTGACTTTGCTAATTTACATGGAAATTCGCTAACGATTTTGTTGGACCATTACCAGTCTGAAAATACAGTATTAATCTGTAAATACTGTATTTACATGTTATTAGAAAAACTGAACATGTACATTATGAAGACCAAAATAGTTGATACCTTTGTGTTGGATGTGTAAAGAAGGTACATGCGTATATTATTAATTAACTTTAGTGAATTACCTGAACAATATGTGTATATATATATATAATAAGAGATAAGGAAACGTGCATGATATTCCTTAATATAATTAAATTGAATTGCATGATTGTCTGTAGGTGTTGCGCATGATTTCTTGTTGGGTTGAAGATCCAAATTCCGAAGCTTATAAACTACATTTAGCTAGAATCCCTGATTGCTTTTGGCTCGCTGAAGATGGACTAAAATTTCAGGTATAATTATACACTAATTGAAAAAGCGTCGTATTCAATAGTAACTAAAATAGTGCTGAATATATAAAAAAAAAAAAAAAAAACCTGACAACAGGGAAGTCAAGGATGGGATGGGCCAGTGAGAACGACATGGTTGCTATCAACTGAGTTCAACAAAACTCAAATCAACTTCGCTATCCGCTAAACCGCGAGATGTGGAACTTTGCCGTTCGGCAAATGTAGAGAGACAGTGGGCAGAGATGAAGAGAGAGAAAGAGAAGAGAGAGATGAAGATCTTTCTGTTCTTCGATTCTTCGGCACGAGGACATCGATGAGATCCGATCGCCTCACCGTCGAAGCTCCTCTGAGTTCATCGAAGCTTCTATTGAAGCCGAAGGTCGCTGCCAGTGATAGATGACAGAGAGAGAGAGGGAAGAGAGAAGATTGGAACTCCGTGCATTGTCAAAAATTTAAGATCTGTCTACTTTGTTCGGGATGGCGCCTTTAGCCCCTGCTAGAGATCGCGGGGTTTGTAGCTTTTCCGACGTCGATTCCGTGCAAGCCTTGGGACACCGACAACGTTGCAGTTTCGTCCAAGATCTTTGACGAGGGTGCTTCAACGATGATGCTTCATAGCTGTTGAGAATAGCAGAGAGAGAAAAACAAAGAGAAGGACATGGAGAGGAGAGAGAGAAAGAGAAGAGGGAGGGGAAGAGAGAGAAAGTAGATTTGAAATTTTGAATCCATATCTATTTTGTGACATTTAAGGATAGTTTGGTCATTTTATGTTTGTAAAAAACTTACCGATATCAATTATGCTATTTACTTCATATTTTAAAAACTACTCGCATTATTTAATATGCGAATAGTGAAACCTGTTATTTTGTGTAATTTCTCATTTAACAAAGTTATCTAGATGCCATAAATTCCATTTGACGTAACCATCAGATTGATATCAAATAATTGATAATAACAGTATCCATTGAAAATGTAATTGATAAGATTGTAAAAATGCATATTTTTTAAGGTTAAATATCATCATGTTGCATCATATTTCTTGTTAAACTCCTTAATTAAAACATTTATGTGTTAATTAATATTTTAGTGTCTTATCATAAAATATATTTAATTATGTATTTTTGTTATATTTTTATGTTTAATAATATTTTTAATAATTTTTAGAGTCATTTTTGTATATAAAATATTTGTTTAGCTTGAAATTAATCAAAACCATAAAAATAATGTGTGATGATTTTATTTTCATTCTCAATGTGTATTATAATGTGTTTTAAGTTTGTAAATATTTTCTATTATATTTTAGTAATTTCTAAAAATATTTCTAAATCTTAAATATTATATCTGTGTCAAATCGTAAAAGCTCAGAATTTTTCTAAGTTTTTTCTTAGTATGTTTTGTGTGTTAATGTAAGATAAATATTTTTAACATCATTAATGTAAGTATTAAATTTTTTAAATAATTAATTCTAGTGTATTTGTTTAGTTTCAGATTTGAATTTTGGAAGAAAAACAGAGCAAAATGGCACAAAAGAGGCATAATAAGACAACAAATGCAAAAAAACCCAAGAAAAAACTTATTTACTCAAATGGCTATCAAGTGATCAACTTTGCTCAAATCGTGATGCTATTTACCAATCTCATTTTTTCTAAAGATTGAGAACTCAAACCACATATGCAACCCCAGAGGAAAGTTCATAGTTTATTTATTTTTTTTTTACCCCCCTTGTTTGTAATTGTGATTTCTGCTATTTTTTTCCTTGCTAGAATCAGCACAAGGGAGGAGAAGATCTTTATTTCAACGGTTTAGATTTAAGATAAATAGGATGAGCTTAAGGGGTAAAATTATGGCATGTAGCCTGCTGTGGCCTTAATCGGTTAACAAATCTCAATGCTTCCGGATCCGTAGAACAAAAAAAAAAAAAAAAGAAAAAAAAAGCAAGTGCACGTTTATAAATGCTAGTCGTTTACATTTGAAACATCATTATAAAATTATGTTTCTTCTCCCGGGAACGACGGAAACATGATTTATTGATAGGAGCCAATTTTTTTTAATCAAGATTATACTAACACGTATATTCGGTAGAAGCCTAAATATAATTTATACATATACCTACTATATTAAAATTAAAATTATTATATTAAAAAAAGGAAGAAAAAGAGAATCCCTTGCACCCTATTTCCGTCATTGCTTTAAGGTCTTATTTTTTTCTCTCGTTAAAGGTTTATATCTTTTCACCTACACTTCATTAACAAATACTTTAGCATGTATTTGTTAATGTATATGATGAAACTCTTTTTTTTTTTTTTTTTTGAAAGGCAATGAAACTCGTTTTTTTTTCGTCTATTTTCATTCCATATAGTTTGTATCATCTAAAGTATTAGTTAACTAACATAACCTACAGCTTTGATATTTTCCGGAATTGTGAGAAAGTTTATTCCTCTCAAATCTAAAAGTAATTTAAGAAAAGATAAAACTTCCTAGACAGTTTTGCTATGCTATATTTTGTTCATGCAACTAAAATTTCCCACATGTGACTCCATCAACAATTCTTTATAAAAAATATATCAAATGTCTTCACTTAAATTCTTTCACATACTATGGTAGTTGAAGAATTAATATTGTAAAGAACTTTTAGAAAATCATAATCAAGAGACAATTTAAGGAATACACCCACTCCCGTGCTCAACCCCGTCTACATTACTAAGTTAGGGTATTTTCACAAATAATTTAAGAATTTTTTTTATTTTTTTAAATTGAAGCATTCCCAGCCCTTTATTCTCTCTTTGGTAAACTTGTTTTTGTTTATTCCTTCACTTTTATTTTTAAAAATCTTTTGTCTCCTTCTCAACTTATTTGGCTTCTCACTTTTTTTTTAAAACTTTTTTTGTCCTTATTATTTTGCTTCCCTTTCTTTCTTTTTTTTTTTTTTTTCGTCTGTCATTTTTTCATTGCATCTTAAGTGCTTTTTTGGTTCTTCTCACTGCTGCGCTTAATTTTTTTTGTTGCTTCAGTCTAATATCTTATGTATATTGATATGCATGTCATCAAATTTTATAAAATATGTGTCACCAAAATATTTTTACTTTTTTCCATCCTTGCATATTATTTTATTCTGTTAAGCGTGATACAAAAATTTAGATCCTCTTCTTTTCTATTTAATCTTTTATTGTATTTCTCCTTTTAGTACTCAGATAATTCCCTACATATATCATATTTTGTTTTCTCAAATGTCACTATCAATTCCTATTTTTCTCTTAAATATCATTCCTTTATCTACTTTGTGCTAAAATATTTCCTCCCACATATGTTCGTATTCAAATATTTTTAACGTAGCATTTCTAACTGTTATTTTGTTGTTGTGCCTCCTTATTCTAGATGGAAAAAAGAAAATTATGTTACTGTCCGAAGGAAAGATATTATGTGAAGGAGCATAATATAATTATTTCAAAAATCATGCAATACATTTAAAATATTATCTATAGCTTAGTGATTGACTTAATTTTATGTGCTTAAACTTGCAAGACGATCAAAATTTATGCTTAAATGTGCAAAACACAGAAAAGCTATGTCACAAATAAATATTTGTTATATTTAACACCAAATTGTTACGTCCTCCATTGTAGAATGCAATCCGGATGAATCTAAAACAGAATAGCCCTCAAGTATATTACATAATTACAACTTCCCCAGTCAATTGATCATCATCGCAGGTAATAACCGGTAGCTGAATAATTATACTCCCATTATGTGACTGAAACTACCCACGTGCGCCAGTTACCTTATCAAAGTGACACCGGTGGCGGATCCTCCACCTGAGTGGAGAGAAATAAGTTCTTATATACACATATGTGTGCGGGGGTGGTTGATGGTTACTTTTGTTTTCACAACCATCGATAGTTACTGTTGTTTTAACCATGTAATATACATTAAGATGACTGTTAAGAATTTGATATTTAATTAAAATAAGCATTCAACTTAGAAAACTCGTCAAATGCGATTTTAGATGGGACTTGTTGTTAACCTCCTACTGACATGGCTTTTTAAGTATTTTTCAATTAAAAAATAGAATCTAATTAAAGATTCATTCTCTAATTTTTCAATCTCATTTCTAACCCACACACACAATTCCCATTTCAAGTATTTTTTTTTTCCTCTGCTGTTGCCCTTTCTATCTTTCTCTATCATCTCTCGAAGACGTCATTAGCATCCTTCTAAAGATTTTTTTTCTTTTTTTTTTGGGTGAAGTTTGAATCAATTTCAAACCTCAACAATAAATAAAAGCATAATGAGTTTGAAACATATTTTCAGGCAAAAAAAAAGTTCGACCTAATGTGAAAAAGTCCAATCATGATAGGATCAAATGTAAAGGCTTTTCCAATTACAATAATTAACAATGGCAGGAAACACTGAGAAGAAAAAAGAAAATGTAAATTTATTGGAACAAGCTTAAAAAAATTTACTTAATAATATGAACAAAAGACACCAAATCCACATGTGAAAATCATGTGAAAAAATAAATACAGAAAAACTAGAAAAATAAGAACCAAACAAAAAGCCTTTATCGTCATTAGAAGAAAAGCTTCAACTTCACCAAGCTCTACCTCAAATTCCTAAACGACAACACAACAATTAGAGGAAAAAATACAGAAAAGTGTATTGAGAGAGAGAGAGGGAGATGGATCTCAACTATGCCAGAATCCCCAAGTTTTAAAAAAAAACATCAAATTGAAAATCAAAGATTAAACAAAAAGTCATTAGTGACTAAAAACCCTCAAATTAATATGAGAAAATAGAAAAATAAAACTAAGATTCAGGAAGAGAGAGGGTAAGAGAAAATTTCGATTTAGAAAAAAAAAAGCATGAGAATTGAGAACAAATGAGAAAGAGAGGAAGAGAAACAAAGAGGGGGATGGTTAAAAAAATAATAATATAATTTTGTCTGTAAGCATTGATAGTTACAAAAAAGAAAAAGAATAACCATTCAAGGCTCATCTATATATATATATATATTAATCTTTATCCATTAGTTTAATCCTTATTACTAACAACTCTAAATCTAAGGTATTCACATTTAATTAAACACAACGGAATTGAACTTGTATTTTTTTTAAATGAAAATGGCAATTTTATGGATCACTTCATTGCATACAAAACAAGTAGTAAATAGAGGCAAAACAACGCGCCAGGTTGAACTTGTATTTAGAATGATTGTGAATGTAATAATTTTAGTAAATGTTCTACAGTTAACTTAACGGTTTTTGACTCTTTTTTTTTTTTTACATTGAACTAAAATTTTAAAAAAAGCAGAATGTGTTATTAGTTTAGTTTAGTTTTGTTTTTATTTTTTTTTTAACTTATGTCGTTATTGATTTAAACAACACGTTGACACCAAAATGTACACGTTTCATGCTCATGAAAGATAGCCAACTGTCGTCTTTTTAATTTTAGGCAAAACTACAGGCAACATGGCTACTTTAAGAAAAATACCATGAGCACCCCCTTAAGCACTACAACTACAACTATACAAGCTGGGCTTAATCAGTGAGTCTTATACGGTGAGATTTACCGTTTCCTAGATTAAAAAGAAAAAGAAAAAGAAAAAAGTTATTAATGTCGTGTCATTATCAAACGACAGGCTACCCACATTGCGTTTTTTAACTTAAACGACAACTAAAGTGAACTATAAACACGTCGTCTCATTTAATATTTATAAATCAAAGGACGAAATTCCTAACGTAAACCATAACATCATGTTGTTTTTCAATTTATTTTTAGTTCTGGAAAAAGGGCATCATGTCGAATTTTTTTTTCACAGATTATCATTGGTTAAGAAAAAAGAGAAGAGAATTGTGAAAACATTCTAACTAATAAATGACACGTCACTTTATGCAGACGACAACAAATATAATAAGCAATAAACATGTCACCGCTTTATATTAATCAGAAACTACTGACGTTTACGTAAGCATAGCAGATAAATATGTTTAGATATAAAGTATATCTCGTTGATGGTAGTGGAGGGAAAAAAACAACGCAAACATGTAATGTGTAAATGACGTACCGTCCTGTTACTTGCAGAATTAAACAGCATACGGCAAGTTACATGTCGTTTTTCTACTCCAACGACAACATAGCAAAACTACAAACTACATCCCGTCGTAGAACTAAGCGGTAGTAATTAACAAATTTCGTAGGATATATGTAAAGATATCAGGCATGTACCCCTGTAAAATTAAACACTGCCTACTTCTATATCGTTTCTCCACTTAAAGTACACCAAAAGTTAACTTCAAAGTACATGTCGTTTTAGAATGAAACGGCAGCAAAGTGTTAAATTTTAAATCACAGAAGGGATAGATATCTTATTGGTCATGATGTTCCTCATTTTCAGTGAGAAAAACCATTTTGCTTTTGCCTTTTGCTTTTGAATATCTACTAGAAGCATATGACAAACCATGGAGCTTAATCCTAAATGTAAATCCTATATATGTGTGTGTGTATTCCTTTATTAATACCTCATTTCCTAAAAACTCTCATCAAAAACGAAAAAAAAAAGAAAAAGAAAAACCCTTTCCTAAGTATAGTGAAAATATTAGAAATTGTTATGAAGTTAGAGACTTTAGCATTCTAATCTCACAAATTGGAAGTGAAATGAAGAAGATATATAAGGAAAAAAAAAAATATATATATATCTCTCGGGCTTAAGCCGAGGGATCAATATACGGAAAATAACTATCACACGTACACTAAAGACCAATCTCAATTGGCTTGAGACTTTAATAAGAGAAGCTGCATCATTATTTTCACGTTTTTGAAAAACATAAAATTAAAACTAAAAAGAGCTAAAGACCATAAGACTAACTAATGCAGCATAACAATTACAATCAACTTCTCCTGTGTGTTTTGTTAACCCCATACTAATTTGTCGATTTTTTCTCCGATTTTGCTGATTTTGTTGATTTTTTCCCCGATTTTCCTGATTCCCCCTTGCCCGGCCAAACGTCAAAGATACCTTGAGCAGAAGGCTGGTCATTTTGTGAAACTTGCTTTCCTTTGTTTTTGCTCCTTTTTGGCAACGTTGTTGCTACGATTTCTTGAGCATCAGACTGATAATGAGAAGATGAAGAAGAATTATCATATTTGTCATTATTAACAGAAGACATTTTGATTTTCAACTACTAAACACAAATAGATGTAATCAATTATCTCTCAATTGTTTGTGCAGCTCTAAGCCGTGCAAGAGTATATTTATAGACACAAAAGTTTAAAGCAATATTTACCTCCACATTATCATTGCTATTGCTAAGAAAATTTCACTATGTATAGGTCGAGAAGCAATATGCACCTTATACTTTTTAATTTGTCTACTAATCTGACTGAACATAATTGTAAGGTAAATATGCTTTTCCAATATAAGTTTGAATAAACATGCGTGTTGAATTTTTTTATTTATCTAAGATTTTAATAATTCTACTTTGATGCTATTTCACCGTGGAGGGATTATTGATGGAAATTGATGCATACTCGGTCCACATAAGTTTCATGTAGTTTTTTTTTCCATCTATATATATGGATATATATATATATATATATATATATATATTTATTTTGATACTTAATGTATGGTGCCGATTGATCAACTGAGTCATTTTTTATTATAGAAAATAACAATGTATATCTTCTTTTACCTGAGTTGTGTCAATGTGTTTAACAGTACACGTTGATTGTTAAAAAAAATTAATAATACTAGATAAATAAATAAATAGAATTAAACGGAAGATATTCAACCCTTCAAAAAATTCAACAGTTGGAAAGTTTCGAACAAATGAAATGAAGCTTCAAATGAAAAAAAGCTTGATTATCCTAATGATTCTTACTCGCATTATTCAAAGTATTATGTATTGATTCAAACTTTGAAGTATTCTTTCAATTAATGTACATATTCCCAATATTTTCAGTTAACAAAATTTAGGTCACTCCAAGTAATTTCTGAATTTATGTACATATATGACTTGCTAACTTTAGAATTTTGTTTAATTGTGTAGTTCCTCAAATAACGAGATAAGAATGGCGAATGCCGACTTCAACAAACTTGGTCGTCTAAACAAATGTCAAGAAGTTTTGGAATTGCTTCTTGGTAAAAACGAAATAAAAAAAAATGGTACTTAATTTCTTTTAAATCTTCCATAAATATTTTTTCCTTATTTGTTCGACTTTGACAAGTAATTAAAAGAAAGCTACTAGAAAGACAACGATGCAGGGACTTCATATATACATATATATATATAAATATATTTATTTATATGATCCCACCTTTATTTTTAATTTTTCAGTTTTTAAAAAGGTTTGCTTCCCATTTCTATAAAGTTAATTTTACCTTGAACTTTCGGTTTTTTCTAGTTGGCAGTCTTCTTTGAATATTGTAAACTTACAGCTTGAGGTTGTTAGACCGCCTCTACAAGAATTATCCTTTTACGCCTCATTGCGTACTGTTTAAGGTGCATTTGAAATTTTCTCTGTTCAACGTTTGTGGAACTTGTTAGTTTCCGGTCTTCAAAACATGAAATTCCACACTTTACCTTGCTTTCCTGATTTATTGTTGGATGATGGAGACCTCTCTCTCATATATATATATATATAACATGTTTTATATTGCGATAAAAATCGGAACTTATATTGATTAGTTAACGCGTATATATGCCAACATTCATACATGCATATATATATATATGTATATATATAATATAAATTAAAAACATTCACCTAATATATACATACATATATATATATATATTGACGTCATTTTTGAAAATGTAAAATTAGATCTAAGTGCGTATTCCTGCATTTATAATTTGATCCCTTGTCATGAAACCAATTAAAATGAAGTCTAACCTATTTTCCAATTCAAACACACAAGTTATGTAATTTGATGAGCCATAGTTACATTAGGGTCAAGCTGACGAGCCAGACATGTCATATCAGGGTTAGGATCAGGTTTTGATATTAGGGTTCAAGTTGGGTTTCGGGACCAAGATTGGGGTCGAGTTTCAAGTTTGGGGTCGGAGTTGGGGTTTGGGACTGGGCCATGGTAAGGTTCTAGGACCAACGTTATAGTTGAGGTCAAGTTTTGGGACTAGGATTAGGACAGGTTTTTGGACTAGGATTGGGACCGAGGTTGGGATCCAGGATAGGGTCAGGGTCAGGTTCCAGTACTAGGCTTAGGGTCAGGATCTGATACCAAAGTCAGGGTTGGGTTTCAAAACCGAGGTTAAAATTCGAGACTAAAGTCAAGGTCAGGTTCTAGGACCAAGGTTGGGGTCAAGCTCTAGGACAGAGGTCAAGATCAGGATCCGAGGTTAGGGTCTAGGTTAGATTTCATGATTGGGGCCGAGGGTCGGTGTTAGGGTCGAGATCCAAGTTGTGGTCGAAGTCAGGTTTTGGGATTAGGATCCGAGTCGAGATCCAGGACTGGGGTTAGGGTTAGGGTGGAGATTGAGGTCAGGGTCAGGTTTTAGGACTAGGGTTAGGGTTCTAGGACCTAGGTCGAGGTTAGGCACTAGAAACGGGGTTGGACTATGGCTTGGATCCTGTCCCTATTCCTAAAACCTAACCTCGATCCCTACCCCAAACCCCAACCCTAACCCCAATTCTGGTCTTAGAGCCTGACCTCAACCCTGATTCCAAAGCCTGACCCGAACCCAATTCTAGATCCTGACCTTAACCCTAGCCCCGTTCTAGGAACTTGACCCTAGCCTTGAAACCTGACCCCTACCCTTGATCCAAGTTCCATAACCTAGCCTGGCCCAAGTCTTGGGTCTCGATCCCGATCTTGGAATCTAACCCTAACTCTGACCTTATTTTGAAATTTAACCCTGACCTCGGTCTCAGATCCTGACTCCAATCTCGCATCCTCACCCCAGTCTCGGATCTTAACCCCTATCTTTGTCCCAGATCCTGACCTTAGTTGGTTCCCGAACTTGACCTCAGTCTTGAAACTAGAAACCAACCCCGACTCCAATCTTGAAGCTTGACCTGGACCCTAGATCCTGATCCTAAACCTGACTTCGACTCCAGTCCTAGTTTTGAAACCTGATCCTAACCTCGGTCTCGGATCTTGACCTCAGTCACGGAATCCAACCTTGATTCTAAAATCTGATCTCGACCCTAGCCTTAGATCCCAAACATGGTCTCGAAACTCAACTACGACCCTGTTCCTAGAGCCTGACCCTAATCCTGATCTCGAACCAGATTTTGACCTTGGTCCTGAAACCCGACCCCAACCCTGACCCCTAATCTATGATATTTTTGTTCTTGTTTTAAAAAAATATGTATCAAAATTATCGTTACTAAATATTTTTTTTGTTTTTTGTTTTTATAATGAAAAACAAATAAATGGTACCAAACATATTTTTATTTAAAAAATAAAAAATAAAAAACAAAAATGATACCAAACGGACCCTTAACAAATGTTTGTGTTACAATTAGCTTAATAGGGTTTGATTTTTTTTTTTTTAAACTCAAAGGGTCAAAAAAACATGATGCTATGACTAAAAAACATTAAAAAAAACTTTTAAAAAAATCTCTTCTTTTACTTTCATATGACTGTATTAGGATAAGTTAACAGATTAATGGTTCACTAAATTGTTTAACAATCCCTTTATTTATGTAGTACTGTGTCATTTATGCTCAAAATTATAATTTAAGGAATTTTCTTGTTAATATTTCCTAGATTTGGGAGAACAAATATTGTGTTTTGAAGTTTAGGAGAACAAATGTTATGTTTTGAAGTTCGGGGGCATATAGTGTTCCAAGAGCTATAGTTGAGGGGAAATTTTTGTAATTAATCCTAAAAATTTGTAGAAAGTGTCAATGTGTCATCATTTTGTTATACATGAATTGTGTCAATGTGTTTTAACATTACGTGTTGATTGTACAACAACAACAACATCTACAAGTAAAATAAAACGTGTTTAACAGTAGGAAAGTTTCGAACGAATGAAATGAAGCTTCAAATGAAAGCGCTTGATGCCTTGATCTCCATGAGTTCTTTGTGGCATGCAAAATTCAAAAGTATTATATATTAATCAAAATTTGTATTGCTTCATCTAATGTACTTATTCCTAATATTTTCTTATGCACATTCGATGTTCAAACTTACACGTCATTTGCGTTTTTCTTCTTTCTCTTCGATCAGTAAACAAAATTTATTTAGGTCACTCCTAGTAATTTCTGAATTGACGTACACAAATGATTTGTTAACACTGATTTTTTCATTTCTTCGTTGTGTTGTATTGAACAAATAACGAGATAAGGATTGCGAATGACGATCTTCAACAAACTTGGTACTCTAACAAGTTTCAAGAAGTTTTGGAATTGTTCTTCGTAATAAACAATCAAAATTCGAACGGTACTTTCCCTTTAAATCTTCCATAAATATTTTTCTTTATTTGTTTGACTTGACAGGTAATTATAAGAAAGTTAACAGAAAGAATAGCCATGCAAAGTCAAAGATCAATGTAAAAAGGGATATAGTATGGATATATACATACATACATATATATATATATATATAACTGCGCGTGATGTATGCATAAACGTGACAGTGAAATGTGTCAACACATGGAATAAAATCTAACTACACGGTGAATTATATATATATAACCCAACCTTTATTTTTATTTTTTTTTAAGGCTGGTTTCCCAATTTTATATGGCTAATATTACCTTACGTTTCGGTCTTTCTTATGTGCGCACATTGGTTATGTTTTAAGTGGTGCATCTTCCTTATAATTGTAAACATTCAGGTTGAGATTAACATAGGCGACCTGATAAAAATTATCCCCTTGTACGGTTCGTTACGTACTGCTTTTTTCTTCTTTTGCACAAGTCATTCGTGTATGCATTTGAAATTTTCTCTGTTCAACGTTTGTGGAACATGTTGGTTTCCAGTCTTCAAAACATGAAATTCTAGACATTTTCCTTGTATTGATCGGACGAGGGATCTCTCTCTTTCTCTAATTTTTTGACCTTTGATCATGTGTGTGTGTATATATATAATGCTACAAAAATCAGAAACTTATGTTAATCAGTTAACGCGTAGTAATTCATTTTGGATAACTTCAAAACAAGTAAATTTAGCAGAGCCATATCACAAATTCCATTTAATGCTACATACATAAAATAATGCCTATAATATATATATATATATATATATATATATATATATATATATCAAATAAAAGCATTCATCCTAAATACATAAATACATACATATATATATATATATTCTAATTGACTTTTTAAAAAAAAAAATTAAATAAATAAATTCTTATTCATGTCATTTTGAAAATGTAAAATCAGATCAAAGTGCGTATATACTTGCATTTATATTTCTCTTATTTGCCATAAAACCGATTAAAATGAAGTCTAATGTCTTATTTTCCTATTCAAACACATGAGTTATGTAATCTGAAACCAAATCTATAGTAAAAAATTTAGAAATTTTCTAAACAGTTATGCAAATTACATGGAAATTATAGGTTTCTTGTCCTAATAACTATTTATGAGCCAGGGAAGAGGTTTCCTAAGCATTATAAATATACTCATAACAAAGGCTATTGTCATTTCAAAAAACAAAAGCAAAGGCTATTGTGGTTCATTTAATTTCCAAAAATGTCTTCAAACAACAATACTTCATCTTATCAATATTCTAGTCAAGACTGCATGGGTGTCAATTGGACAAGATCAAGTAATCATGGAAACAAAAGCTTTCAAGCTAGTCAGAGCCACCAATACTCTGCCAAGTCCATCTTTGCACCCGAGAAGAAACAAAAATCAACAAACAAGAAGGGAAAATAAGGGGTTATAAATGAATAAAATATCAGTTTGTTGTGTATTTTTTTTGTACATAGTTCGTTTCCTCTTTCATCTGATCTAATTTTTCTCTTTTGTATGTTATATTATATGTCTATATATGTATTATACACAAATACATACTATGCATATATACATGTATGTATGCATCCATTTATGTATGTATGTGTGTCTATGTATAGATTTTCTACATAGGTTATAATGATCAGAGTGGGGAAAGAAATTAATAATTTTTCCGTTTATATATGTATGTTACTCGCTTAACTCATTTGATTATGAACAAGAATGGTATTTGTAATTTAACATTTGTACACTTTTTCCTTTTTATATTGAATAGATGCAAGCATCCTTCGTGTTTTTCTTCTTTCTTAAATTAGAAAGGATCAAGTGATCGTGAAAACAAAAGCTAAAGAATGTCTTCAAACATTAATAGGTCACCTTCTCAATATTCTGCTAAAGAATGAATGGGTTCAAATGAAAAAGATCAAGTTATTATAGAAAGAGAAGCCACTATTAGAGTAGGGAGCCAAATCAATCCTAGCAAAGAAAGGAGAAGAAGAAAAAAACAGGAGGGTAGTGGCCTAGCGCCGCGGCTCCCAAAATGAGCGCCGCGGTGCCTGCTCGAAGTACAAACTAGCTCTGTGGCACCGGTTTCAAGCGCCGAAGCGCCCGGAGCCTGT
The DNA here is from genome assembly GCA_025403435.1 of Artocarpus heterophyllus. Classification (NCBI taxonomy): domain Eukaryota; kingdom Viridiplantae; phylum Streptophyta; class Magnoliopsida; order Rosales; family Moraceae; genus Artocarpus; species Artocarpus heterophyllus. The sequence goes on along the minus strand of CM046354.1, from coordinate 15,275,765 downwards.
CTTTTTGTGATTTTTCTATGTAAAGTCGAGATTTTGAAGCCAAAAAGGGAAACTACTAAGGTTTCTCATTAGTTGCTATTTTTTTTTTCTTTGGGGGTATAAATAGACATAAGGTGGCTAGGGTTGTGATATAGAGTTGGTGTGACTTTGAGAGAGTAGCATTATTTTGTGTGAGGCATTTTTTTTTGTGAGAGCTCCATTGTTCAGAGAAAAATTCCCACAAAGGATACTAGGTAGAAGAGAGATTTGAAAAACACTATTGAGAGTGTGTGAGAAATTTCTCTTGTAATCTGTAATCTCCTTTATTATAGTGGAATTTGTAGCGGGCAGAAATATGACGTAGTCTCAAATTTGGACTAACCTGTGTAAAAATTTGGTGTCTCTCTTTTTTCTTCTTTTTCTCCAATTTCTTTTCTGTAATTATCTGTTCTTACGATCCTTGGAGTTAGGAGACACCTAATTCCCCAACAAGTGGTATCAGAGCGGAGGTTTGGATCAAGAACGATGACGAGAGAAGAAAGTTTGGCTGCTGGTATCACCAAATTTGATGGTTCAGATTTTTTTCTATTGGAGGATGCAAGTGGAAGACTACCTTTATAGCAGGAAACTGCCATTGCCCTTGGGTAATAAGTCTGAAGGCATGAAGGATGAGGAGTGGAATCTCCTTAATAGACAGGTGCTGGGTGTGATTTGTCTAACCTTGTCAAAGAACATGGCTCAGAATGTTGTGAAGGAGAATACAATAGCAAGGATGATGAAGACTCTGTCAGAGATGTATGAGAAGCCCTCAGCCAATAACATGGTACGTCTCATGAAGAAGCTCTTTAATTTAAAAATGCTTGAAGGTGCCTCGGTAGTAGAGCATCTGAATAATTTCAACATCGTCCTGAACGAATTAGTCTCGGTAGAGATTAAATTTGATGATGAGATCAATGCCCTAATCCTTTTGGCCTCGTTACCGAATAATTGGGAACCTATGAGGGTAGTCATCACCAATTCAATTGGGAATAAAAAACTGAAGCTTGTTGAGGTCAAAAACTCTATTCTGGTGGAAGTAGTTTGCAGAAAGGATTTAGGTGAAGCCTCTACGTCGAACTCGGCCCTTAATGTTGATAATAGGGGCAGGAAACTTGACAGACATTCCAACAGGGATAATAGTAGGAGAGGCAAGTCGAGGAATGAGAGAAGCAAGTCGAGGAACGGTAGTAGCATGGAGTGTTGGAATTGTAGGATAACCGGCCACTTGAAAAAAAATTACAGGGCTCCAAGGAAGAATGAAGACAAGAATAATGATGCTGCAAACGCCAGCACAGAAGAGGCACATGATGCCTTAATCTTGTCTATTGACAATTCTTTTAACTCGTGGGTGATAGATTTAGGAGCATCATTCTACACTACTGCACACCGTCATGTCTTGGAGAATTATGTTGCCAGAAATCTTGGTAAGGTTTACCTTGCAGATGGTGAACCGTTGGACATTGTTGGCATTGGAGATGTCAGTTTAAAAATGCCTAATGGGCCTATGTGGAAGATTTAGAAGGTGAGACATGGACCCAAGCTGATGCACAATTTGATTTCGGTAGGGCAACTAGATGACGAAGGACATAAAGTGACCTTCAGTTGTAGAGGTTGGAAAGTCACTAAGGGTGCGATGGTTGTTGCTCGGGGATGCAAGGCTGGAACTCTCTACATTAACTCTAGTTGCAGAGATACCATAGCAGTTGTTGATTCTGCTATCAATACCGAGCTATGGCATTATAGGCTTGGTCACATGAGTGAGAAGGGAATGAAGGTGCTTCACTACAAAGGAAAAGTGCCAGGATCGAAAATTGTTGATCATAGTTTGTGTGAAGCCTGCATCTTTGGCAAACAGAAGAGAGTTAGCTTCTCAACAACAGGTAGAGAGCCTAAGTCCAAGAAATTGGAGCTAGTTCACACTGATGTATGGGGGCCTACGACGGTGACTTCCCTTGATGGCACTAATTATTATGTGACATTTATTGATGACTCAAGCAGGAAGGTATGAGTTTACTTTCTGAAAAACAAATATGATGTCTTTGGTGCTTTCAAGAGATGGAGAGCCATGGTGGAGAATAAGACAGATTTGAAGGTAAATTGCTTGCAGTTTGATAATGGGGGAGAGTATTTAGATGATGACTTCAAGCAGTACTGTGCTGAGAATGGAATAAAGATAAAGAAAACCATTCCAGGAAAATCACAGCAGAACGGGGTAGCTGAGAGGATGAACAGAACTCTAAACGAACGTGCCAGAAGCATGTGATTGCATGCGGGGCTGCCAAAGTCATTTTGGGGTGAGGCAATTAATACATCAGCTCATCTAATCAACAGAAGTCCATCCACACCGCTAAAGTTCAAGCTACTAGAAGAAGTATGGAGCGGTAAAAAAGTTGATCTCTCTTATGTGAGAGTATTCGGTTGTGTTTTCTATGTTCACATTGGTTTTGCTGCTAGAAGTAAACTTGATGCAAAGTCTAAAAAGTATTTTTTGGTTGGCTATGGCAGACTTGAGTTTGGTTATCATCTTTGGGATGACCAAAAACGGAAGATTATCATGAGCAAGGATGTAATCTTCAATGAAGGTGTTCTGTACAAGGACAGAGACAGCACTGACTCCAGAAGTTCAGGTTCTGAAGACAAGAAGCCTGAGGTAATTCCATTAAAGGATCCTTCTGAAGTGGAGGTGCAAAATCCAACGGTTAAAGACCAAGAAAATATTGCTCTAGAAGGAAACCGAAGTACTTCTGCTGCACCATTCATGACATCTAGCAGGACTATAAGACCGCTGCAGAGATACTTCCCTTCTCTACATTACATCTTGTTGACCGATAAAGGTGAACCAGAGAGTTATGATGAAGCCATGCATGTAACACCCAAGATTTTTAATGCATTTTTAATGCATTAAATTAAGGATTATATTAAGATAAAAAGTACAATTAAAGGAAAATACTGTATAATATTACAGGAAATTATACAGTATTAGGCAATGCAGTATAAGAATTGGATTGTGTGGACCACAATTTCTTTTTATACTTTTATAAAAAGAAGAAGAAAAAAAAAGGAAAAATCAGAAAATTGAAAGGACATTCGACACACTCTCTCTACTTTCTCTCTCTACATTTTCTCTCTCTCTCCTCAAATCTCGTTTGAGATTCCAGCGTTATTTTTTGACACCTCCCGCACCAGTGGGAAGCTCTCGTTGAGCTGAGTCCAACGAGGTGTCGTGCCACCCAAATAGCCGCCGGAGGGAGGCTCACGCGTCGCCCAAAGTGGTGGTGAAACCCATATTTTCCCGACGTCATTTCTCCGTCGTTCGACCACCAATCGACGTGATTTTGGTGTCTATGGACTCAGCGTGAGGAGAGGAGCAAGATGGTAGCATTTTTTCAGCTCAATTTTGGCTGGAAAAGCCTCGTCGGAGTTGCCTGTCTCGGCCGTGTCACCGTCTCTAGGAACCGCCGCTCACGGCGGCGGTGAGGTACACCGCCGCCACCGTTTGACTCAGATGGCGACGAGGAGTGAAACCCCTCGCCTAATTTTGTAGCCCAGCCACTGCTAGTCGGAGTTCTACCTCCGCCGTCGTGCACCGCCGCGACAGCCACCGATCACGATGTTCCCGGCCGCCTCGCCCCAAATTGAAAGGGGGAAAATGTTCAGATGGTTGAGAAGAGCGTGAAGCAACTCTTAATTGCACGAAATTACGGCCGGTCACCGGAGAATTACCTCCGCCTTGGTGCGCCGCCGTGGGGAGCTTCAGGCCGCCGTTCCACGGCATGTTGAGCTGCCCCACCATAGGGGAAACACTCAAAGGAGGTCGGGGAACAATTCCCCCACCTCAATTTCATGGTATCTCCGCCGGAGATAGGAAATCAGAGCCGCCGGTTTCCGCCGTGAAATCCATCCTCGATTAGAGCAGATGGAGGCCGAATTGGGTGAAATTGACCCCACCAATCGACTCAAGAGGGTCGATTTAGGGGGGGTAGACTCGAGCTCAGCCCTCAACGGAGCCAACCGCCGCCGGTCAACGACCGGTTAACGGCGGTCAACGGCATGTCAAAGGCCAAATTGAGATTTTGTGATCCGGACCTCCGATCGAAGATCCGAGACAGCCTCCTGACTTGTTTCGATGCTCTGAACGCAATGGTGACCTCCATTCGAGCTAATTTTACTCCAATGAAAATCGTTTGGTATGAACTGCACGCGGATCGAGGCGATTCAAACAGTAGTATCGGAGTCCAGAATGATAGTTTCAAAAATGTATGATCTCCAGGAAGCATTCCTAGCCATTCATGGTAGCTCGAGGAGCACTATAGAGGATGCTTCGCATACTGTAGATGCAGCAAGATACAACTGGATCTGCTTTGCTTGGAGTTCAAGTAAAGTAGGAATCTCGCCTACAGTATGAACTATTTTAGAATAAACTATTTTAGATGCTTTCATAGAAATTTATGAAATGCATGATCAGTGATTGTTACACTGTTTTATATGAGAATGGGTTTTACAAATTTACGAGGTTGACAAAAAACCCGTTAAGGGTAAAATCGTCATTATTAAGGAAATGGCTAGAACGGAGTCGAACACTCCGATTTAGCATAGCGTTATTAGACAAAAAATGTTCCGTAATACATTAAGTAACGTAACGGTCATATGAGATTAAAGATTTAACAAGGGATGTTTAAGTAAATGAGAGGTAACCGATGGGTTACAAAGTTAAAAGGAAATGTAACCCCGGTGGGTTACAAGGCTAATTGAAGGAAATGTAAACTGATGGTTTATAAGGTTGAGTTAAAAGAATGGTAGACCGATAGTATACTAGTCGTTAAAGAAAAGAATGATTAATGTTTACGTTTTATTATCAATCAAGTGGATTGATAATAAAGAAAGTTAATTAATGAGTCGGCTGTCGTTTGATCAGGACACAGAGGCCGACTAATGCAAGGAAAAGGAACGGAATAGAAAACGCTAGAGCATAGTTCGTGTAAGTTTCAAATCTCACCTACAGCATGAAGTAAATGATTTTTAAATGTTTATTTTTATGATTTGCAAATGTGTTTGCAATTGTTATGTAAATTGTTTTTAAAGTATGTTTGCATTATTTATGGAAAAAGTTTTAAAGTTCAAGAAAAAGAATTGCAATGAATTTGCAACCATTATGTTAAAGGTTTATTTGCATATTGATATGCATAACGTTATTTAAAAGTTTAAGTTATGATTTTCAAAGTATTGAAAGTATGTTTTACATTATGACAATGCAAGATGTTTTATAGTTTAAGTTATAAGTTATATGATGCATTGTTATGCAATAAATTGCATTTGTATTTGTTGTGCAATAAGTTTTGGAATAAAAGTTATAATTTGTAAAATGTGATTGCGTTATATGATACGTTGCGATACAATAAGTTGCAATTGTGATGCAATAAATTTTAGAGTACAAACTATGATTAGCAAAATGTGTTTGCATTTTATGTTGCATATGTTATACAATGAGTTACATTTGTTATACAATAGGTTTTATAGTACAAGCTATGAATTGCAAGTGTGTTTGCATATGATGTGATTGCATTTGAAATGCTCACTAAAGTTAATAAGAGGGTAACGTAAAGATAAAAAGAAAGTGTCGTACCAGCCTCTTTGTTATGAGGTAATGAAAGTAAAATTAAAGTTTGACCTCCAAAAGGTGAAGTACAAGACCTCAATGTTTGATGGTCTCAAGTCTTCCACAAGGGAAGCATCATGTTTATGATCTCATGATTAATGAGTTGGTACGAACACTAAAGTAAAGCAAGGAAAATGAAGGTTATGAGATAAAGAAAGTTAAGGAATAAGAATAAAGGTTGAGAAAGAAAGGAATATTTAAGTTTATAGAATGTTTATAAAATGCTCATAATTAAAGTTAATAATTAAGCATAAATGGAGTCATGCATTCTGATGTTACTTGAATGCCTTTTTTTATGAAATATTTATATGTTATGTTATGAAAGACATTTTAAAAAATGTTTACGATAAATGTTTATGAAAAACATTTTCATGTTTTCAAGAAATGGTTTATGAACGACGTTTTAAGATAAACGTTCGAGAAATGTTTTACGAAAAACGTTTATATAAAACGTTTCAGAAACGTTTTCAGAAAAACGTTTTCAGAAATGTTTATGGAAAACGTTTGTGAAGAATGTTTCAAGAGAAAGGTTTTCATGAGAAAAGTTTTAAAGCATGGTTTAATGCTTTGTGAGAATATGTTTGAACTTACTGAGCGAAAGCTCATTAAAAGTTTTTCATGCTGTAGGTAATTTATGGGTGACCAATGGGACCCGTTAGAAGAGCTGGGTGCTGCGGAGGACAGATGCGAAGATTTGGGTATGGATACCATCACTGTTTGCTTCCGCTATGCAAAGAAAATGTTTTCCATTGTTAATGTAGTGTTTGTGAAGTTTTAAGAAAATCAGAGTTTTATGAATAGTATTTAAAGTTTTAAGATACAGTTTTTGAACTGTTTTATGTAATTATAAAGTAAAGTTTTAAACTATGATTTAATAAATGTTTCTTATTAAGTTTTAAGAAACGTTTTGAAATGATTTTAAGGACAAGTGTTGAGCGATGTCTCAACTTGAATGCGACAGAGGTCGCATCAGTATTAAAGAACGTTTAAGAAAAAAAAATTTTATTACAGTATTTTCTTACTAAGTAAGTAAGATTACTGTTTATGAAACGATCTTTATGAAAGTAAAGTGATTGCCTGAAAAGACGGGTCGTCACAGTGCAGGCTAAAGATTCGATTAAGTAGGAGTTAGCCATGAGGAATGAGATGGATTCTTTAATGTCCAATCAGACATGACAACTGGCAGAGTTACCAAAAGGTAAAAAGGCCTTGCATAACAAGTGGGTATATCAGATTAAAGATGAATCTGATGGCAGCAAACAGTATAAGGCAAGGCTGGTGGTAAAAGGCTTTCAACAGAAAGAGGGCATCGACTTTAATGAGATTTTTTCTCTGGTGGTGAAATTAACTACGATCAGGACGGTACTTGCGCTAGTGGCAAATGAAGACTTGTTCTTGGAAGAGTTGGATGTTAAGATAGCCTTTCTCCATGATGATTTAGAGGAGGAGATTTACATGAAGCAGCCACAAGGTTTTGAAGTACCGGCTAAGGAGAACTTGGTGTGCAAACTTCAGAAGAGCTTGTATGGCCTCAAACAAGCTCCCAGGCAGTGGTACAAGAAGTTTGACGGTTTTATGTGCAACAATAGTTCTTGAGGTCTCAGAGAGATTACTATTGTTATGTGAAGAATTTTGGTGACTCCTATATTATATTGTTGCTATATGTCGATGATATGCTGATAGTAGGAGATTGCAAACAAGAGATTGACAAGCTGAAGAAGGAGCTGTCTAAAGAGTTTGCAATGAAGGATTTGGGTGCTACAAAACAAATCCTTGGGGATGAGAATAACGAGGAACAGTAATGGGCTAAAACTGTCACAGGAAGAATATTTTGAAAATGTGCTTAGCAGATTCAACATGAGTAATGCGAAGCTTGTGAGTACTCATTTGGCCAGTCACTTCAAGTTGTCAAAGGAGCAGTCACCGACCATAGAACAGGAACGAGGCCATACACGCTGCCCAAAGTGGCAGTGAAACCTATTTTTTTCGATGTGATTTCTCCATCTTTCGACCACCAATTGACGTGATCTTGATGTCTATGGACTTAGCGTGAGGAGAAGAGCAAGATGGTACCATTTTCCCAGCTCAATTTTGGCTAGAAAAGCTTCGACAGAGTAGCCCCGTCGTCGCCGTGGAGCCACCGTAGGACCCGCTGTCTCCGGTGGCGGTGCGCCAGACCACCGATACCAAATTGTTTAGAGTGAGGCGAGGGTCAAAATGCCTCCGTCAATTTCACGACACAGCTGCTGCCGGTCAGAGAACGGAAGACACCCGCCGCCGTCGCCATAGGTGAGTTCGACTTCACCGTTTTCAGCGACATTGGACAAAATTGAGGGGACAATCATGTTCAAACGGTTGAGAAGAGCAAAATGCACAAAACAATTGCTTGAAAACATCACCGGTGGCTGGAGTTCCATATGCCCATCGTGCGCCGCCGTGAGAGGGATCGGGTTTGCCCATTTTGACGGCGGTGACTTACACCACTGGTGAAAATCGACTCAGAGAGCCACGGAGAAGGAAATGCCCAAGGAAATTTGGGCTTGCCACCGCCGGATGACCAAGATCGGAGTCGCCCTTCCCCATCGTACACGGCAGCTTGAATTAGCATGGTTAGAGGCTGAATTGGGTAAAATTGACCCCACCAATCAACTCAAGTGGGTCGAATTAGGGGGGTAGGTTTGAGCTCAGCCCCCAACGGAACCAATTGGCGGCGGGCAATGGTCGGTCAACACCAGTCAACTGCAGTCAACGGCCACTTTAGGATTTTATGATCCGGACCTCCGATCGACAATTTGAGACAGCATCCTGACTCATTTCGATGTTCTGAACACAATGGTGACCTCCGTTTGAGTTAATTCCACTTCGATAAAAATCATCTAGTACCAACTGCATGCGGATCGAGGTGATTCAAACAACAGTAACGGAGTCCAATATGACATTTTCAGTAATATACGATCTCTAGGAAGCATTCTTAGCCATTCATGGTTGCTCAAGGAGCACTGTAGAGGATGCTTTGCATACTGTAGATACAACGAGGTACAACTGGACCTACTTAGCTTGGAGTCCAAGTAAGTAGGAATCTTGCCTACAGTATGAACCATTTTAAAATAAATTGTTTTAGATGCTTTCATAAAAATTTATAAAATGCATGATCAGTGATTGTTACACTGTTTTATGTGAGAATGGGTTTTATAAGGTTACGAGGTTGACGAGAAACCTGTTAAGGGTAAAATCATCATTATCAAGGAAACGGCTAGAACGGAGTCGAACACTTCGATTTAGCATAATGTTATTAGATGAAAAATTTTCCGTAATACATTAAGTAACGTAACCGTCATGTGAGACCAGAGATTTAATAAGGGATGTTTAAGTAAACAAAAGGTAAACTGATGGTTTATAAGGTTAAGTAAAGACAACGGTAAACGAAAGTATACTAGTCAAGTTAAAAGGAAAGAATGGTTAATGTTTACATTTTATTATCAATCGAGTGGATTGATAATAAAGAAAGTTAATTAATAAGTCGGCTGTCATATGATCAGGACACAGAGGCCGACTAATGGAAGAAAAAGGAACGGAATAGAGGACGCTAGAGCATAGTTCGGGTAAGTTCAAATCTCACATACAGCATGAAGTAAATGATTTTTAAATGCTTATTTATATAATTTGCAAATGAGTTTGCAATTATTATGCAAGTTTCTTTTAAAGTATGTTTGCATTTAGTATGCAAAAAGTTTTAAAGTTCAGGAAAAAGATTTGCAATGAATTTGCAATTTTTATGCTTAAAGTCTATTTGCATATTGAAATGCATAACGTTTTTAAAAGTTTAAGTTATGATTTTCAAAGTATTTAAAGTATGTTTTGCATTATGACAATGCATAATGTTTTATAGTGTAAGTTATAAGTTTCATGATGCATTTGTTATGCAATAAGTTGCATTTGTTGTGTGCAATAAGTTTTAGAATAAAAGTTATAATTTGCAAAATGTGATTTCGTTATATGTTGCATTTGTTATGCAATAAGTATTAGAATACAAGTTATGATTTGCAAAATATGTTTGCGTTTTATGATGTATTTGTTAAGCAATATGTTGCATTTGTTATGCAATAGGTTTTATAGTACAAGCTATAAATTGCAAGTGTATTTGCATATGATGTGATTGCATTTGAAATGCTCGCTAAAGTTAATAAGAAGGAAAAGTAAAGATAAAAAGAAAGTGTCGTACCAGCCTCTTTGTTATGAGGTACTAAAAGTAAAATTAAAGTTTGACCTCCTAGATGTGAGGTACAAGACCTCAATGTTTGATGGTCTCAAGTCTTCCACAAGGGAAGTATCATGTTTATGATCTCATAATTAATGAGTTGGTACGAACACTAAAGTAAAGTAAGAAAAATGAAAGTAAGATAAGAAAAGTTAAGGAACGAATATAGAAAGTTAAAATAAGAAAATAATGTTTATAAGACACTCATAAATAAAAGTTCCTAATTGAGCATAAATGGAATTATGCATTCAGATTTTGCCCGAATTCCTTTTTATGAAATATTTATATGTTATGTTATGAAAGACATTTTGAGAAAGGTTTTACGTTAAATGTTTATGAAAAACATTTTCATGTTTTCAAGAAGAGATTTATAGATGAAGTTTTAAGAAAAACGTTCAAGAAATGTTTTACAAAAAATGTTTATGCAAAACGTTTCAAAAATGTTTTATAGTAAAGGTTTATGAAAAACGTTTTCAGAAATGTTTATGGAAAACGTTTATGAAAAATTTTTCAAGAGAAAGGTTTTTATGAGAAAAGTTTTAAAGCATGATTAAATGATTTGTGAGTTTATGTTTGAACTTACTGAGCGAAAGCTCATTAAAAGTTTTTCATGCTGTAGGTAATTTATGGGTGACCAATAGGACCCGCTAGAAGAGCGGGGTGCTGCGGAGGACAGATGCAAAGATTTGGGTATGGATACCACCATGGTTTTGCTTCTACTATGCAAAGAAAAGGTTTTGCACTATTTAATATAGTGTTTTCAAAGTTTTAAGAAAATCAGAGTTTTAAGAATTGTATTCAAAGTTTTAAGATACAGTTTACGATCTGTTTTATGTAATTATAAAATAAAGTTCTAAGCTACGATTTAATAAATGTTCTTATTAAGTTTTAAGAAACGATTTGAAATGATTTTAAGGGCAAGTGTTGAGCGAGGTCTCAACTTGAAATGCGACAGAGGTCGCATCAATTTTAAAGAATGTTTTTTTAAAAAAATTATTTCAGTATTTTTCTTACTAAGTAAGTAGGATTACTATTTATGAAACGATGTTTAAGAAAGTAAAGTGACTGCCCGAAAAGACAGGTCATCACATCTACACTCTAGGTGGCACAGCAGTTAGTTGGGTCTCGAAGCTGCAGAAGATAGTTGCACTCTCTACAACAGAAGCAGAGAATGTGGCAATGACAGAAGCGAGCAAGGAGATGATTTGGTTGTAGTCATTTCTGGAAGAACTGGGTCATAAGCAGGAAAGGAGTGCGTTACATAGTGACAGTTAGAGCACCATTCACTTGGCAAAAAATCCCGCATTTCATGCTAGGTCGAAGCATATACAGTTGCGGTATCACTTCATCAAGTCGGCATTGGAGGATGGAGTGCTAAAGCTTGAGAAGATTCATGAGAGTTGAATCCAGCAGATATGCTCACCCAAACGGTTTCGATCGAGGAACTGAAGTTGTACGCAACTTCAGTTGGACTTCTCCATGAGGTGTGAGAAGTTGTTGCCGCTGCAGGGGAGACATGGTGATTGATTAGTCTCCAAGTGGGAGATTGTTAGAGTATGGAGCCAAATCAATCCTAGCAAAGAAAGGAGAAGAAAAAAAAAAAAAAGGAGGGCAGTGGCCTAGCGCCGCGGCGCCCAGAGTCTGTCTTTTTGCAATTTTTCTGTGTAAAAGTCGAGATTTTGAAGCCAAAAAGGGGAAACTACTAGGGTTTCTCATTAGTTGCTATTTTTTCTTTTCTTTGGGGTATAAATAGACATAAGGTGGCTAGGGTTGTGATATAGAGTGGGTGTGACTTTGAGAGAGTGGCATTGTTTTGTGTGAGGTATTTTTTTTTTTTTTTTTGTGAGAGCTCCATTGTTGAGAGAAAAATTCCCACAAAAGGTTCTAGGTAGAAGAGAGATTTGGGAAACACTATTGAGAGTGTGTGAGAAATTTCTCTTGTAATCTGTAATCTCCTTCATCATAGTAGAATCTGTAGCGGACAGAAACATGACGTAGTCTCGAATTTAGATGAACATGTATAAAAATTTAGTGTCTCTCTTTTTTCTTCTTTTCTGCAATTATTCATTTTTACGATCCTTAAAATTATGAGACACCTAATTCGCCAACAGCCACCAAGGTAACTAGAGCTACCAGTGCGTTGCCAAGTCCATCTTTACACCGGATAAACAAAAATCAATAAACAAGAAGGGCAAATAAGAGTATTCATGAACAAAATATAAGTTCTTGCGTATTAATGTGTACGTAATTAATTTCTTCTTCCATCTATCTAGAGCTGCTTTTCTACCCCCTTTTTTGCTCTCATAACCGTTTAAAAAAAGTGCAGTCTTTTTTCTTTTCTTTTCTTTTCTTTTTTCAATTGTAAAGAAATAAAAACAAAAAAAAGTAAATATTACACTAGTCAAAATAAAGATTTCTTTGGCGCCAACAACTGATTGATGCCACAAATTTTTAAAAATGATAATATTGTTGGAAATGTACAAATTATTTTTGAAAATTTGGAAGGCTTAGAACAGAATGTATTCAAACCCTTCACAAAAAAAAAAAAAGAAAGAAGGTGTTCAACGGTTGGAAAGTTTCGAACAAATGAAAGGAAGCTTCAAATGAAAACGCTTGATTATCTCATTGAGTTCTTAATCGAATGCAAAATTCAAAGAATTATGTATCGATCAAACTTTGAAGTATTGCTTCCATTAATGTAAATATTCCTAATATTTTCTTATGCACCTTCGATGTTCAAATTTACACGAAATTTAATATTTAGTAATCATTTGGTTTTTCTTCGTTCTTCAATTAGTAAACAAAATTTGGGTCACTCCGAGTAATTTCTGAATTGACGTATATACATGATTTGTTAAATTTGGAGTTTTATTTAATTGTGTAGCTCCTCTCATCAAATAACGAGATATGGATGGCAAATGACGTACGATCTTCAACAAACTTTGTACTCTAACAAAATTGAAGAAGTTTTGGAACTGCTTCTTCGTAAAAAACGAAATGACAAAAATCAATATGAATGGTACTTAATTTCTTTTAAATCTTTCATAAATATTTTTCTTTATTTGTTCGACTTTGACAAGTAATAACGAGAAAGTTAACAGAAAAACAACTGCATGATGTATGCATGAATTTGACAGTTAAACTTATCAACATGAAACGAAATCCAATTACACGGTGTAATATACACACACGTATATATATATATATATATTTATATATCATCCCACCTTTATTTTTTGTTTTTTTTTAAAAGGTTGAGTTCCCATCTGTATATAGCTATTTTTGCTTTGAACTGTTGGTTTTTTCTTATTGGCAGTCTTCTTTGAATATTGTAAACTTACAGCTTGATCAGCTTGTTAGACCACCTCTACAAGAATTATCCTTTTACGGTTCATTTTTGTTCTTTTTTCCTCTTTTCCACAAGTCATTCGTGCATTTGAAATTTTCTCTGTTCAACGTTTGTGGAACTTGCTTGTTGGTTACCAGTCTTCAAATCATGAAATTCCAGACTTTTTCCTTATATTGATCGGGACGTACGTGGAGTTCTGACCCTTGCTTCCCGTAATTTTTGGACAAGGGAGATCTCTCTCTCTTATATATATATATATATATATATATATATATATTTATTTATTTATATAAATAATTTTATTTTGCGATAAAAATGTTAGCTCATATTGATCAGTTAACGTGTAATTATTCCTTTTTATGGATATCTCCAAAATATATAATTTGAGAAAGAGCAAAATAACATATTTAAGTTAAAACTTAGTAAATAATGTCATATAGTTTTAAAATATGTACTAAATAACATATCATGAGAAATTGAGTAATATCTAATGAGAAATTAGAAACAAAATCTCTAAGATACTCCACGTCTTTATCATCTATATCTCTCACTCTTCTTCTGTGGTTAAGAAATACAATATTTATTAAGAAATATCGTATTTGCCATGTAAATACAAAAATTCACAGGCAACTTCACTGGACTGTCAACGGCCGAAAAATAAAATATCACCCTGGTAATATTGTATTACCATATAAGTACAAAAATTCAACAGCAACTTTGTTAATTTACATAAAAATTTGCTAATGACTTCATTGGACCATTAGCAGTCTGAAAATACAATATTAATATGTAAATATTGTATTTACAAAATACATATTATTAGAAAAACTAAACATGTACATTATGAAGACCAAAATAGTTGATACCTTTGTATTGGATGTGTAAAGAAGGTACATGCGTATATTATTAATTAACTTTAATGAATTACCTGAACAATATGTATATATATAATAAGAGATAAGAAAACGTGCATGATATTCCTTAATATAATTAAATTGAATTACATGATTGTCTGTAGGTGTTGCGTATGATTTCTTGTTGGGTTGAAGATCCAAATTCCGAAGCTTATAAACTACATTTAGCTAGAATCCCTGATTGCTTTTGGCTTGCTGAAGATGGACTAAAATTTCAGGTATAATTATACACTAATTGAAAAAGCGTCGTATTCAATAGTAACTAAAATAGTGCTGAATATATAAAAAAAAAAACCTGACAACAAGGAAGTCAAGGATGGGATGGGCCAGTGAGAACGACATGGTTGCTATCAACTGAGTTCAACAAAACTCAAATCAACTTCGCTATCCGCTAAACCGCGAGATGTGGAACTTTGCCGTTCGGCAAATGTAGAGAGACAGTGGGCAGAGATGAAGAGAGAGAAAGAGAAGGGAGAGATGAAGATCTTTCTGTTGCTTCGATTCTTCGGCACGAGGACATCGATGAGATCCGATCGCCTCACCGTCGAAGCTACTCTGAGTTCGTCGAAGCTTCCGTTGAAGCCGAAGGTCGCTGCCAGTGATAGATGACAGAGAGAGAGGCAAGAGAGAAGATTGGAACTCCGTGCATTGTCAAAAATTTAAGATCTGTCTACTTTGTTCGGGATGGCGCCTTTTGCCCCTGCTAGAGATCGCGGGGTTTGTAGCTTTTCCGACGTCGATTCCGTGCAAGCCTTGCGACACCGACAACGTTGCAGTTTCGTCCAAGATCTTTGACGAGGGTGCTTCAACGATGATGCTTCATAGCTGTTGAGAATAGCAGAGAGAGAAAAACAAAGAGAAGGACATGGAGAGGAGAGAGAGAAAGAGAAGAGGGAGGGGAAGAGAGAGAAAGTAGATTTGAAATTTTGAATCCATATCTATTTTGTGACATTTAGGAATAGTTTAGTCATTTTATGTTTGTAAAAAACTTACCGATATCAAATATGCTATTTACTTTATATTTTAAAAACTACTGACATTATTTAATATGCGAATAGTGAAATCTACTTTTTCGTGTAATTTCTCATTTAACAAAGTTATCTAGATGCCATAAATTCCATTTGGCATAACCATCAAATTTATATCAAATAGCTGAAAATAACAGTATCTATTGAAAATGTAATTGATGGGATTGTGAAAATGCATATTTTTTAAGGTTAAATATCATCATGTTGCATCATATTTCTCGTTAAACTCCTTAATTAAAACATTTATGTGTGAATTAATATTTTAGTGTCTTATCATAAAATATATTTAATTATGTATTTTTGTCATATTTTTATGATTAATAATATTTTCAGTAATATTTAGAGTCATTTTCGTATATAAAATATTTGTTTAGCTTGAAATTAATCAAAATCATAAAAATAATGTGTGATGATTTTATTTTCATTCTCAATGTGTATTATAGTGTGTTTTAAGTTTGTAAATGTTTTCTATTATATTTTAGTAATTTCTAAAAATATTTCTAAATCTTAAATATTATATCTGTGTCAAATCGTAAAGGCTCGGAATTTTTGTAAGTTTTTTCTTAGTTTGTTTTGTGTGTTTTATGTAAGATAAATATTTTTAACATCATTAATGTAAGTATTAAATTTTTTAAATAATTAATTCTAGTGTATTTGTTTAATTTTAGATTTGAATTTTGGAAGAAAAACGGAACAAAATGGCACAAAAGAGGCATAATAAGACAACAAATGCATAAAAACCCAAGAAAAAACTTATTTACTCAAATGGCTATCAAGTGATCAACTTTGCTCAAATCGTGATGCTATTTACCAATCTCATTTTTTCTAAAGATTGAGACCTCAAACCAAATATGCAACCCCAGAGGAAAGTTCATAGTTTATTTATTTTTTTTTTTACCCCCCTTGTTTGTAATTGTGATTTCTGCTATTTTTTCCTTGCTAGAATCAGCACAAGCGAGAGAAAGAACTTTATTTCAACCGTTTAGATTTAAGATAACTAGGATGAGCTTAAGGGGTAAAATTATGGCATGTAGCCTGCTGTGGCCTTAATCGGTTAACAAATCTCAATGCTTCCGGATCCGTAGAACAAAAAAAAAAAAAAAAAAAAAAGCAAGTGCACGTTTATAAATGCTAGTCGTTTACATTTGAAACATCATTATAAAATTATATGTTTCTTTTCCCGGGAATGACGGAATCATGATTTATTGATAGGAGCCAATTTTTTTTAATCAAGATTATACTAACACATATATATATATAATATATATATATATGTAATAGTTTCGGTAGGAACCCAAATATAATTTATACACATAACTACTATATTAAAATTAAAACTATTATATTTAAAAAAGGAAGAAAAAGAGAATCCCTTACACCCCTATCTCCATCATTGCTTTAAGGTCTTATTTTTTCCTTTCATTAAAGGTTTATATCTTTTCACCTACACTTCATTAACAAATACTTTAGCATGTATTTGTTAATGTATATGATGAAACTCTTTTTTTTTTTTTTTGAAAGGTAATGAAACTCGTTTTTTTTCGTCTATTTTCACTCCATATAGTTTGTATCATCTGAAGTATTAGTTAACAAACATAACCTACAGTATTAGTTAACTAAAATTTCCTATATGTGACTCCATCAACAATTCTTTGTCAAAGATATATCAAATGTCTTTACTCAAATTATTTCACATGCTAAAGTAGTAGACGAATTAATACTGTAAAGAACTTATAGAAAATCATAATCAAGAGACAATTTAAGGGATACACCCGCGCCTGTGCTCAACCCCGTCTACGTTACCAAGGTTATTTTGGCAAATAATTGAAGAAATTTCTTTTTTTAAAAAAAAAAAATTGAAGCATTCCCTGCCCTTTATTCTCTCTTTGGTAATCTTGTTTTTGTTTATTCCTTCACTTTTGTTTTATCTTTTTTCTCCTTCCCAACTTATTTGGCTTCTCATTTTTTTAAGCTTTTTTCATCCTTATTAATTTGCTTCCCTTTCTTTTTTTTTTTTTTCCTTCGTCTGTCATTTTTTCCTTGCATCATAAGTGTTTCTTTTTTTTTTTTTGGTTCTTCTCACTGTTGCGTCTTTTTTTTTGTTGCTTCAGTCTACTATCTTATCTATATTGATATGCATGTCATCAAATTTTATAAAATATGTATCACCAAAATATTTTTACTTTTTTCCATCTTTGCATATTATTTTTTATCCTCTGACATATTATTCTATTAAGCCTGATACAAAAATCTCGATCCTCTTCCTTTCTATTTAACCTTTTATGTATTTCTCCTTTTATTATATTGTATTTTGTTTCCTCAAATGTCACTATCAATCCCTATTTTCCGTTTAAATATCATTCCTTTATGTAATTTATGCTAAAATATTTCCTCTCACAAATGCCCGTATTCAAATATTTTTAAAGTGGCATTTCTGACCGTTGTTTTGTTGTTTTGCCTCCTTATTTTAGATGGAAAAAAGAAAATTATGTTACTGTTCGAAGGAAAGATATTATGTGAAGAAGGAGCATAATATAATTATTTCAAAAATTATGCAATACATTTAAAATATTATCTACAGCTTAGTGATTGACCTCATTTTATGTGCTTAAACTTGCAAGACAATCAAAATTTATGCTTAAACAAACAAAATATAGAAAAGCTACGTCACAAATAAATATTTGTTATATTTAGCACCGAATTGTTACGTTGTCCATTGAAGGATGCAATCCAGATGAATCTAAAACAGAATAACCCTCAAGTGCATTACATAATTACAGTTTCCCCCAGTCAATTGATCATCATCGCAGGTAATTAACCGGTAGCTGAATAATTATACTGCCATTATGTGACTGAAACAACCCAAGTGGGCCAATGACCTTAATAAAGTGACACAGGTGGCGGATCCTCCATCCGAGTGGAGAGAAATAAGTTCTTATATACATATATGTGTGTGGGTGTGGTTAATGGTTACCTATCGGTGATTATTGTTGTTTTAACTATGTAATATACATTAGGACGACAGTTAAGAATTTGATATTTAATTAAAATGAGCATTGACCTTAGAAAACTCATCAAATGTGATTTTAGATGAGTAATCTGTTGTTTACCTGCCGACAAGGCTTTTTAAATATTTTTCAATTAAAAAAATAGAATCTAATTAAAGATTCATTCTCTAATTTTTCAATCTCATTCCTAACCCACACACACACAATTCCCACTTCAAGTATTTTTTTCCTCTGCGGTTACCCTTTCTATCGTTCTCTACCATCTCTCCAAGACGTCATTAACATCCTTCTAAAAGTTTTTTTTTTTTTGGCTGAAGTTTGAATCAATTTTAACCTCAACAATAAATAAAAGCATAATGAGCTTGAACCACGTTTTCAGGCCGAAAAAAGAGTTCGGCCTATATGAAAAAGTCCAATCATGATGGGATCAAATATAAAGGCTTTTCCAATTACAATTATTAACAATGGCGGGAAACACTGAGAAGAAAAAAGAAAATGTAAATATATTGGAACAAGCTTAAAAAATTTTACTTAATAATATAAACAAAAGACACCAAATCAACGGGCGAAAATCATGTGAAAAAATCAACACAGAAAAACTAGAAAAAGAAGAACCAAACAAAAAGCCTTTATCATCATTAGAAGAAAAGCTTCAACTTCACCAAGCTCCACCTCAAATTCCTAAACAACAGCACAACAATTAGAGGAAAAAATACAGAGAAGAATACTGAGAGCGAGAGAGGGAGAGGGATCTCAACTATGCCAGAATCCCCAAATTTGAAAAAAAAAAAAATCAAATTGAAGATCAAAGATTAAACAAAAAGTCATTAGTGGCTAAAAACCCTCAAATTAATATGAGAAAAATAGAAAAATGAAACTAAGATTCGGGAAGAGAGAGGGTAAGAGAAAATTTCGATTTAGAAAAAAAAAAAAGCATGAGAATTGAGACCAAATGAGAAAGAAAGGAAGAGTAACAAAGAGGGGATGGTTAAAAAAATAATAACATAATTTTGTCTGTAACCATTGATAGTTACAAAAAAGAAAAAGAATAACCATTCAAGGCTCATATATATATATATATATATATATTAATCTTTATCCATTAGTTTAATCCTTATTACTAACAACTCTAAATCTAAAGTATTCACATTTAATTAAACACAACGGAATTGAACTTGTATTTTTTTTAAAATGAAAATGGCAATTTTATTAATCACTTCATTGCATACAAAACAAGTAGTAAATAGAGGCAAAACAACGCGCCAGGTTGAACTTGTATTTAGAATGATTGTGAATGTAATAATTTTAGTAAATGTTTTACAGTTAACTTAACGGTTTTTGACTCTCTTTTTTTTTTTTTTTTTTTTTTTTACATTGAACTAAAATGTTAAAAAAAGCAGAATGTGTTATTAGTCTTGTTTTGTTTTTTTTGTTTTTTTAACTTATGTCGTTATTGATTTAAACAACACGTTCACACCAAAATTTACACGTTTCATGCTCATGAAAGATAGCCAACTGTCGTCTTTTTAATTATAGGCAAAACTACAGGCAACATGGCTACTTTAAGAAAAATACCATGAGCACCCCTTTAAGCACTACAACTACAACTATACAAGCTGGGCTTAATCAGTGAGTCTTATACTGTGACATTTACCGTTTCCTAGATTGAAAAAAAAAAAGAAAAAGAAAAAAGTTATTAATATCGTGTCATTATCAAACGACAGGCTACCCACATTGCGTTTTTTAACTTAAACGACAACTAAAGTGAACTACAAACACGTCGTCTCATTTAATATTTATAAATCAAAGGACGAAATTCCTAACGTAAACCATAACATCATGTTGTTTTTCAATTTATTTTTAGTTCTGGAAAAAGGGCATCATGTCCCACGCGTTTTTATAATATTAACGACGGATTTTTTTTTTTTTTTTATACAGATTGTCATTGGTTAAGAAAAAGAGAAGAGAATTGTGAAAAAAATTCTAACTGATAAAGACATGTCGCTTTATGCAGACGACAACAAATATAATAAGCTATAAACATGTCACCAATTTATATTATTAATCAGAAACTATCGACGACATGTCGCTTTTACGTAAGCATAGCAGATAAATATGTTTAGATATAAAGTATATATCGTTGATGGTAGTGGAGGGAAAAAAACAACGCAAACATGTAATGTGTAAATGACGTACCGTCCTGTTATTTGCAGAATTAAACAGCATACGGCAAGTTACATGTCGTTTTTCTACTCAAACGACAACATAGCAAAACTACAAACTACATCTCGTCGTAGAACTAAGCGGTAGCAATTAACAAATTTCGTAGGATATATGTAAAGATATGAAGCATGTACCGCTGTAAAATTAAACACTGCCTACTTCTATGTCGTTTCTCCACTTAAAGTACACCAAAAGTTAACTTCAAAATACATGTCGTTTTAGGGTGAAACGGCAGCAAAGTGTAAAATTTTAAACCACAGACGGGATAGATATCTTATTGGTCATGATGTTCCTCACTTTCAGTGAGAAAAACCATTTTGCTTTTGCCTTTTGCTTTTCAATATTTACTAGAAGCATATGACAAACCATGGAGCTTAATCCTAAATGTAAATCCTATATATATATGTGTGTGTGTCTCTGTGTGTGTGTATTCCTTTATCAATACCTCCTTTCCTAAAAGCTCTTATGAAAAACCAAAAAAAAAAAAAGAAAAGAAAAACCCTTTCCTAAATATAGTGAAAATATTAGAAATTGTTATGAAGTTAGAGACTTTTGCATTCTAATCTCACAAATTGGAAGTGAAATGAAGAAGATATATAAGGAAAAAAAAAAAAATATCTCTCGGGCTTAAGCCGAGGGATCAATATACTGAAAATAACTATCACACGTACACTAAACACCAATCTCAATTGGCTTGAGATTTTTATAAGAGAAGCTGCATCATTATTTTCACGTTTTTGAAAAACATAAAAATTAAAACTAAAAAGAGCTAAAGACCATAAGACTAACTAATGCAGCATAACAATTACAAACAACTTCTCCTGTGTGTTTTCTTAACCCCATACTAATTTGCCGATTTTTTCTCCGATTTTCCTGATTTCCCCTTGTCCTGCCCAACGTCAAAGATGCCTTGAGCAGAAGGCTGGTGATTTTGTGAAACTTGCTTTCCTTTGTCTTTGCTCCTTTTTTGCAACTTTGTTGCTAGGATTTTTTGAGCATCAGACTGATAATGAGAGGATGAAGAAGAATTATCATATTTGTCATTATTAACAGAAGACATTTTGATTTTCAAGTACAAAACACAAATAGATGTAATCAATTATCTCTCAATTGTTTGTGCAACTCTAAGCCGTGCAAGAGTAATATTTATAGACACAAAAGTTTAAAGCAATATTTACCTCCACATTATCATTGCTATTGCTAAGAAAATTTCACTATGTATAGGTCGAGAAGCAATATGTACCTTATACTTTTTAATTTGTCTACTAATCTGACTGAACATAATTGTAAGGTAAATCTGCTTTTCCAATATAAGTTTGAATAAACATGCGTGTTGAATTTTTTATTTATCTAAGATTTTAATAATTCTACTTTGATGCTATTTCACCGTGGAGGGATTATTAATGGAAATTGATGCATACTCGGTCCACATATCGAAGTTTCATGTAGTTTTTTTTTCCATCTATATATATGGATATATATATATATATATATTTATTTATTTATTTTGATACTTAACGTATGGTGCCGATTGATCAACTAAGTCATTATCATAATAAAAGTGATAGAAAATAACAATGTATATCTTCTTTTACCTGAGTTGTGTCAATGTGTTTAACAGTACACGTTGATTGTTAAAAAAAATTAATAATACTAGATAAATAAATAAATAGAATTAAACAGAAGATATTCAACCCTTCAAAAAATTCAACAGTTGGAAAGTTTAGAACAAATGAAATGAAGCTTCAAATGAAAAAAAGCTTGATTATCCTAATGATTCTTATTCGCATTATTCAAAGTATTATGTATTGATTCAAACTTTGAAGTATTCTTTCAATTAATGTACATATTCCCAATATTTTCAGTTAACAAAATTTAGGTCACTCCAAGTAATTTCTGAATTTATGTACATATATGACTTGCTAACTTTAGAATTTTGTTTAATTGTGTAGTTCCTCAAATAACGAGATAAGAATGGCGAATGCCGACTTCAACAAACTTGGTACTCTAAACAAATGTCAGGAAGTTTTCGAATTGCTTCTTGGTAAAAACGAAATAAAAAAAAATGGTACTTAATTTCTTTTAAATCTTCCATAAATATTTTTTCCTTGTTTGTTCGACTTTGACAAGTAATTAGAAGAAAGCTAGTAGAAAGACAACGCATGCAGGAACTTGATATATATTTATATGATCCCACCTTTATTTTTAATTTTTCAGTTTTTAAAAAGGTTTGCTTCCCATTTGTATAAAGTTAATTTTACCTTGAACTTTCGGTTTTTTCTAGTTGGCAGTCTTCTTTGAATATTGTAAACTTACAGCTTGAGGTTCTTAGACCGCCTCTACAAGAATTATCCTTTTACGCCTCATTGCGTACTGTTCAAGGTGCATTTGAAATTTTCTCTGTTCAACGTTTGTGGAACTTGTTAGTTTCCGGTCTTCAAAACATGAAATTCCACACTTTACCTTGCTTTCCTGATTTATTGTTGGACGGGGGAGATCTCTCTCTCATATATATATATATATATATATATATATATATAACATGTTTTATATTGCGATAAAAATCGGAACTTATATTGTTCAGTTAACGCGTATATATGCCAACATTCATACATGCATATATATATATATATGTATATATATAATATATAAATTAAAAACATTCACCCAATATATACATACATATATATATTGACGTCATTTTTGAAAATGTAAAATTAGATCTAAGTGCGTATACCTGCATTTATAATTTTATCCCTTGTCATGAAACCAATTAAAATGAAGTCTAACCTATTTTCCAATTCAAACACACAAGTTATGTAATTTGAAACCAATGTGTAGTAAGCCATTTAGAAATTTCCAAAACGGTTTTGCAAATTACAGGGAAATTATAGGTTTCTTGTTCTAATAACTATTTATGAGCCAGGCAATAAGAGGGTTCCCACGCATTATAAATATAATTGTAACAAAGGCTATTGTCATTTCAAAAAAAAAAGAAGAAGCTATTTTGGTTCATCTAATTTCCAAAACAATGTCTTCAAACAACAATTGTTCATCTTCTCAATATTCTGCTCAAGACTGCATGGGAGTCAATTGGACAAGATCGAGTGATAATGGAAACAAAAGCCACCAAGGTAACCAGAGCTCCCAGTACTCTGCCAAGTCCATCTTTGCACCGGACAAGAAACAGAAATCAACAAACAAGAACTGCATGGGAGTCAATTGGACAAGATCGAGTGATAATGGAAACAAAAGCCACCAAGGTAACCAGAGCTCCCAGTACTCTGCCAAGTCCATCTTTGCACCGGACAAGAAACAGAAATCAACAAACAAGAACGGAAAATAAGGGGTTATACATGCATTTGAACAACATATCAGTTTCTTGTGTTTTTTTAATTTGTACCCTAGTTCGTTTCCTCCTATCTGATTTAGCTGTTCTCTTTTATACATTATTTTATACGTATACATGTATATACACTCGCATACATGTATAGTATGCATATCTGTGTGTGTATATATATGCGTAGATTTTCTACATAGGTTATCGTGTAAATTTTCTACATAGGTTATAATGATCAGAGGGGGAAAAGTAATTATTTATTTGTTTGTTTATATATATATATATATATATATATATTACTGGCTTAAATTTGATTATGTATAAATAAGAATAATATTTGTAATTTAACATTTGTACGATTGTTCATTTTTATTAAGAAAATGCATGTATTCTTATTTACGTATAATGTGAAGTTTCTAGTACAGTATGTTATTTATGGTCTTTCGTAATTTGAGAACATGATTAAGAGGCTAGAAAAAAAAAAGAAAAGAACTAGAAATAATTTGTATATCGCTGCCAAGAAGAAGAAGAAGAAGATAATGATTTGAATCGGCTATTAATTTAAAGGATAACAAACTTGTGTCTTCTACGTAGACGACATCGGATAATTAAGCCGTAAACAAACAAAGTTCTTTTTTTTTTTTTGCTTATTTTTTTGTAATCTGCAGCAAGTACTTAGAGAACATGATGTGTCATTTGTAAAGCAAACTACAAACTGTTGGATCAAAATCCAATTATGGGCCAATATATTAAATAAATATGAATTAAAGGCTATCAATAAGGTTGCCCAATTAAAAATGATCAATTTAGGTTTTGGGCTTTTAATGCATCATTAAGTGTGGGCCTCCTATGTGTAGAGACCAAAAGGAAAATTACTAATTTTATGATGGGCTAAATTGGTAATTAAGGATAATTGCTAGGGTTTAGCAATTATATAAAGGGGTTGTGGTCCCCAAGTCAGTACGTACATTATTTTTCTATTACCCATCTACAGAGAGATTACAGAGCATTCTGATAGGGAGGATTTACGTATTAGACTTTGAAGATCATCAACCAAAGGGACTCAAGAATCACATTCAATCTATGGATTCAGGTTAGCTTCCGCATCTTATTAATATTCTTGATGATTTGACATGAACGATCCTGGGTGATGATGGTTTTCATCACAGTTTTATTCTAACAAGTGGTATCTAGAGCCTCTTCATGTTGAATCATTGAGAATAAATAATTTTCTATATGTGATTCTCATTAAAAATTCTCAAATTTGACAATCTATGGTTTTATAAAATTGTTGAATTTGAGAAAAGTTGTTTGAAAATTTTTGGTTTATCAATCAATGGATTTGTCCTGTGCCCGAAAAGAACAAAAAAAAAAAACGTTGTTACGTTTTGATTGAAGTTATGTTATATATATATATTCGGTTGTTTTGTATATATGCATATATATATATATATGGATTTTATTTTTTTTTTGTTTGTTGGGTTTCTGTTTCGGGAATCAGGGAAGACCGGCGGCATCCTTACTGCCGCCGGGGAAGGACTCCGTGCGCGGCCGTGAGGCTGCGCCGAAAAGAAAGCGGCGGCGACAGAGGTCGCCGCATGAGGAATAAAAAAAAAAAAAATGTTGGGCCGTTCGCCGGTCGCCGGGGTTTCAACCGTCGGCATCTGCCCTTTCCGGTTGTAGCTCCAGGGCGTCGATCGGAGTAAAGAAGCAGCAGCCATTTGGCCGCTGCACACAGGCGGCAGCCGTTAGGCCGCCCGTGTTTCGCCCAAAGGGGTCGAGAGACCCCTAGGGTTAATCAGGGAAAGGTCTGGGCCGAAGCCCAGACCTGAGTTACACGGGCCCGATTGGGCCCGTAATCCGTTCCAACCCAGAGATTCAAACCCCTGGGTTACCGAGAAAAAAAAAAAGGAAGGATAAACGGGCCGGCCCGTGACTGGATTTTTCTACACGGGCTGGGCTCGTGACCGGTCAGTCCCCAGGGGTTCAACCCCTAGGTGACTCGAAAAAAAAAAAAAAAAAAAGGGGGGGGGGGTTGGTTTAGGATCCGTGTTAGGGTTCTCCCGACCCGGTCCAGCCCCGACTCTGTCAATGTTGACCTTGACCAAATTTTTTTTTATTTTTTATTTTTAATTTTGGTCAATTTTGGTACAATTTTAAATTCAAATATTGGTATTTTATATATGTTTTAAGATGAATTAATTGAAGCAACATGTCACCAAAGTAGCCTCTCTTGTAGAAATTAATTTGTTTTGAAATATAAAAGGTTGTGTTTATGTAACTTATGTGAATATTGACCGGCCCAAAGGAAGGCAATATTTGACAGAATTGCATGTACACCTGTGGTGATAAACACGTGATGATTATTCGGTTTTACATGTAAACAATAATCGGCCCAAAGGAAGATTTATTGTTTGACATGTTCTTATTGTCAGTGTTTGATTACTACACCAAGATATCACTAACAAGTTAATATTTCTGTCCAAAGACTAAATATTAATGGAGTGCCCGATATCTTGAGATGGGTTTACCTTTATTTGGATTTATTATTGTTGTTATGGATTCTTATGTAAGCTTGTTTTGGTTTTGTTTATTTTGTTCTCTGTTTCAGCTACTAGTTCTGCCTCTAATATTACTGCCAACATCAATTCAATTCCTATGCTGAATGGTAGCAACTTCAAATCATGGCAAGAGAACCTCCTAATAGTTCTCGGAGTCATGGATCTCGACCTTGCGTTAAGGGTTCCTTCTCCTGCACCTCTTACAGATAAAAGTTCCTCTGATCAAAAGAAGGACATGGAAAGGTGGGAGAAGTCAAATCGCATGTGTATGATGATCATGAAAAAGGCCATTCCAGAAGCATTCAGGGGCACTATATCGGAAACGATAAAGACAGCCAAAGAGTTCCTTTAGGACATTGAGAAGAGATTTGCCAAAAATGAAAAGGCTAAAACAAGTACACTTTTGGCAAACCTCATCTCAATGAGATACAAAAGTAAGGGGAACATCAGGGAGTACATCATGGAGATGTCTCATCTTGCTTCAAAATTAAGAGCACTTAAGCTTGACCTTTCTGAGGACTTGCTAGTGCATTTAGTTCTTATATCTCTTCCTGCACACTTCAGTCAGTTTAAGGTGAGCTATAACTGTCAAAAGGAGACTTGGTCTCTTAATGAGCTCATCTCACATTGTGTGCAAGAAGAGGAAAGGTTGAAGCAAGAAAAGACAGAAAGTGCTCACTTGGCTAATACTTCCAAGGACAAAGGGAAGAAAAGGAAGAAGGATAAGGACGCTGCAGTTACAGCACCTCAAAAGAAGCAACAAAAGAGACCGGTTGATCCGGAAGGTACAGGTTGCTTCTTCTGTGGAGCTGCAGGACATAAAAAGAAGCATTGCACCAATTATCATGCTTGGCGTGCTAGAAAAGGTATGCTTCTTAATTTGGTTTGTTCTGAGGTTAATTTAACTTCGGTACTTGAACACACTTGGTGGATGGATTCTGGTGCAACCACTCACATTAGTGTGTCTATGCAGGGATGCCTGAGATGCCGAAAGCCAACTGATGGTGAAAGATACATCTACGTGGGCGATGGCAAGAAAGTTGAAGTTGAAGCAATAGGAAAATTTAGATTATTGTTAAAGACTGGATTTTATTTGGATCTTGATGAAACATTTATTGTACCATCTTTTAGACGGAATTTGATTTCTATTTCAGCTTTGGACAAATCTGGTTATTCTTGTTCATTTGGAAATGAAAAATTTAGTTTGTTTTATGATTCAAAATTAGTTGGTTCTGGTTCTTTATCAGGTTACGATAATCTTTATTTGCTTAATACAATTGCTTCATTTAATGAATCCTTGCAATTAAGTACACGAGGTAGAAAGAGAAAATTAACCAATGAGAATTCAGCTGCGTTATGGCACAAGAGATTGGGTCATATCTCCAGAAGGAGAATAGAGAGACTTGTGTCAGACGAAATTCTCGACCCCTTAGACTTTATAGATTTTGATATTTGTGTTAACTGTATTAAGGGGAAACAAACCAATAAAAGGAGATTTGAGGCTAACAGGACTTTGGACGTCTTAGAACTTATACATACAGATATTTGTGGGCTATTCCCTACGGCTTTTTGGAATGGTCAACAATATTTTATAACGTTTATAGACGATTTTTTCAGATATGGCTATATATATCTCATTCATGAAAAGTCACAGTCGCTGGATGTGTTCAAAAATTATAAGGCTGAAGTTGAAAATCAACTCAGCAAAAGGATTAAAAGCGTCAGATCTTACCGTGGTGGTGAATACTATGGTAGATATGACGGTTCAGGTGAACAACGTCCGGGACCGTTTGCTAAGTTCCTAGAGGAAAGCGGTATCGTCCCACAGTACACTATGCCGGGTTCACCCACTATGAATGGTGTTGCTGAAAGACGAAACAGAACGCTTAAGGACATGGTGAGGAGTATGATTTCTCATTCTACCTTACCAGAATCACTCTGGGGAGAAGCACTTAAGACTGCAGCATATATCCTTAACAGGGTTCCAACTAAAGCAACTACCAAAACCCCTTACGAACTTTAGACGGGCAAGAAGCCTAGTCTAAAGCATTTGCATGTTTGGGGTTGTCCAGCTGAGGCAAGGCCTTATAGGCCTAATGAAAAGAAACTAGACTCAAGAACGCTTAGTTGTTATTTTATTGGATACTCTGAAAGATCTAGGGGGTACAAGTTTTATGATCCCACGACCAAATCGATATTTGAGACGGGAAATGCCAAGTTCTTTGAGGATGTCGAGTTTGCGGGGGGAGATATGGTTAGGGACTTTGTCTTTGAAGAGGAATATATTGATATTCCCACAGCTGTTATTGACATTGATCAGGTTTCTACTCCTGACATTGTTCAAGAAGCAGACCCAAATCAAGACAATGTCGGAGATCCTCCCATTCCAGAAATTGTTCCAGAAGAACAAACTCAACCACCTCAAGAACCTATGCCATTAAGGAGATCCACTAGAGAAAGGAGAAGTGTGGTGCCAGATGATTACATTGAATTTCTCCAAGAACATGAGTATGACATTGATATGGTGGAAGATGATCCAATCAACTTCCGTCAAGCCATGGAAAGTTCTAGATCTCAAGAGTGGATTGATGCCATGAATGAAGAGATAAAGTCTATGAAAGACAATGACGTTTGGGATCTTGTCCCATTGCCTGAAGGTGCGAAAACCGTTGGTTGCAAATGGATATTTAAGACCAAAAGGGATTCAAAAGGCAATGTGGAGAGGTATAAGGCTCGTCTTGTCGTTAAAGGCTTTACACAGAAAGAAGGCATTGATTATAAAGAGACTTTCTCTCCGGTTTCTTCGAAAGACTCTTTTAGGATTATAATGGCATTAGTGGCACATTTTGATCTTGAGCTTTATCATATGGATTTTAAGACTGCATTCCTCAATGGTGACATTGATGAAACAATCTATATGGTGCAACCGGAAAACTTTGTGTCAGGAGATGCAAAGAAGATGGTTTACAAATTAAAGAAATCTATCTATGGGCTCAAGCAAGCTTCTCGTCAATGGTATTACAAATTTCATCAGGTTATCATCTCGTTCAGTTTTGAGATGAATTTGGTCGATGATTGTATATACCATAAGTTCAGTGGGAGTAAGTATATTTTTTTGGTTTTATATGTCGATGACATTTCGCTTGCCAGCAACGATATAGGCTTGTTGCACGAAACCAAGAGATTTCTATCAAAGAAATTTGAGATGAAGGATCTTGGTGACGCCTCTTTTGTGTTGGGTATACAGATACACCGAGATCGCTCTCGGGGTACTTTAGGATTATCACAAAAGGGCTATATCGAAAAGATTCTTAAGAGATATGGCATGCAGGATTGTAAATCAGGTGATCCCCTGTGGTTAAGGGAGACAAGTTTAGTCTCAGTCAGTGCCCTAAGAATGATTTTGAGGTTAAGGAAATGCAGAAGATTCCTTATGCGTCAGTAGTAGGGAGTCTAATGTATGCTCAGGTTTGTACGCGTCCAGATATTGCGTACATTACAGGGATGTTGGGCAGGTACTTAAGCAATCCTGGAAAGGATCACTGGGTAGCAGCCAAACGAGTCTTGAGGTATTTTTAGAGAATAAAGGATTACATGCTCACGTATCGGAGGTCAGAACAGCTTGAGATCATTGGGTATACTGACTCCGATTTTGTTGGATGCCAAGATAGTATGAAATCTACATCGGGCTATGTCTACCTTCTGGCTGGAGGTGTTGTCTCTTGGAAGAGTGCTAAACAGTCTCTTATAGCATCTTCTACAATAGCGGCAGAGTTCATAGCGTGTTATGAGGCATCCAATCATGGAATATGGCTGCGAAATTTTGTCACAGGGGTGCGTATAGTGGACAGTATTCAAAGACCACTCAAGATATTTTGTGACAATAAGTCAACAGTTTTGTATTCCAACAACAACAGGAGCTCGACGAAGTCAAAGCATATAGAGATCAAGTTCCTAGTTGTGAAAGAAAGAGTTTAGAGTGGACAGTTGTCTATAGAGCACATCGGCACAAACTCCATGATTGTGGATCCGCTTACTAAAGGACTGCCACCCAAAATGTTTCATGAGCACACTGCTCGTATGAGTGTCATATCATTTCAGGATATTTAGTTTTAGTGGGAGTTTGTAATTTTAAATGCTCTTATGATATAGACATTTTTCAGTTATTTCAGTTTATGGATATTTTGAGGTTATTTTCTGCAGAAATAAAGTTTTCAGTTTATTCACACTCTGATTTTGGTATGGTTTGATCTCACTAAAGTTTTCAGGTGGACCAGTTGGAAATAGGCATGTTAAGATCACATTGCATGAAATTTCCATGCTACACATCCATGCTTGATCTTGTTATTAGTTGTATTGGTATATGTGATCATTGATGGGTCTAGTTACGACATATGTAACGAAGGTCGTTTTGGTCCTATATTGATATGGTTAATGGACAAGATTGTTGAGGTGCATAAGGTTTTGATAGCAAAATTCATGAGCTCATAAGGTATAATTCACATTTATAAAGTTTCATATATAGCCCAAGTGGGAGATTGTTGGATCAAAATCCAATTATGGGCCAATATATTAAATAAATGTGAATTAAAGGCTATCAATAAGGTTGCCCAATTAAAAGTGATCAATTTAGGTTTTGGGGTTTTAATGCATCATTAAGTGTGGGCCTCCTATGTGTAGAGACCAAAAGGAAAATTACTAATTTTATGATGGGCTAAATTGGTAATTAAGGATAATTGCTAGGGTTTAGCAATTATATAAAGGGGTTGTGGTCCCCAAGTTAGTACGTACATTATTTTTCTATTACCCATCTACAGAGAGATTATAGAGCATTCTGATAGGGAGGATTTACGTACTAGACTTTGAAGATCCTCAACCAAAGGGACTCAAGAATCACATTCAATCTATGGATTCAGGTTAGCTTCCGCATCTTATTAATATTCTTGATGATTTGACATGAACGATCCTGGGTGATGATGGTTTTCATCACAGTTTTATTCTAACACAAACTACAAGTCGTTATAGCATTAAAAGACAATTAGAACTAGAACGAGGGAGAAGAAGGACCAAAAAAAAAGAAGCCATTTGTATAACTCTTATTAATAGCAACTCTTGATCTAACGTACTCATATTCAATTAAGAACAACAAATTTGAACTCGTATCTAGAATGTTTGTTCATGTAATAATTTTAGGGTTTGTTTGGTCTTATTTATTTACATAATTTTTTATTATTTTAAACAAAAAAGTGAAAACTTTTTTTTTCTTCAAAAATACCTTGGTTAACATCGTTGTTGTTTTTTGTTTTTTAAATTGTTATCTATTTTTTAATTTATGGAAAAAAAAATTTCCTGTTTCTAATTTTTTTAAAACAAAAATCATAGGTTTTGGTTAACCAAAGATTTACTAAGGTCACCAACCATTTACAATGGTCTGACAAGTTGAGATCACCGTCGGGGTTAGAATGGTGAACCAAACTTGCCGTGGTGGTCGAAAGAAGAAGTAGACACATCGTTGGGTTGGGTTGGACTCACTGATGGGGTCCAACCGGCTGAGCGGACTTATCGTTAGGGTGGAGCCATTATCGCAACCGGGATCAGGCTAGCAGACTTGACTTATCATCGAGGTCTAGCCAACGAGCCGAACACGTTGTCAAGGTTAGGACAGTAGGTCGGATACACTAACAGGGTTGGGCTAGAAAATCAGACTCGCCATTGGGTCAGATTGATGAGCCATAGTCACATTAGGGTCAAGCCGACGAGCCAGACTTGTCATGGTCGGGATCAGGTTTTGATATTGGGGTTCAAGTTAGGTTTTAGGACTAGGATTGGGGTCAAGTTTTAGGTTTGAGGTAGGAGTTAGGGTTTGGGACTAGGCCATGGTAAGGTTCTAGGAGCAAGGTTATAGTTGAGGTCAGATTTTGGGACTAGGATTAAGATAGGTTTTTGGACTAGGATTGGGACCGGGGTTGGGATCCAAGATAGAGGTCGGGGTCAGGGTCAAGGTCGGGTTCCAGGACTAGGCTTAAGGTCAGGATCTAAGGCGAGGGTCGGTATCGATACCGAGGTCAGTGTTGGGCTTCAAAACCAAGGTTAGGCTCCGAGACTGAAGTCAAGGTCGGGTTCTGGGACCAAGGTCGAGGTCAAGCTCTAGGACAGAGGTCAAGATCAAGATCCGAGGTTAGGGTCTAGGTTAGATTTCATGATTGGGGCCAAGGGTCAGCGTCGGGGTAGAGATCCAAGTTGAGGTCGAAGTCAAGTTTTGGGATTAGGGTCAGAGTTGGGATCCAGGACTGGGGTTAGGGTCAGGGTGGAGATTGAGGTCAAGAGCTAGGTTCAGGGTTGATATTTGGGAAAAGGGTCGAGTTTCAAGATCGAGGTCGGGATTCAAGATAGGTGTTGGGATTGGGTTTCAAGATCAAAGTTGGGATTTGGGACGGAGGTCAGGGTTAGGTTTCAAGACTAGGGCAAGAGTTAGGTTGGGTTCTAGGACCAGGATCAGGATTGGGTACCAGGATTGAGGTTGGGGTTAGGTTTTAGGACTAAGGTTGGGTTCTAAGACCAAGGTCGAGGTTAGGCACTAGAAGCAGGGTTTGACTTTGGCTTGGATCCTGTCCTTATTCCTAAAACCTAACCTCAATCCCTACCCCAAACCCCAATTCTGGTCTTAGAGCCTGACCCTAACCCTGATTTCGAAGCCTAACTCGAACCCACCCCAAACCCCAATTCTGGTCTTAGAGCCTAACCCCAACCCTAATTTCGAAGCCTGACTCGAACCCAATTCTAGATCCTGACCTTGACCCCAGCCCCGCTCTAGGAACTTGACCCCAGCCTTGAAACTTGACCCCGACCCCGGATCCAAGTTCCATAACCTAGCCTGGCCCAGGTCTTGGGTCTCGATCCCGATCTTGAAATCCGACCCCAATTCTGACCTTATTTTGAAATTTGACCCTGACTCTAATCTCGGGTCCTCACCTTAGTCTCGGATCTTAACCTCTATCTTTGTCTCGGATGCTGACCTTAGTTAGTTCTCGAACTCGACCTTGGTCTTGAAACGAGAACCAGCCCCGACTGCAATCTTGAAACCTGACCTAGACCTTGGATCCTGATCCTAAACCTGACTTCCACTTCAGTCCTAGTTTTGAAACCTGACCCTAACCTCGGTCTCAAAACTTGACCCCAACCTCAGTCTCGGATCTTGACCTCAGTCACAGAATCCAACCTCAATTCTAAAATCTGATCTCGACCCTGGCCTCAAATCCCATAAATGGTCTCAAAACTCAACCACGATCCTGTTCCTAGAGCCCGACCCTAATCGTGATCTCGAAACTAGATTTTGACCTTGGTCCTGAAACCCGACTCCAACCTTGACCCTAACCCCTAGTCTACGATATTTTTGGTCTTGTTTAAAAAAATATGTATCAAAATTATCGTTGCTAAATATTTTTTTTTTGTTTTTATAATGAAAAAAAAATAAATGGTACCAAACATATTTTTATTTAAAAAATAAAAAATAAAAAACAAAAATGATACCAAACAGACCCTTAATAAGTGTTTGTGTTACAATTAGCTTAATGGGGTTTGGCTTTTTTTATGTTTTTTAAGTTCAAAGGGTCAAAAAAATATGATGCTGTGACTAAAAAACATTTAAAAAGCTTTAAAAAAAATCTCTTCTTTTACTTTTATATAATTGTATTGGGATAAGTTAACAGATTAATGGTTCGCTAAATTGTTTAACAATCCCTTTATTTATGTAGTATTGTGTCATTTATCCTCAAAATTATAATTTAAGGAATTTTGTTGTTAATATTTCCTAGATTTGGAAGAACAAATATTGTGTTTTGAAGTTTAGGAGAACAAACGTTATGTTTTGAAGTTCGGGGCATATAGTGTTACAAGAGCCATAGTTGAGGGGGAATTTTTGTAATTAATCCTAAAAATTTGTAGAAAGTGTCAATGTGTCATCATTTTCTTATACATGAATTGTGTCAATGTGTTTTAACATTAGGTGTTGATTGCACAACAACAACAACAACAACAACAACATCTACAAGTAAAATAAAACGTGTTTAACAGTAGGAAAGTTTCAAACGAATGAAATGAAGCTTCAAATGAAAGCGCTTGATGCCTTGATCTCAATGGGTTCTTTGTGGCATGCAAAATTCAGAAGTATTATCTATTAATCAAAATTTGTATTGCTTCATCTAATGTACTTATTCCTAATATTTTCTTATGCACATTCGATGTTCAAACTTACACGTCATTTGCGTTTTTCTTCTTTCTCTTCGATCAGTAAACAAAATTTATTTAGGTCACTCCTAGTAATTTCTGAATTGACGTACACAAATGATTTGTTAACACTGATTTTTTCATTTCTTCGTTGTGTTGTATTGAACAAATAACGAGATAAGGATTGCGAATGACGATCTTCAACAAACTTGGTACTCTAACAAGTTTCAAGAAGTTTTGGAATTGTTCTTCGTAATAAACAATCAAAATTCGAACGGTACTTTCCCTTTAAATCTTCCATATATATTTTTCTTTATTTGTTTGACTTGACAGGTAATTATAAGAAAGTTAACAGAAAGAATAGCCATGCAAAGTCAAAGATCAATTTAAAAAGGGTTATAGTATGGATATATATATACATATATATATATAACTGCGCGTGATGTATGCATAAACGTGACAGTGAAATGTGTCAACACATGGAATAAAATCTAACTACACGGTGAATTATATATATATAACCCAACCTTTATTTTTATTTTTTTTTAAGGCTGGTTTCCCAATTTTATATGGCTAATATTACCTTACGTTTCGGTCTTTCTTACGTGCGCACATTGGTTATGTTTTAAGTGGTGCATCTTCCTTATAATTGTAAACATACAGGTTGAGATTAACATTAGGCGACCTGATAAAAATTATCCCCTTGTACGGTTCGTTACGTACTGCTTTTTTCTTCTTTTGCACAAGTCATTCGTGGATGCATTTGAAATTTTCTCTGTTCAACGTTTGTGGAACGTGTTGGTTTCCAGTCTTCAAAACATGAAATTCCAGACATTTTCCTTGCATTGATCAGACGAGGGATCTCTCTCTTTCTCTAATTTTTTGACCTTTGATCATGTGTGTGTATATATATATAATGCTACAAAAATCAGAAACTTATGTTAATCAGTTAACGCGTAGTAATTCATTTTGGATAACTTCAAAACAAGTAAGATTTAGCAGAGCCATATCACGAATTCCATTTGATGCTACATACATAAAATAATGCCTATAATATATATATATATATATATATATATATATATATATATCAAATAAAAGCATTCATCCTAAATACATAAATACATACATATATATATATATATATATATTCTAATTGACTTTTTAAAAAAAAATTAAATAAATAAATTCTTATTCATGTCATTTTGAAAATGTAAAATCAGATCAAAGTGCGTATATACTTGCATTTATATTTCTCTTTTTTGCCATAAAACCGATTGAAATGAAGTCTAATGTCTTATTTTCCTACTCAAACACGTGAGTTATGTAATCTGAAACCAAATCGATAGTAAACCATTTAGAAATTTTCTAAACAGTTATGCAAATTACATGGAAATTATAGGTTTCTTGTCCTAATAACTATTTATGAGCCAGACAAGAGGTTTCCTAAGCATTATAAATATACTCATAACAAAGGCTATTGTCATTTCAAAAAACAAAAGCAAAGGCTATTGTGGTTCATTTAATTTCCAAAAATGTCTTCAAACAGCAATACTTCATCTTATCAATATTCTAGTCAAGACTGCATGGGTGTCAATTGGACAAGATCAAGTAATCATGGAAACAAAAGCTTTCAAGCTAATCAGAGCCACCAATACTCTGCCAAGCCCATCTTTGCACCCGAGAAGAAACAAAAATCAACAAACAAAAAGGGAAAATAAGGGGTTATAAATGAATAAAATATCAATTTGTTGTGTATTTTTTTTGTACATAGTTCGTTTCCTCTTTCATCTGATCTAATTTTTCTCTTTTGTATGTTATATTATATGTCTATATATGTATTATACACAAATACATACTATGCATATATACATGTATGTATGCATCCATTTATGTATGCATGTGTGTCTATGTGTAGATTTTCTACATAGGTTATAATGATCAGAGTGGGGAAAGAAATTAATAATTTTTCCGTTTTAATATGTATGTTACTCGCTTAACTCATTTGATTATGAACAAGAATGGTATTTGTAATTTAACATTTGTACACTTTTTCCTTTTTATATTGAATAGATGCAAGACCTTCGTGTTTTTCTTCTTTCTTAAATTAGAAAGGATCAAGTGATCATGAAAACAAAAGCTAAAGAATGTCTTCAAACATTAATAGTTCACCTTCTCGATATTCTGCTTAAGAATGAATGGGTTCAAATGAAAAAGATCAAGTGATTATAGAAAAAGAAGCCACTATTAGAGTAGGGAGCCAAATCAATCCTAGCAAAGAAAGGAGAAGAAGAAAAAAAAAAAGGAGGGTAGTGGTCTAGTGCCGCGGCTCTCAAAATGAGCGCCGCGGTGCCAGCCCTAAGTGCAAACTAGCTTCGTGGCGTCGGTTTCAAGCGCTGCGGCACCCGGAGTCTGTCTTTTTGTGATTTTTTTGTGTAAAGTCGAGATTTTGAAGCCAAAAAGGGAAACTACTAGGGTTTCTCATTAGTTGCTATTTTTTCTTTTCTTTGGGGGTATAAATAGACATAAGGTGGCTAGGGTTGTGATATAGAGTTGGTGTGACTTTGAGAGAGTAGCATTATTTTATGTGAGGCATTTTTTTTGTGAGAGCTCCATTGTTGAGAGAAAAATTCCCACAAAGGATACTAGGTAGAAGAAAGATTTGGGAAACACTATTGAGAGTGTGTGAGAAATTTCTCTTGTAATCTGTAATCTCCTTTATTATAGTGGAATTTGTAGCGGGCAGAAATAGGACGTAGTCTCGAATTTAGACTAACCTGTGTAAAAATTTGGTGTCTCTCTTTTTTCTTCTTTTCTTCAATTTCTTTTATGCAATTATTTGTTCTTGCAATCCTTGGAGTTAGGAGACACCTAATTCCCCAACAAGTGGTATCAAAGCGGAGGTTTGGATCAAGAACGATGATGGTAGAAGAAGGTTTAGCTGCCGGTATCACCAAATTTGATGGTTCAGATTTTTTCTATTGGAGGATGCAAGTGGAAGACTACCTCTATAGCAGAAACTGCCCTTGCCCTTGGGTGATAAGTCTGAAGGCATGAAGGATGAGGAGTGAAATCTCCTTGATAGACAGGTGATAGGTGTGATTTTTCTAACCCTGTCAAAGAACGTGGCTCACAACGTTGTAAAGGAGAATATAACAGCAGGGATGATGAAGGCTCTATCAGAGATGTATTAGAAGCCCTCAGCCAATAACATGGTACATCTCATAAAGAAGCTCTTTAATTTAAAAATGCTTGAAAGTGCCTCGGTGGTAGAGCATCTGAATAATTTCAACATCGTCCTGAACCAATTGGTCTTGGTAGAGATTAAATTTGATGATGAGATCAATGCCCTAATCCTCTTGGCCTCGTTACCGAATAGTTGGGAACCTATGAGGGTGGTCATTACTAATTCAATTGGGAATAAAAAACTGAAGTTTGTTGATGTCAGAAACTCTATTCTGACGGAAGAAGTTTGCAGAAAGGATTTAGGTGAAGCCTCTACGTCGAACTCGGCCCTTAATGTTGATAATAGGGGTAGGAAACTTGACAGACATTCCAACATGGATAATGGTAGGAGAGGCAAGTCGAGGAATGGGAGAAGCAAGTCGAGGAACGGTAGGAGTATGGAGTGTTGGAATTGTGGAAGAATCGACCACTTGAAAAAGAATTGCAAGGCTCTGAGGAAGAATGAAGACAAGAATAATGATGCTACAAATGCCACCACAGAAGAGGCACAGGATCCCTTAATCTTGTCTGTTGACAATTCTTTTGACTCGCGGGTGATAGATTTAGGAGCATCATTCTACACCACTGCACACTGTCATATCCTGGAGAATTATGTTGCCGAAAATCATGGTACGGTTTACCTTGCAGATGGTGAACCGTTGGACATTGTTGGCATTGGAGATGTCAGTTTGAGAATGCCTAATGGGTCTGTGTGGTAGACTTAGAAGGTGAGACATGGACCCAAGCTGATGCGCAATTTGATTTTGGTAGGGCAACTAGATGATGAAGGACATAAAGTGACCTTCAGTTGTGGAGGTTGGAAAGTCACTAAGGGTGCGATGGTTGTTGCTCAGGGATGCAAGGCTAGAACTCTCTACATTAACTCTAGTTGCAGAGATTCCATAGCAGTTGCTAATTCTGTTGTCAATACCGAGCTATGGCATTATAGGCTTGGTCACATGAGTGAGAAGGGAATGAAGGTGCTTCACTGCAAAGGAAAACTGCCAGGATTGAAAATTTTTTATCACAGTTTGTGTGAAGCCTGCATCTTTGGCAAACAGAAGAGAGTTAGCTTCTCAACAACAGGTAGAGAGCCTAAGTCCAGGAAATTAGAGCTACTTCACACTGATGTGTGGGGGCCTGCCACGGTGACTTCCCTTGGTGGCGCTAATTATTATGTGACATTTATTGATGACTCAAACAGGAAGGTATGGGTTTACTTTCTGAAAAACAAATCTGATGTCTTTGGTGCTTTCAAGAGATGGAGAGCCATGGTGGAAAATAAGACAGATTTGAAGGTAAATTGCTTGCAGTTTGACAATAGGGGAGAGTATTTAGATGATGACTTCAAGTGGTACTGTGCTGAGAATGGAATAAAGATGAAGAAAACTATTCCAGGAAAACCACAGCAGAACGGGGTCGCTGAGAGGATGAACAAAACTCTAAACAAACGTGTCAGAAGCATGTGATTGCATGTGGGGCTGCCACAGTCGTTTTGGGCTGAGGCAATTAATGCAGCAGCTCATCTAATCAACAGAAGTTCATCCACACCGCTGAAGTTCAAGCTACTAGAAGAAGTATGGAGCGGTAAAAAAGTTGAACTCTCTTATGTGAGAGTATTCGGTTGTGTTTCCTATATTCACATTGATTTTGCTGCTAGAAGTAAACTTGATGCAAAGTCTAAAAAGTATTTTTTGGTTGGCTATGACAGACTTGAGTTTGGTTATCATCTTTGGGATGACCAAAAATGAAAGATTATCATGAGCAAGGATGTGATCTTTAATAAAGTTGTTCTGTATAAGGACAGAGACAACACTGACTCCAGAAGTTCAGGTTCTGAAGACAAAAAGCCTGAGGTAATTCCATTGAAGGATCCTCCTGAAGTGGAGGTGCAAAATCCAGCGGTTAAAGACTAAGAAAATATTGCTCTAGAAGGAAACCAGAGTACTCCTGCCGCACCATTCAGGAGATCTAGCAGGACTATAAGATCGCTGCAGAGATACTCCCCTTCTCTGCATTTCATCTTGTTGACCGATAAAGGTGAACCAGAGAGTTATGATGAAGCCATGCAGGCTAAAGATTCGGTTAAGTGGGAGTTAGCCATGAGGGATGAGATGGATTCCTTAATGTCCTATCAAACATGGCAACTAATAGAGTTACCAAAAGGCAAAAAGGCCTTGCATAACAAGTGGGTTTACCAGATTAAAGATGAATCTGATGGCAGCGAACAGTATAAGACAAGGCTGGTGGTAAAA
This sequence comes from Artocarpus heterophyllus, assembly GCA_025403435.1. Classification (NCBI taxonomy): domain Eukaryota; kingdom Viridiplantae; phylum Streptophyta; class Magnoliopsida; order Rosales; family Moraceae; genus Artocarpus; species Artocarpus heterophyllus. Next base: position 15,235,704 of record CM046354.1, on the reverse strand, counting down.
GGCTTTCAACAGAAAGAGGGCATCAACTTTAATGAGATTTTTTCTCCGGTGGTGAAATTAACCACGATTAGGATGGTACTTGCGCTAGTGGCAAATGAAGACTTGTTCTTGGAAAAGTTGGATGTTAAGACGGCTTTTCTCCATGATGATTTGGAGGAGGAGATTTACATAAAGCAACCACAAGGTTTTAAAGTACCGGCTAAGGAGAACTTGGTGTGTAAACTTTAGAAGAGCTTGTATGGTCTCAAACAAGCTCTTAGGCAGTGATACAAGAAGTTTGACGGTTTTATGTGCAGCAATGGTTCTTGAGGTGTCAGAGAGATCACTGTTGTTATGTGAAGAATTTTGGTGACTCCTATATTATATTGTTGCTATATGTCGATGATATGCTGATAGTAGGAGATTGCAAATAGGAGATTGACAAGCTGAAGAAGGAGCTGTCTAAGGAGTTTGCAATGAAGGATTTGGGTGCTGCAAAACAAATCCTTGGGGATGAGAATAACAAGGAACAGTAATGGGCTGAAACTGTCACAAGAAGAATATGTTGAAAAGGTGCTTAGCAGATTCAACATGAGTAATGCGAAGCCTGTGAGTACTGATTTGGCCAGTCACTTCAAGTTGTCAAAGGAGCAGTCACCGACCACAGAATAGGAACGAGGCCATATGGCCAAGGTGCCTTATGCTTCAGCAATAGGCAGTCTCATGTATGTCATGGTTTGTATCAGACCAGACATTGCACATGCAGTGGGAGTTATAAGTAGGTATATGAGCAACCCAGGTAAGCAGCATTGGGAGGCAGTGAAGTGGATTCTCAGATATCTAAGAGGTACTACGGGTTTAGCACTATGTTTCAAGAAGTTAGACTTAGGATTACATGGCTATGTTGATGCAGATATGGCTAGAGATATTGATGGCAGAAGGAGTACCACCGGTTATGTCTACACTCTAGGTGGCATAGCAGTTAGTTGGGTTTCGAAGCTGCAGAAGATAGTTGCACTCTCTACAATAGAAACAGAGTATGTGGCAATGACAGAAGCGAGCAAGGAGATGATTTTTTTGTAGTCATTTCTGGAAGAACTGGGTCACAAGCAGGAAAGGAGTGCGTTACATAGTGACAGTCAGAGCGTCATTCACTTGACAAAAAATCCTGCATTTCATGCTAGGTCGAAGCATATACAGTTGCGGTATCACTTCATTAGGTCGGCTTTGGAGGATTCAGAGTGCTAAAGCTTGAGAAGATTCGTGAGAGTCTGAATCCAGCAGATATGCTCACCCAAACGGTTTCGATCGAGAAACTGAAGTTGTACGTAACTTCAGTTGGACTTCTCCATGAGGTGTGAGAAGTTGTTGCCGCTGCAGGGGAGACATGGTGATTGATTAGTCTCCAAGTGGGAGATTGTTAGAGTATGGAGCCAAATCAATCCTTGTAAAGAAAGGAGAAGAAAAAAAAAAAAAAAAGGAGGGCAATGGCCTAGCGCTGCGGCGCTTAGAGTCTGTCTTTTTGTGATTTTTCTGTGTAAAAGAAGAGATTTTGAAGCCAAAAAGGGGAAACTACTAAGGTTTCTCATTAGTTGCTATTTTTTTCTTTTCTTTGGGTTATAAATAGACATAAGGTGGCTAAGGTTGTGATATAGAGTGGGTGTGACTTTGAGAGAGTGGCATTGTTTTGTGTAAGGCATTTTTTTCTGTGAGAGCTCCATTGTTGAGAGAAAAATTCCGACAAAAGGTGCTAGGTAAAAGAGAGATTTGGAAAACACTATTGAGAGTGTGTGAGAAATTTCTCTTGTAATCTGTAATCTCCTTCATCATAGTGAAATCTGTAGCGGGCAGAAACATGACATAGTCTCGAATTTAGATGAACCTGTATAAAAATTTGGTGTCTCTCTTTTTTCTTCTTTTCTCCAATTTCTTTTCTGTAATTATTCGTTTTTGCGATGCTTGAAATTATGAGACACCTAATTCCCCAACAGCCACCAAGGTAACTAGAGCTACCAGTGCGTTGCCAAGTCCATCTTTACACCGGATAAACAAAAATCAATAAACAAGAAGGGCAAATAAGAGTATTCATGAACAAAATATAAGTTCTTGCGTATTAATGTGTACGTAATTAATTTCCTCTTCCATCTATCTAGAGTTGCTTTGCTACGCCCTTTTTTCCCCTCATAACCGTTTAAAAAAAGTGCAGTCTTTTTTTTTTTTTTTTTTCAATTGTAAAGAAATAAAAACAAAAAAAGTAAATATTACACTAGTCAAAATAAAGATTTCTTTGGCGCCAACAACTGATGGATGCCACACATTTTTAAAAATGATAATATTGTTGGAAATGTACAAATTATTTTTGAAAATTTGGAAGGCTTAGAACAAAATGTATTCAAACCCTTCACAAAGAAAAAAAAAAAGAAAGAATGTGTTCAACGGTTGGAAAGTTTCGAACAAATGAAAAGAAGCTTCAAATGAAAACGCTTGATTATCTCATTGAGTTCTTAATCGAATGCAAAATTCAAAGAATTATGTATTGATCAAACTTTGAAGTATTGCTTCCATTAATGTAAATATTCCTAATATTTTCTTATGCACCTTCGATGTTCAAATTTACACGAAATTTAATATTTAGTAATCATTTGGTTTTTCTTCGTTCTTCAATTAGTAAACAAAATTTGGGTCACTCCGAGTAATTTCTGAATTGACGTATATACATGATTTATTAAATTTGGAGTTTTATTTAATTGTGTAGCTCCTCTCATCAAATAACGAGATATGGATGGCAAATGACGTACGATCTTCAACAAACTTTGTACTCTAACAAAATTGAAGAAGTTTTGGAACTGCTTCTTCGTAAAAAACGAAATGACAAAAATCAATATGAATGGTACTTAATTTCTTTTAAATCTTTCATAAATATTTTTCTTTATTTGTTCGACTTTGACAAGTAATAACGAGAAAGTTAACAGAAAAACAACTGCATGATGTATGCATGAATTTGACAGTTAAACTTGTCAACATGAAACGAAATCCAATTACACGGTGTAATATACACACACGTATATATATATATATATTTATATATCATCCCACCTTTATTTTTTGTTTTTTTTAAAAGGTTGAGTTCCCATCTGTATATAGCTATTTTTGCTTTGAACTGTTGGTTTTTTCTTATTGGCAGTCTTCTTTGAATATTGTAAACTTACAGCTTGATCAGCTTGTTAGACCACCTCTACAAGAATTATCCTTTTACGGTTCATTTTTGTTCTTTTTTCCTCTTTTCCACAAGTCATTCGTGCATTTGAAATTTTCTCTGTTCAACGTTTGTGGAACTTGCTTGTTGGTTACCAGTCTTCAAATCATGAAATTCCAGACTTTTTCCTTATATTGATCGGGACGTACGTGGAGTTCTGACCCTTGCTTCCCGTAATTTTTGGACAAGGGAGATCTCTCTCTCTTTTATATATATATATATATATATAAATAATTTTATTTTGCGATAAAAATGTTAGCTCATATTGATCAGTTAACGTGTCATTATTCATTTTTAATGGATATCTCCAAAATATATAATTTGAGAAAGAACAAAATAACGTATTTAAGTTAAAACTTAGTAAATAATGTCATATAGTTTCAAAATATGTAGTCAATAACATATCATGAGAAATTGAGTAATATCTAATGATAAATTAGGAACAAAATCTCTAAAATACTCCACCTCTTTAACCTCTATATCTCTCGTTTTTCTTCGGCGGTTAAGAAATACAATATTTATTAAGAAATATCGTATTTATCATGTAAATACAAAAATTCACAAGCAATTTTGCCAGATTGTCAACGGCCAAAAAATAAAATATCACCCTAGTAATATTGTATTACCATATAAATACAAAAGTTCAACAGCGACTTTGCTAATTTACATAAAAATTCTCTAACCACTTCATTGGACCATTAACAGTCTGAAAATATAATATTAATATGTAAATACTGTATTTACAAAATACATGTTATTGGAAAAACTGAACATGTACATTATGAAGACCAAAATAGTTGATACCTTTGTATTGGATGTGTAAAGAAGGGACATGCGTATATAGTTAATTAACTTTAATGAATTACCTGAACAATATGTATATATATAAAATAAGAGATAAGAAAACGTGCATAATATTCCTTAATATAATTAAATTGAATTACATGATTGTCTGTAGGTGTTGCGTATGATTTCTTGTTGGGTTGAAGATCCAAATTCCGAAGCTTATAAACTACATTTAGCTAGAATCCCTGATTGCTTTTGGCTTGCTGAAGATGGACTAAAATTTCAGGTATAATTATACACTAATTGAAAAAGCGTCGTATTCACTAGTAACTAAAATAGTGCTGAATATATATAAAAAAAAAAAAAAAAAAAACCTGACAACAAGGAAGTCAAGGATGGGATGGGCCAGTGAGAACGACATGGTTGCTATCAACTGAGTTCAACAAAACTCAAATCAACTTCGCTATCCGGTAAACAGCGAGATGTGGAGCTTTGCCGTTCGGCAAATGTAGAGAGACAGTGGGCAGAGATGAAGAGAGAGAAGGAGAAGAGAGAGATGAAAATCTTTCTGTTGCTTCGATTCTTCTGCACGAGGACATCGATGAGATCCGATCGCCTCACCGTCGAAGCTCCTCTGAGTTCATCGAAGCTTCTATTGAAGCCGAAGGTCACTGCCAGTGATAGATGAGAGAGAGAGAGGCAAGAAAGAAGATTTGAACTCCGTGCATTGCCAAAAATTTAAGATCTGTCTACTTTTTTCGGGATGGCGCCTTTAGCCCCTGCTAGAGATCGCGGGGTTTGTAGCTTTTCCAATGCCGATTCCGTGCAAGCCTTGCGACACCGACAATGTTGCAGTTTCGTCCAAGATCTTCGACGATGATGCTTCATGGCTGTTGAGAATAGCAGAGAGAGATAAACAAAGTGAAGGACATGGAGAGGAGAGAGAGAAAGTAGAATTGAAATTTTGAATCTATCCCTGTTTTGTGACTTTTAGGGATAGTTTCGTCATTTTATGTTTGTAAAAACCTTCACGATATCAAATGTGCCATTTACTTCCTATTTTTCGTATACGAATTGTGAAATATGCTATTTTATGTAATTTTTCATTTAACCAAGTTATCTAGATGCCACAAATTTCATATGTCGTAACCATTAGATTTATATCAAATAGTTAATAATTACAGTATTCATTGAAAATGTAACTGATGAGATTATAAAAATGCATATTTTTTAAGGTTAAATATTATCATTTTGTATCACATTTCTCGTTAAACTCCTTAATTAAAACATTTATATGTTAATTAATATTTTAGTGTCTTATTATAAAAATATAGTTAATTATGTATTTTTGTTATGCTTTTATGTTTAATAATATTTTCAGTAATTTTTAGAGTCATTTTCGTATGTAAAATATTTGTTTAGCTTGAAATTAATCAAAACCATAAAAATAATGTGTGATGATTTTATTTCATTCTCAATGTGTATTATAGTGTGTTTTAAGTTTGTAAATATTTTCTATTATATTTGAGTAATTTTTAAAAATATTTCTAAGTCTTAAATATTATATATATGTCAAACCGTAAAGGCTTGAAAGTTTTGTAAGTTTTTTTTTTTAGTGTGTTTTGTGTGTTTTAATGTAAGATAAATATTTTTAATATTATTATAAATATTAAATTTTTTAAATAATTAATTCTAGTATATTTGTTTAATTTCAAATTTGAATTTTGAAAGAAAAACAGAGCAAAATGGCATAAAAGAGACAAAAATAAGACCATAAATGCATAAAAACCCGAGAAAATTCAAATTTTCAAAAGAGGAGACATGTGGCGCAACTGGAGCTGCCCGATTAGCTATCAAAATGCTCCAATCTGTCGGATTTCATGACGCATGTCAGCGTGTCACTTGCGCGTTAGCCGTGGTGTCCACTACATACAGCTGTGTGTTGGATTCGGTGTGGGCATGTGTAGTTGATGCCCTGTGGGCTCAAAATCCAACTGTTCAAGCCTAGATCCAATGGTCATTAGCCTTTCGCTTTTGGTCCAACTTGGTTCACTTAAGTCGAACTGTTAGATCCGCCTGGGCCTGCACGTTTGGCTCTTCGGATAGCTGTGCTTCAGTGTTGACCGCCAGCGTGAAGCAATAGATCTCATCCAAAAATCTACATAGTGAGCAATAGTTTCCTGCATGGGGTAAAAAGAAAGAAATAAATAAAAAATGCCACAAGTTGGCAATTTGATTAGAGTTTAGCCAAGTAAATAGTAAAAAAAAGAAAGCTACTTGTAATAACAGTGGACATTTTGATGCCTATAAATCCCGAGGGCCCCTCCCCTGGTTCTTCATCCCTTTTTAGGTAAAAAAATTTACTATTTAATTTTTCTTTTAGTTTTTAGTTTTTGTTTTTGTAAAGTAGTTTATAGTTTATGTTGTAAAGATTATGTGTCATAATATTTCGAGTATTTTTATTTTAAATATGTCTTTCTAAATTTTTCTTTTTAGCTGAGGAGAGAAGGAAAATTTCTGGTAAAATTAGCTTAATTATTTTTATCTTTATTTTTAGTTTTCTAAATAGTTATAATGCCAAAATTCTTTTCTTAGAAAACTTATGATTGTACTATTATTTTAGGTGGAGTTCTTGCAAAAATTAGATTTTGATTTATCGTCGATATAGGCTAGCATGGATTATGCTTGGGAGGACTTTGATTAGTCGTAGATAGAGAATGACATGGTAAATGCTTAACTTATTATTTTATTTGTTATTTTAGTTGAATAATGTTGAAATCATGCTTGTTTATTAAGTTGAGTTTTTGCTACATTATGACATGAATTGGCACAGTAAATGCTTGGTAATGCTTGATTTATTGTCAACATAAGATAACATAAGATATTCTTATATCATTTAACAAATAATTTAGAAAAAAACTAAAACATATTTAAGTTAATCGTCAGAACAAAACCTTTGAACCTCAACATTGTTATAATCATTGTCGTTTCTCTTTTAATTAATCGTACTTTTTTTAAAGTTCCATCTCTTGTTTAATTTAGCTACATTTCTTGTTATTAAAGTTCCAAAAATCACAAAAATCTGAAAATAAAAAAATGCTGTAAAAATGTGTAAATATTATAAATAACTTAGTTTAATAAATATACTAGACTTATATCACTTTTTTTGTGGGATCGACCTTGGACTCATCGAGTATTTATTACTTATGACATCCTTATACTTGAGGTCGTATCAAATGTACTTCTCAAGCCTGAACAGTAACCATTAAAACCACACCCACATACATGTAACAAATTAAAGTTCACCTGAAATATATACATATATCTATATGGACTTGTTTTTAATGGTTACATCTCTAATAGTTACATATCCAAAAAGGGTATGTTTAAGCAACAATTGATGATGTGATATAATAAGAATTTAACTTTATTAATTATCATATTGTTTTGGTTAACTATCTATTTTATTACAACTGTCAGATTTATATCAAACGATCAATAGTAACAATATCTATTGGAAACGTAACCATTAAAACCACACATATATATATATATATATATATATGGACACACACTAATTTATGTACTTTTTTTTTCAAAACAAAAAAGAAATAAAGAAATTCTGATTTCTTGTTGACGTCATTTTGAAAATATTAATTAGATTCTTATAAAGGCATGATAATTGCACTGATTATGTATCTTTTCCTTCCCATAAAACCAATCAAAATTACGGCTAATCTATTTCCTATTCAAACATACAAGTTATGTAATCTGAAACCAATCCTATAGTAAACCACGTAGAAATTTCCTAAACGGTTTTACAATTTTACATGGAAATTATAGGTTTCTTGTTATAATAGGGTTCTTACACATTATTATAAATATGCTTATAACAAAGGCTATTGTGGTTCATCTGATTTCCAAAAATGTCTTCAAACAATAAGGGTTCATCTTCTCAATATAACGCTCAACACTGCATGGGGGTCGATCGGAGAAGCACAAATTATGAAAACAAGAAAAGCTACCAAGGCATCAAGAGCAACCAGTACCCTGCCCAGTCCATCTACGCACAGGATAAGAAACCGAAATCAACAAACAAGAAAGGAAAATAAGGGTATCAACGAGCAAAACATTAGTTCTTGTGTATTTATTTATACGTAGTTAGTTTTCTCCTCCATCAGGTGCAAGCTTTTTCTTTTTTATACATTATATAGTATATGTATGCATGTATGTGTATACATGCGTATATACATATACATATGTATATGTTATACGTATGTACATGCGTGTATATGTAGATTTTCTTATTCTAGCTAGTTAGCTAAGTTATAAGGTTTTCATAGAGAGATGATGATCAGAGTGGGGAAACTAGTTATTTGTTTGTCTTCCGTATGTTTAGATATACATGATGCGATTACGAATATAAATAAGAAGAATATTTGTGATATTATATTTGTACGCTTTTTTTTTTTTTAAGTCAAGTAGATAGATTCATATTTTTAGGTACATGAAATTTGGTGGAGATTCCACTCTGTACGTGTGTTTATTTCCGGTTTTTTTTTATTATTATTTGAGAGCATAATTAGGAGGCAGATAAATTAGAAAATAATCTGCATATATATATCGTAGCAATAATAATAATAATAATAGTCTTATTAATAGAGTTCTAAAGATAATTTAAAATTGTCAATTTTCATATTCATGGAATACCGCCAATTGACCCAAAAAAACAAAAAAAAAAAAGAGAGAGAAAAACAACTAACTTCCTTGTCCAGTGGCTGAAATACAATACTTGTCATTTACGTAGCCGACATCCACTTTTTTCTTTTTTCTTTTTTTTCCTCCTGCTAGTCGGCATCAACTAATTAAGCTGTAAAACAATTTTCCCTTCTTTTTTGTAAGACGACAGCAGATACGTGATCAAGATGACGAGTGATTTGTAAAAGGAAACTATATGCAAAGTAACTGCACGTCGTTGTATTATACTAGACTGTATCAGATTAAACAACGGCGTTTCTAAGGCAAACATTCATGTCCTTTTATTTACGTTTATTTTTATGTTACCGTTGACGTCTTTATGCGCGGCGATCCTCAAAAGAAAAAAACAATAAATAAAAAATAAAAAATTACCGATTAACGAGATTTGGTGTAGATGACAACAGATATGTAATTTCTTTTTCACAAGACAACGTTGCAAAATCTTTAATCTAGACATCCTTAATTCTATTAAACCTTAAAATAGTAATAACATAGTCCTAGGTTGAAATCATGATAGATTACTAAGATTCAAAATTGAGGAATAAATATACTTGTATCTATGGTAATAGCAACGATTCTTTTGCATAATAACGATAATAATTGATAAACTAGTTATTGTCTTCCTCGGTCAAATCACCTTATTGTTTAATAGGTTTTCTCTTTATATGGGATAGATAAGAAAACTATAAAATAATTTGAAGTCTTAGAGGTTATAACCTATAATGCCTTTATATACTGTTCCACTAGGGTCTTATTAAACATAGTTAGATCATTATTGAGTATCCACTCATTAAACCTATATCTAGTAGAAGTCTATGGGCTTTTCCTAATTAGACCACTTAATAAAAAACCTATTATAATTAAAAAACCTTAATGTAATTGTTATATAATATGTTGCCTACATATAATGCATGAGAAACGTAAATTTTCTAACAATCTCTCACTTGGACTACATATAATTCCTAAAACAATCATATCATATGTTCCTTAGGATGCTATTTATCTTTAGACTTCACTTTAGTTTCAATGTGGTTCATCTCCTATATTAGTATGGGATCAAGGCGGCTTTCATCACACATAATCAAATGGGTAGATTGGAGAGGGTTGGGTAGTTGTCTGGAGAATGGCGAGGGGGGTGGGCTGGGCGATGAATGGCCTCTGAAGGAATCAAAAAAGTTGTAGAAAATTTTTTAAGATTAATTGCTTTTTGGACCATGTGTTTTAGTAAATTTTCATAAAGTATATCTTCGATTTTTTTATCTCATTAAACATACATACCATCAAATTATATTTATTATACAAACTCAGATAGTTTCTTTGTCAAGCTTAATTTTGACCCTAAATTCTCCATATTACTCTTAAATTAGAAGAGAAAAACCAAAAGAAATTCAAAGAATTGAAAAAACTCACAAGAAAATAAAAATAAAACAAACAAAAACCTAACCTCACTCTATGGGCCCCTACCACTTCCCATTTCGCCTCACCCCAACTCCTTACCCCTTACTCGTCCCCCACCACTAACGATCTTTCTGACAATGCTAACTACCTCAATCTCACCACAAAAACCCTCTCTCCCCCAGGAAGTGCGATCTTGCAGCAGCAATTGCCTCTTTTTCCTAGGCCTAGCAACGTGATAATGAGACATTCCCACCCCATGAATGTCGGCAAACCCAGCAAGGACTTGGATATATTATTATGGTCAAAACATGGTTGTCGATTCTGGGGCTTTTGAGGATTAATTTTATAAATACCTCATGAACTATATACCCTAGTTCAACATGTCTCTTAATTTTTAAAAAATATTTCGTCCTCTAAACTATGTACCCTAGTTCAAAATTATAATTTTAAAATTCCCCAAACTATTATTTTTTAGTTAGTTTGTTCTCAAATTATTGTTTTTGTGTAAACTTGTCTTCAATTTTTAGAAGATCAAGGAAAAAATTGTCGCAAAATCAATTGTCTTAGGGATGTTTTGAACCATTTACATGCTTATGAAATCAATCCTTTTTTTAATAGTTCCAATTGGGGCTCAAACTCATCAGAGACAACATTACAAACAAGATCAATATCATCAAAGCAAGTATTGCAACAAAACAAGCATTAGTGTTGTGGGAAGGTTCGAGTTCACACAGTCATATTTGATTACCATTAAAGGACCCGAGTATTGTTTAAAACCCAAAAATATCTCATGACTCATTAAAATGAAATTGTTTCACTTTTTGTTAATTCTTTCATTTTTCTTACCTTTTTGTATTTTAGATATTTTTAGGTTATTAAATGTTAACTGAAAAAAAAGTAAGAATTTAGGTATAAAATATAATCTCCTAGTATATATTTTATGAGATGAAAAATTGAAGTTAATACATTTTTAATAAATTTAGAACATTGAATATGACAAAGAACGTAACCCTTTGCCTCTCTTTCACCAAAAAAAAGTTATTTTTGTAATTTTATATTGAATATTTCTAACTCTTAAATATTATTGGTCATGATGTTCATCACTTTTAGTGAGAAAAACCATTTTGCTTTTGAATATTTCCTTGAAACCTATGACAAACCATGGAGCTTAATCCTAAATGTAAATCCTCTATGTATATGTGTGTGTGTGTGTGTTCCTTTATCAGTACCTCCTTTCCTAAAAGCTCTTATCAAAAACCCAAAAAAAAAAAAAAAGCTTTCCTAAATATAGTGAAAATATTAGAAATTGTTATGAAGTTAGAGACTTTTGCATTCTAATCTCACAAATTGGAAGTAAAATGAAGAAGATATATAAGGGATTAAAAAAAAAAAAAATCTCTCGGGCTTCAAAATAACTATCACACATACACTAAACACCAATCTCAATTGGCTCGAGATTTTTATAGGAGAAGCTGCATCATTGTTTTCAGGTTTTTGAAAAACATAAAAATTAAGACTAAAAAGAGCTAAAGACCATAAGACTAACTGATGCAGCATAATAATTACAAACAACTTCCCCTGTGTGTTTTCTTAACCCCATTCTAATTGGCCATCTTTTTCTGCGATTTTCCTGATTTCCCCTTGCCCTGCCAAACGTCAAACATGCCTTGAGCAGAAGGCTGGTGATTTTGTGAAACTTGCTTTCCTTTGTTTTTGCTCCTTTTTGCCAACTTTGTTGCTAGGCTTTCTTGAGCATTAGACTGATAATGAGAAGATGAAGAAGAATCATCATATTTGTCATAATTAACAGAAGACATTTTGATTTTCAAGTACAAAACACAAATAGATGTAATCAATTATCTCTCAATGTTTGTGCAGCTCTAAGCTATGCAAGAGTTATATTTATAGAGACAAAAGTTTGAAGCAATATTTACATTCCCATTATCATTGCTATTGCTAGGAAAATTTCACTATGTATAGGTCGAGAAGCAATATTTACCTTATACTTTTTAATTTGTCGACTAATCTATAACAACCAGAAGATTTGATTAGGCATAATTGGTGTTAAGATGGTGGATTAGTATGTTTTAATGTAAACTTGAACTTAATTTAAGTATTTTGTAATATTTTAAATCTATTTCATTTTATTTATTTCTATGTGTTATTTTAAATTTTGCAACAAAACAATTTATCAAATGCCCAATTTGTCCCAACTGCAAACCATGTGCTAGGGACACGGTTTTGCTTCCCTCACTCCTCTATTTATTTCCTTCCTTCCCTCTCACTCTCATTCACTCTCTCAAGCTCTCTCTCTCTTCTCTCCCTCTCTCCCACGCTGCTCTCTCTCTCCTCTCCTTCTCTTGATTTTGATTTTAAGTTTTTGAGTTTGGGCTTGATTCTTAGCTGGATTGGGAGATAAAGAACACAATTTGGACTCCACAAACGTGATTTTTGAGTTTTGATTCGAGGTTAGTTTCCTTAAATTTCAAACTTTTAAATTTTGTCATAAATCTTTCAATCTCTTTAAAATGTTGTGATTTGAGTTTCTTGAGCTTAGGAAACTCCTAATCTAAGTTGGTAGGACTTAAATCATCCGAAATCTAGGCTCGATTTTATGAAATTTGGATTGAATCAAGTTTTTCCCTATTTTTGGATTTCCTTGAAAATTTTCATGTAAACCTTGTCTAAATGTGTTTAAATGTGCCATATTATGTTTGTTTATCATCTATGATCATTATATGTGCTATGGGACTTGGAAAAAATAGGTTTTAATTTGATTTTCGACTTAGGGAGACCGAGATCAAAGCCTCGAACATCCCACGCTTTTCTAGTTTGGCAGGCCGTATTCATCTAGTCGACAGGACAAACCTAGGCCAATTCGACAGGCCGGTCTTGGTTGACCGGTAGGCCGAACTGTAGAGTTCGACAAGCCAAGCCAGGGGTTCCGGCAGGCCGACTGGACCTTGAGAAAAATGACCTTCTTCATCTATTTTTCACTGTTTCAAACCTAGATTAAGATTTTGGCCTTATAAAATGATTTTATGAGCACAAAAGCATACTAAGACACCATGAGATAGCTTAGGGAAGTAGAATCTCTTAAGCTAGAAATTAATAAATTTAGTTTATATTTAAGGTTGTTCGTGGTTTCGTGGAGCTACCGTATAGCGGGTCGAAACTGCGGTGTTGAACCTTGGTACGGATATTGAGGTAGGACTTCTATCCCTTCTTCTTAGTAGCCATGTTTTCAAAAGGATTTGACCACAAAGCCTTTTCCTCTTAAATGTTTTCAAGGAAATGAAATTTATCTCTTATTTTCATTATTGGTTAAATAATGAATGATCATAATGAACGTAATAAGAATATTCGATAAAAGAGACATGATAATGAAATGACATCAGATGTGTCGGTCAGTACCGTCCAAAATGATAAAATAGAGCATGATGCTGTAACGCCCCTTAATTCGGACGTCACAGATATCGTTACATACTTACATTCATACATGCTTAAATAATTAAACTCATAGATAATTCAACTCAATCGTACTATAGATTTTAAAAGTACTTAAACTTACATTACCAGGATCCATTCATACAACTTTTTTTTTAAAACTTACGTTGTTTCGAAGAACATAGTTTAATTTTATTCCATAACATAATTTATTCGTTTATACTTAAATTATTCATGAACTTATTTAATAATAATTGATAATCCAATAGTAAAGTCAAGACTTATTAAAATCTCACATTAAATCACTTTGATCATCACATCTTTGAAATCCACTTATTCCCACGGTTCGGCAGGCCGAACTTGGGACTTCGGCAAGCCGAACAACATCGGCAAGCCGGAGCGTCTTCCACCGGCAGGCCGGCAGAAGCTTTGTAATTCGGACCAAAAATTTATCCAGGTTCGGCAGGCCGAAAAATAGATCGGTCGGCCGATCTTCTGGTCTTCGGCAGGCCGGACACGGAGTTCGACAGGCCGTCCGAGACCAAATCTACTTTGGAAGAAAAATTTAAAACGTTCTAACTTTACGTAAAATATAGCGGAAGATCATATTTCATAAAAAAAATGATAAAATAACTTATAAAATCATAATATAAGTATTCTTAAAAAACTCAACATATAATATGTTCAAAATATATAATTTTATTAAATCATAAATTCATTTCTTCTTGGCGTGCTTCCGGTTACAATTCATCGTTCATGTTGCTCACACGCCGTTCCATGTCCTCCACCTATTCCATGACTCTCTTACCCTTATCTGCAACATGACATATAAAACATGAATAAGCTAATGCTTAGTAAGTACATAAAATTCTCACAATTTAAAACATTTCATAAACATCATCATCATCATCATCATCATCGTATCATAAAAGTGCCTTAAGCACAATTTCATAGAAACATATCTTTCATAATATTGACCATTTTAAAATTTATTCCATATATATATTTTTTTATTCTTAAGGGCCCAAGTGTTGCACCATAAACATCATCATTGGCGCGCCGTCATGAGAGGAGAAGGGTAGCTAATCCTAAACCAACATGACATCATAACATATCATTTTATAACATTAGGTGTGCAACACTTATTAGGTGATACATATATACATAATTTTCATACTTTGAAACATACTATAATCATCATACATGCATAACTTTAAATCATGAAAAACTTTTCATAAGAAATCCTTTAAGAAAAATCATCATAAAATCATCAGGAAAATCCTTGTAAACATATCATTAAACCTTGAAAAAGTGTCATGTTGCAGGTGAGAATGTACTTACTTTATCGATAGCTTACTTAACCTTAATATTGCACTTGGTGACGACACCGCGGTCTCGTTGTGCTCGCTTCCTTAAGTGTCCATGCCATATATCCATTTTAAGATGCAATAAAAAAATCAATACTTATCATAAAATATCCATACACTCATCTCATATTTTAAATATTATTCAAAACCCTACATCTAAACATAATTATCTTTTAAATAAAACAAAACATTTCATAATCATAAAATACATCCATCTTACATACTCATACATAAGCATAATTAACAACTTTTCACGAAGACATCATTCTTTACCTATAGAATAATCATTACATTTTTCATACCTTCAAAATTAAACAGTAACATTTTACTGTGAGGGGTAGAAGACAGAATATTCATTTTTCATAAAATATTAAAATGACATAAAACGTGAAGAAACATCACACATAATACTCATGAGCATCATAATAAAAACACAAAACAAAACACAATACCTAGAGAGGATATTGTAGGCGAAGTTTGAAGAGGAGAACATCTTTTTACATTTACCAAAAAACTGAATTCATACCTTGAAGTTTCTTCTCGAAATTCTTGAATTCACCAACGAAACAAAACTTTTTCTTTCAATATACTCAAAATTTTTCACGGGAGAGAGAAATTTCGTGAAGAAGAAAAGAAGAGGAAGATTAGAAAGTCAGAAAATGTCTCAGACTTTTAAGAGAGAGAAAAAAAAATTAATAAAAAGAAGAAACGTTAATTAATTTTCTTTTAACGTAATAAACATAATGAGCATTCATGGCCTTCATTAAGTCAGAAAAATCTGACTGATAAGAGAGTGATTGGCGTGGGAAAGGAGGAAAAAGAAAAGGAAGGTCAAACATTATCAATCTTACCTTAAATTTACCTTCTAAAAATAGGAAACCTCTTAATATAATACAAATCTATTCCTTAAATTTCCTTAACTGATAAAAACATTCCATTATTATGCCAATTAATCACATTAATTCACCCAATTAACGTAATTAACTCAGTCATAACTTTGGAGAGATTTCTGCTGACTGTTTGTCAACTTTGTTCGGCCTGCCGATTTTCCCTCTTCGGCCTGCCGATCTGTCAATAAATGCCATAACATAAAACATTCACACATCATTGCATCATAAATAATCATATATTTATAATTTCACATGAACACTAGAGCACAACGATTCCATGCGGTCGTCACCTGTCACAAATCTTGACATAAAAAAGTTAGTAACATGCACATCACATATCATATCATATAACGTTATTTATTAATAACATTCCTTAATAGCGTAACTAACTTAACGTGGTCCGTTATATAAAAATAGGCGGGTGTTACAATTCTCCCCACCTTATAAAAGTTTCGTCCTCGAAACTTAGAACAAATGTGGATACAAAACTTTCATGTCATCTTCACGTTCCCATGTAGCGTCTTCAACTTGCTGATTTCGCCATAACACCTTGACCAATGGAATCTCTTTATTCCTCAAAGTCCTAGTTTTTCGATCGAGTATCTTCATTGGTTTTTCTTCATAACTTAGGTCTTCTCGTATCTCGATTACTTGTGGCTCAATCACATGCGTAGGGTCTGGAACATACTTCTTCAGCATGGAGACATGAAATACATCGTGTATTGCGGACATTTCAGATGGCAACTTCAGCTGATAAGCTACTTTGCCTACTTGTTTAACAATTTCATAAGGACCGATGAATCTTGGGCTTAACTTGCTTTTCTTCCCAAACCTCATAACCCCTTTCATTGGTGCAACTTTCAAGAACACATATTCGCCTACAGCGAACTCTAAAGGTCTTCTTCTTTTGTCAGCATAACTCTTTTGACGGCTTTGAGCAGTCTCTATTCTTTTTCTTATCAACTTTATCATCTCAGAAGTTTCATTTACAAAGTCGGTTCTTTCAGCATCAACACTTTCCATCAACTTCTTTTCACCAGCTTCGTGCCAACATATAGGTGACCTGCATTTCCGTCCATACAGTGCTTCATATGGTGCCATTCCAATTGTCGCCTGAAAGCTGTTGTTGTAAGCAAACTCTGCTAATGGCAACATTTTACACCAGCTGGTCTTAAAATCGAGAGAACATGCCCGTAGCATATCTTCTAAAATCAAGTTCGTCCTCTCTGTTTGGCCGTCAGTCTGAGGATGAAAAGCTGTACTGAAATGAAGCCTGGTTCCCATTGCATTCTGGACACTTTTCCAAAATTTAGATGTGAACCTACCATCACGATCTGAGATAATTGACTTGGGAATCCCATGTAGTCGTACAATCTCCTTAACATAGAGTTCCGCTAATCGTTCCATGGAATAAGTGATCTTGATAGGAATGAAATGCACCGTCTTCGTTAGCCGATCCACAATTACCCAAATTGCATCATAGCCGTTCGTAGTTCTGGGTAAGCCGGTAATGAAATCCATTGCTATTTCCTCCCACTTCCATTCAGGTATTTGAATAGACTGTAGTTCACCACCCGGTTTCTGGTGTTCAGCTTTTACTTGCTGACATGTCATACATTTCTTCACATACTTTGCAACATCACGTTTCATTCCAAACCACCAAAAGTTACCCTTTAGATCATTATACATCTTCGTTGCACCCGGATGAATAGAGTAAGGAGTGTCATGAATTTCTGCCAAGATCCTCTCCCTTAAATTATCAACATTGGGAGCACATAAACGATCTTTAAGGTACAGAGTTTCGTCATCAGCAATACGAAACTCTTGACATTTCCCCTCTTTTATTTCATGCTTAATCCTTACAAGGCTTACGTCGTCATCTTGCTTACTCCGAATTTCATCATACATTGTCGGAGCAAGAGAGAGTGCTGATAGTTGACCTGCTATAAGTTCTAGACCGAAGTCTAAAATTTCCTTCCTTAAAGGTGGAGACATTGCTTGCATAGACATCAATGTGGCAACTGACTTCCTACTTAAAGCATCAGCTACTCGGTTAGCTTTACCAGGATGATAAAGGATTTCACAGTCATAATCCTTCACCAACTCTAGCCATCTTCGTTGTCTCATGTTCAGGTCTTTTTACGTGAAGAAATACTTCAGACTTTGATGATCAGTGAATATCTTGCATTGGACCCCATATAAATAGTGTCTCCATATCTTTAATGCAAAGACGACTGCTGCTAACTCGAGGTCATGAGTAGGATAGTTCTTTTCATAATCCTTTAGTTGCCTTGAAGCATAAGCAATCACCTTTTCATTTTGCATCAATACAGCTCCTAGGCCCATCTTGGATGCATCACTATAGATTACGAACCCATCATTTCCCTCAGGAATTGCCAACACTGGAGCCGTCGTTAATCTTTTCTTCAACTCTTGAAAACTCTTTTCACATGCATCCGTCCATTCATACTTCCTTCCTTTGCGAGTTAAGTTCGTGAGTGGAGCTGCTATCTTGGAGAAATCTTCTACGAATCTCCGATAGTAACCTGCTAGACCCAAGAAACTCCTTATTTCACTTGCATTCATCGGTTGCTTCCAATTGAGTACAGCTTCTACTTTCGTAGGCTCTACCATTATCCCATCCTTTGAAATGACATGCCCTAGGAATGACACTTTATCAAGCCAAAACTCGCATTTAGAGAACTTAGCATAAAGCTGGTGTCTTCTTAAAGTCTCCAGCACGATCCTTAAATGCTCCTCATGCTCTTCCTGACTCTTCGAGTAGACAAGAATATCGTCGATAAATACAACAACAAATTTATCAAGAAAATCCTTGAATACCCTGTTCATTAAATCCATAAAGGCAGCAGGTGCATTCGTCAAACCGAAAGGCATAACCACAAATTCATGGTGACCATACCTCGACCTGAACGCAGTCTTGGGGATATCTCCTTCTTTAATCTTCAACTGGTGATATCCTGATCGTAGATCAATTTTTGAGAACACCGATGCACCCTTGAGCTGATCAAACAAATCATCAATTCGAGGCAACAGATACTTGTTCTTGATCGTCACCTTGTTCAGTTCTCTGTAGTCGATGCAGAGTCTCATAGTGCCATCCTTCTTTTTCACAAATAAGACTGGTGCACCCCACGGTGAGTGACTTGGCCTGATAAATCCTTTGTCAAGCAACTCCTTTAATTGTGTGTGAAGCTCCTTTAATTCTACCGGGGCCATTCTGTAAGGAGCTTTTGAGATTGGTTCGGTGCCTAGAGCGAGCTCAATCTCGAATTCAACTTCTCTTTCTGGCGGTAGACTCATCAGATCATCAGGAAACACATCTTCATATTTATGAACAACATGCACATCTTTAATTCTTGTCTTTCCTTCTTGGCTTTTGTCTACAACATTTGCCAGATAGCCCATACAGCCACTTGCTAACAGCTTCCTTGCTTTCATTGCCGATAAAAACATGTGGGGTTTCTTCCTGGTCTCGCCAATATAAACAAATTTTTGATCACCTTCAGGATGGAAGATCACCTTTCGTTTCCGGCATTCGATCACGGCATTATACTTGCTTAGGAAATCCATCCCAAGAATCATGTCATAGTCATGCATGTCGATCACAATAAGGTCGACGAAAAGTTCCCTATCAGAAATCCATAGGGGTACTACACGCAAACAATGCGTGGATAATATCACTTCCCCGGAGGGTAGTGTCGTAGTGAATCCCTGTCTCATTGGTTCTAAATGAACCCCTAACTTCCTAGCATGCGACATAGACACAAAAGAATGCGTGGCACCCGTATCAAAAAGAACATAAACATCATTACATAAGCTTGTTATCTGACCTGTGACCACATTGGAGGCTTCTGCAGCCACTTGTTCCTTTGTCATGGTATAGATTCGGGCATTCGTTGGTGGGGCTTCAAGTCTCCCTTGACTAATTAGTGGCCCTTCAAGGGAGGCTTGCATCTGATGCAGCTGGGCCTGAGGAGTAGGTCTCTGTGGGGCATTGGCATTTATCAATTTGGGGCAATTCTTTACGAAATGATCTTCACGCCCACATATGAAACATTGATTCGTTCCCAGTCGACATTCCCCCGGATGCTTCTTTCCACATTTGGCACATGGTTGGAATCGCCTGTCATTGTTGTTGCGCTGACCATCATTGTGCCTTTTGTTGTCTTGGCCCTGCTGTTGTTAAGGATTGCCCTTCCTCTAATTGTTTCTCCAGTTTTGACTGTTGTTGTTGCTGTTCCTGTGGGAAGGACGGTTCTGGCTATTAGCATTGTTGGCTTGCTAGTTGGGCTGAGGCTGATTCCTTCTTAACTTTGACAAATGGAACTCAGCACGTTGGGCCCTCATAACAACCTGCTCTTGGGTCCTTGGCGGACTTGCCCCATCAACAATTGCAGCAATGTCTGGTCTAAGGGCTCTTATCAACCTTCTGACCCTTTCATCTTCATTCATAACCATCCCTGGACACAGACGAGCAAGTTGATCAAACTTTGTCACCACATCAGTGACTGTCATATCCCCCTGACGTAAGCTTTCGAACTCCTCATAATGTTTCCTCGTAACATTCATGTGGAAGAACTTCGTGTTGAACTCGTGAACAAAGTCAGCCCATGACATTTCTTCAACATTTATGCTCTGTTCGATGCCATCCCACCATATCCTGGCCTCCATAGTAAGGCAGTACGAGGCATAGAGGACTTTTTCGTTATCCGTGAAATCCATGAGTCGTAAGGTGGCCTCAATTGTCTTTAACCATCCTTGAGCGACTAACGGGTCCTTAGAACCCTCAAAGTCAGCTGGCTTGACTCTCTTCCATCTGACCAAAAGAGGTTCCTGATAGGCTGCTCTTGGTTCAGCAGCAGGAGCTGGGACTTCATTTACTTGTACTTGTGGCTGCGGAGGAGGAGGAGGCACATCATTGCCTGGTTGTTCACCATTTTGGCCGTTGGCCCTTAATGCAGCTATTTCCCGTCGTTGATCCTCCAACTGCCTTTGCAGTTCAGCGATCATCGTCATAAGTCTCTCGTTAGTCTGGGTGCGGGTCTGCATTCTTCTGTAGCCGTCCATCGTAAATTTCCTAAAATAATAAGGACTTAAAATTCATCTTCTATTTATGAGACAGGTTTTCACTACTATGTCTTTAATCATTAAACATTCAAACCTTAATCTTATCATCATACTTGCAACAATGCATCTAACTTAATATCATACTTACTTGGAGGACTTGGATTGACGTGTGGCGATATGAATTGTAATCGAAAGATTCTCTCTGATACCAAAGACTGTAACGCCCCTTAATTCGGACGTCACAGATATCGTTACATACTTACATTCATACATGCTTAAATAATTAAACTCATAGATAATATCAACTCAATCGTACTATAGATTTTAAAAGTACTTAAACTTACTTTACCAGGATCCATTCATACAATTTTTTTTTTAAAACTTACGTTGTTTCGAAGAACATAGTTTAATTTTATTCCATAACATAATTTATTCGTTTATACTTAAATTATTCATGAACTTATTTAATAATAATTGATAATCCAATAGTAAAATCAAGACTTATTAAAATCTCACATTAAATCACTTTGATCATCACATCTTTGAAATCCACTTATTCCCACAGTTCGGCAGGCCGAACTTGGGACTTCGGCAAGCCGGAGCGTCTTCCACCGGCAGGCCGGCAGAAGCTTTGTAATTCGGACCAAAAATTTATCCAAGTTCGGCAGGCCGAAAATAGATCGGTCGGCCGATCTTCTGGTCTTCGGCAGGCCGGACACGGAGTTCGGCAGGCCGTCCGAGACCAAATCTACTTTGGAAGAAAAATTTAAAACGTTCTAACTTTACGTAAAATATAGCGGAAGATCATATTTCATAAAAAAAATGATAAAATAACTTATAAAACCATAATATAAGTATTCTTAAAAACTCAACATATAATATGTTCAAAATATATAATTTAATTAAATCATAAATTCATTTCTTCTTGGCGTGCTTCCGGTTACAATTCATCGTTCATGTTGCTCACACGCCGTTCCATGTCCTCCACCTATTTCATGACTCTCTTACCCTTATCTGCAACATGACATATAAAACATGAATAAGCTAATGCTTAGTAAGTACATAAAATTCTCACAATTTAAAACATTTCATAAACATCATCATCATCATCATCATCATCGTATCATAAAAGTGCCTTAAGCACAATTTCATAGAAACATATCTTTCATAATATTGACCATTTTAAAACTTATTCCATATATATATTTTTTTATTCTTAAGGGCCCAAGTGTTGCACCTTAAACATCATCATTGGCGCGCCGTCATGAGAGGAGAAGGGTAGCTAATCCCAAACCAACATGACATCATAACATATCATTTTATAACATTAGGTGTGCAACACTTATTAGGTGATACATATATACATAATTTTCATACTTTGAAACATACTATAATCATCATACATGCATAACTTTAAATCATGAAAAACTTTTCATAAGAAATCCTTTAAGAAAAATCATCATAAAATCATCAGGAAAATCCTTGTAAACATATCATTAAACCTTGAAAAAGTGTCATGTTGCAGGTGAGAATGTACTTACTTTATCGATAGCTTACTTAACCTTAATATTGCACTTGGTGACGACACCGCGGTCTCGTTGTGCTGGCTTCTTTAAGTGTCCATGCCATATATCTATTTTAAGATGCAATAAAAAAATCAATACTTATCATAAAATATCCATACACTCATCTCATATTTTAAATATTATTCAAAACCCTATATCTAAACATAATTATCTTTTAAATAAAACAAAACATTTCATAATCATAAAATACATCCATCTTACATACTCATACATAAGCATAATTAACAACTTTTCACGAAGACATCTTTCTTTACCTATAGAATAATCATTACATTTTTCATACCTTCAAAATTAAACAGTAACACTTTACTGTGAGGGGTAGAAGACAGAATATTCATTTTTCATAAAACGTTAAAATGACATAAAACGTGAAGAAACATCACACATAATACTCATGAGCATCATAATAAAAACACAAAACAAAACACAATACCTAGAGAGGATATTGTAGGCGAAGTTTGAAGAGGAGAACATCTTTTTACATTTACCAAAAAACTGAATTCATACCTTGAAGTTTCTTCTCGAAATTCTTGAATTCACCAACGAAACAAAACTTTTTCTTTCAATATACTCAAAAATTTTCACGGGAGAGAGAAATTTCGTGAAGAAGAAAAGAAGAGGAAGATTAGAAAGTCAGAAAATGTCTCAGACTTTTGAGAGAGAGAAAAAAAAATTAATAAAAAGAAGAAACGTTAATTAATTTTCTTTTAACGTAATAAACATAATGAGCATTCATGGCCTTCATTAAGTCAGAAAAATCTGACTGATAAGAGAGTGATTGGCGTGGGAAAGGAGGAAAAAGAAAAGAAAGGTCAAACATTATCAATCTTACCTTAAATTTACCTTCTAAAAATAG
The DNA here is from genome assembly GCA_025403435.1 of Artocarpus heterophyllus. Taxonomy (NCBI): domain Eukaryota; kingdom Viridiplantae; phylum Streptophyta; class Magnoliopsida; order Rosales; family Moraceae; genus Artocarpus; species Artocarpus heterophyllus. The sequence continues at coordinate 15,212,293 of CM046354.1, read as the reverse complement.
GAAACCTCTTAATATAATACAAATCTATTCCTTAAATTTCCTTAACTGATAAAAACATTCCATTATTATGCCAATTAATCACATTAATTCACCCAATTAACGTAATTAACTCAGTCATAACTCTGGAGAGATTTCTGCTGACTGTTTGTCAGCTTTGTTCGGCCTGCCGATTTTCCCTCTTCGGCCTGCCGATTTTACCTCTTCGGCCTGCCGATCTGTCAATAAATGCCATAACATAAAACATTCACACATCATTGCATCATAAATAATCATATATTTATAATTTCACATGAACACTAGAGCACAACGATTCCATGCGGTCGTCACCTGTCACAAATCTTGACATAAAAAAATTAGTAACATGCACATCACATATCATATCATATAACGTTATTTATTAATAACATTCCTTAATAGCGTTACTAACTTAACGTGGTCCGTTATATAAAAATAGGCGGGTGTTACAGATGCCATGTACATAGATCGGGTCATGGGAAGCGCGACTTTGGGGGCAGGTCCCGAAACCCAGCTGGACCACTTCGATGGTGATTCATATGGCTTTGCCTACAATATGATAATGAGACTGTCTCTGGATAAATAAAGGATTAATCAGGTAAATTAACTTGATGAGTTTCAACTTATTACTTGTTATTTATTTATCTCATGTTGTAGCTTTTGCTTAATATGAAGTGTATATATATATATATATGTTTAAATTTGATATTTTAAAGACTTAGTCCTACTGAGCCTTTCGCTCACATTTTCTTGTTTTAAACTCCCCCCAGGTGGAATTCAGCTTAGGGAAGACTAAAGAACCAGGAAGGAAACTGCAGGATTAGAACATTATCTTCTAGGGTATTTATAACAAGACATGTAATATTTCAGTTTATTTATCTTATCTTGGACTATGATTATGTACCTTATATTGCTAGTACCAAGTGTTCACATCAGAGTAGGTCCGGTACGGCCCAATGAGGTTTGTTTATTTAATGTTTTCTTTTTAATTTGTTCGCTTTCGTATATTTCATAATTTCACTTTTTTTTGTAATCACTTATTAATATTGTTTATGATGACGATTCCTACAAAAATTTAATTTAATTAATCCGCCACGTCACCTCCCGGATTTCACGGTGTGACATAATCTGACTAAACATAATTGTAAGGTAATCTGCTACTCCAATATAAGTTTGAATAAGCATGCTTGTTGATTTAATTTATCCAAGATTTTAATAATTCTGCCTGGTTGTTATTTTACAGTGGAGGGATTATTAATGGAAAATAATGCGTACTCGGTCCACATATCGAAATTTCATGTAGTGTTCTTTTTTCATATACATGGATATATATATATATATATATATTGATCCTTAATGGACGGTGCCAATCGATCAACTAAGTCATTTGTCATAATAAAAGTTGTAGAAAATAACAATGTATATCGTCTTTTACCTAAGTTGTGTCAATGTGTTTAACAGTACGCATTGATTGTTAAAATAATAATAATAGATAAATAATAAATAGAATTAAACAGAAGGTATTCAACCCTTCAAAAAAAAAAGGGTGTTCAACAGTTGGAAAGTTTCGAACAAATGAAATGAAGCTTCAAATGAAAAAAAGCTTGATTATCTAAATGATTCTCATTCGGATTATTCAAAGTATTATGTATTGATCAAAACTTTGAAGTATTCTTTCAATTAATGTACATATTCCTAATATTTTCAGTTAACAAAATTTAGGTCATTCCGAGTAATTTCTGAATTTATGCACAAACATGACTTGCTAACTTCAGAATTTTGTTTAATTGTGTAGTTCCTCGAATAACGAGATAAGGATGGCGAATGCCGACTTCAACAAACTCGGTACTCCATCAAATTTCAAGAAGTTTTGGAACTGTTTCTTCGTAAAAACAAAATAAAAATAATAATGGTACTTATTTTCTTTTCAATCTTCCATAAATATTTTTTCTTTATTTGTTCAACTTTGACAAGTAATTACAAGAAAGTTAATAAAAAGACAACGCATCATGTATGCATGAACTTGATAATTAATGTGTCAACACGAATATATATATATATATATATATTTTTTATTTTTCATTTTTTGAAAAGGTTTGCTTCCGATTAGTATAAAGTTAATTTTCCCTTGAACTTTCGGTTTTTTCTAGTTGGCAGTCTTCTTTGATATTGTAAACTTACAGCTTGAGCTTGTTAGGCTGCCTCCACAAGAATTGTCCTTTTACGCTTCATTGCGTACTGTCCTTTTTTCTTCTTTTCCACAAGTCATTCGTGCATTTGAAATTTTCTCTGTTCAACGTTTGTGGAACTTGTTGGTTTCCGGTCTTCAGAACATTAAATTCCACACTTTACCTTGCTTTCCTAATTAATTGTTGGACGAGGGAAATCTCTCTCTCTCATATATATATATAAAACATGTTTTTATATTACGATAAAAATCGGAAACTTATCAGTTAACGCGTGTATATGCTTACATTCTTACATGCATATATATATATATATATGTAATATAAATAAAAATATTCCCCCAATATATACACACACGCATATATATATTGACGTCATTTTTGAAAATGTAAAATTAGATCTAACTGCGTATACTTGCATTTATACGCACTTAAAATGAAGTCTTACCTATTTTCCAATTCAAACACACAAGTCATGTAATTTGAAACTAATATGTAGTAAACCATCTAGAATTTTCCTAAACGGTTTTGCAAAATTACATGGAAATTGTAGCTTTCTTGTTCTAATAAGTATTCATGAGCCAGGCAATAAGAGGGTTCCCACGCATTATAAATATACTTGTAACAAAGGCTTTTGTCATTTCAAAAAAAAAAAAACAAAAAAGAAGAAGCTATTTTGGTTCATCTAATTTCCAAAATAATGTCTTCAAACAACAATAGTTCATCTTCTCAATATTCTGCTCAAGACTGCATGGGAGTCAATTGGACAAGATCAAGTGATAATGGAAACAAAAGCCACCAAGGTAACCATAACTACCAGTACTCCGCCAAGTCCATCTTTGAGCCGGACAAGAAAGAGAAATCAACAAACAAGAAGGGAAAATAAGGGGTTATATTATGCATTTGTCAGTTTCTTGTGTATTTTTAATTTGTACACTAGTTCGTTTCCTCCTATCTGATTTAGCTGTTCTCTTTTATACATTATTTTATACGTATACATGTATATACACTTGCATACATATATAGTATGCATATCTGTGTGTACATATATTGGCGTAGATTTTCTACATAGGGTATGGTGTAAATTTTCTACATAGGTTATAATGATCAGAGGGGGAAGTAATTATTTATTGGTTTATATATATATATATATGTTAGTCGCTTAAATTTGATTATGTATAAATGGGAATAATATTTGCAATTTAACATTTGTACGATTGTTCATTTTTATTAAATAGATGCATGTATTCTTATTTACGTATAATGTGAAGTTCCTAGTACAGTATGTTCTTTATGGTCTTTCGTAATTTGAGAACATGATTAAGAGACTAGAAAAAAATAAAACAAAAAGAACTAGAAATAATTTGTATATTGCTGCCAAGAAGAAGAAGAAGATGATGATGATGATAATGATTTGAATCGGCTATTAATTTAAAGGATGTCAAACATGTGTCTTCTACGTAGACGACATCGGATAATTAAGCCATAAACAAACAAAGTTCTCTCTTCTTTTTTTTTCTTTTTTTTTTTTGTAAATCGCAGCAAGTACGTAGAGAACATGACGTGTCATTTGTAAAAGTAAACTATAAACTACAAGTCGTTATAGCATTAGAAGACAATTAGAATTAGAAGGAGGGAGAAGAAGGACCAAAAAAAAAAAAAAGCCATTTGTATAACTCTTGTTAATAGCAACTCTACATCTCAAGTACTCATATTCAATTAAGAACAAGAAATTTGAACTCGTATTTAGAACGTTTGTTCATGTAATAATTTTAGGGTCTGTTTGGTAATATGTATTTAAATAGCTTTTTATTATTTTAAACAAAAAAGTGAAAACTTTTTTTTTTAAATATGTTTGTTAACATCATTGTTGTTTTTTGTTCTTTAAATTGTTATCTATTTTTTTGAATTATGGAAACAAAAATTTCTCGTTTCTAAATTTTTTTTTAAAACATAAATCTTAGGTTTTGGTTAACCAAAGATTTACTAAGGTTACCAACTATTTACAATGGTCTGACAAGTTGAGATCGTCGTTAGGGTCAGGATGGCAGACCGAACTCGCCGTGGAGGTCAGTACAAGAAGTAGGACACACCGTTGGGTCGGGTTGGACTCGCCGATGGCATCCAACCGGTTGAGCAGACTTACCGTCAGGGTCGAGCCATTATAACAATTGGGATCAGGCTAGCGAGCTTGACTTATCATAGAGGTCTGGCCAATGAGCCGAACTTGTTGTCAAGGTCAGGCCAGTAATCCGGACACACTAACAAGGTTGGGCTAGAAAGTCAGACTCACCATTGGGGTCGGATTGACGATCCATACTCACCATTAGGGTCAAGTTGACAAGCTGGACACGTCATATGTGGGTCGGGTCAGGTTCTGATATCATGGTTCAAGTTGGGTTTCGAGACCGAGATTAGGGTCGAGTTTTAGGCTTGGAGTCGGAGTTAGGGTTTGGGACTAGGCCGTGGTAGGGTTTTAGAACCAAAGTTGGAGTTGAGGTAAGTTTTTGGGACAAGGATTGGTACCGGGGTTGGGATCCAGGATAGAGGTCTAGGTCATATTCCAAGACTAGGCTTAAGGTTGAGATTTGATACTAGGGTCGGGGTTGGGTTTCAAGACTGAAGTTAGGATCTGAGGTCGAGGTTAAGGTCGGGTCCTGGGACCAAGGTTGGGGTCGAGTTCTAAGACCGAGGTCACGATCAGGGTTCGAGATTAAGGTCGGGGTCAAGTTTCATGACTGGGGCCGAGGGTCGGTGTCACGGTCGGGATCCAAGATTAAGGTCCAGGTCGGGTTTTGGGACTAAGGTCGGAGTAGGGATCTAGGACTGGGTTCATTGTTAGGGTGGAGATTGAGGTCAAAATCTAAGTTTGGGGTCGAAGTCTAGGAAAATGGTTAGTTTCAAGATCGAGGTTAGAATCTAAGATAGGGGTTGGGATCAGGTTTCAAGATCGAAGTTGGGATTTGGGACCGAGATCAAGGTCGAGTTTCAAGATTAGGGTCAGAGTTAGGTTAGGTTCTAGGACCGAGATTGGGATTGGGACCCAAGACTGAGGTTTGGGTTAGGTTTTAGGACCGGGGTTAGGTTTTGGGACCGAGGTTAGGTTCAGGCACTAGAAACAGGGTTTGACTCCAACTTGGATCCTGTCCCTGTTCTTAAAACATAACCTCGATCCTAACCCTAGATCCAAAAGCTAACCCCAACTCTGGTCTTAGAGCCTACCCCCAACCCTGATTTCGAAGCCTGACTCGAACCCAATTCTAAATCCTGACCTTAACCCCAACCCCGCTCTAGGAACTTTACGCCTACCTTGAAACCTGACACTGACCCTGGATCCAAGTTCCATAACCCAACTTGGCCTAAGTCTTGGGTTTTGATCCCGATCTTGGAATCCGACCCCAAGTCTGACCCTATTTTGAAATTTGACTCTGACCTCGGTCTCGAATCTTGACTCTGATCCCATATCTTGACCCTAATCTTGGATCTTATCCTTGATCCTTATCTCAGATCCTGACTTTAGTTGGTTCCTGAACTCAACCTTGGTCTCGAAACCAAAACCCAGCCCCAATTCCAATCTTAAAACCTAACCCTAACCCTAGATCCCGGTCCTAAACCCGTCTTCGACTCCTGTCTTAGTTTTAAAACCTGACCCTAATCTCGATCTTGGATCCTGACCTCAGTCATGGAATCCAACCTTGATTCTAAAATCTGATCTTGATCCTAGCCTTAGATCCCAAACATGGTCTTGAAACTCAACCACGACCTTGTTCCTCGAGCCTGACCCTAATCTTGATCCCTAAACCAGATTTTGACCCCAACCTCGGTCCTAAAACCCGACCCCAACCTTGACCCTGACTCTGAGTCTATGATATTTTTGTTCTTGTTTAAAAAAAATGTATCAAAATTATCATTACCAAATATTTTTTTTTGTTTTTTATTTTTATAATGAAAAACAAATAAATGGTACCAAATATATTTTTATTTAAAAAAATACAAAACAAATATGATACCAAACGGACCCTTAAAAGATGTTTGTGTTACAATTAGCTTTATAGGGTTTGACTTTTTTTTTGTTTTTTAAACTAAAAAGGTCAAAAAAACATGATGCTGTGACTGAAAAACATTAATTTTTTTTAAATCTCTTCTTTTACTTTCACATGACTGCATTGGGATTAGTTAATAGATTAATGGTTCACTAAATTGTTTAACAATCCCTTTATTTATATAGTATTGTGTCGTTTATGCTCAAAATTATAATTTAAGGAATTTTCTTATTAATATTTCCTAGATTTGGGAGAACAAATATTATGTTTTAAAGTTTAGGGGAACAAACATTATGTTTTGAAGTTCGGGGGCATATAGTGTTACAAGAACGATAGTTGAGGGGAAATTTTTATAATTAATCCTAAAAATTTGTAGAAAGTGTGTGACGCCCCAGGAAGGGGTTAGTAAGTTTTAGGTAAAGAAGATGAAAATTAAGGTAAATAAAGCACATTAAACGAGGTAAATAAAAAAAGAGTAAATAAATATATGTAGAAAGTAAATGAATATCATCGAAAATAAATAATATCATCGGCGGTCACCATCACGTGAATGCCATGAAGGTGGGGCCGAGACCTTATTCTCGTTCACCATCAAGTGGATGTTTACTATGAAGGTGAGTAGGTAGATAAATAGTAAATCATAATATTAACAATACAAAATCATTAAAAATCATCATCTTTGAAATTTAACAAGTGGTAGGACTCACAAAGACTAAAATGACACCGTAAAATACATATTATAATAATAATAATGAAATCACTATGAATCATCATTTACAGAATATATCAAAGTATATATTTAATATTAACGATGATATCGAGACTAGTCGTACAATACACGTATCATACTACAGTTTCGAGAAAATAACATTTCAATCCAAGGAGCCAGGTTTTAATCCTAGGACCTTCCTTCCTCTCGAAACCTAGAAGGGGGATTTTTAAACATAAGAAAATGTAAGCGGAATGCTCAGTAGGATAATTAGTTAAAAACAAGTTATTGAAAATATCATTCACAAATCATATTTACTAAAACAAGTCTCAAAAATTATTTATAAAGATTGATAAATACTTGCTTAGATAAATCTTGATAAAACATCACGATACGGGCTTTGGAAATTTGAAAGAAATACCAAAATACAAATCTTCAAAATCAAAGACAGAAATCATTCTTACAAAGAAACATTTAAGAAATAAACTTTGGCCAAAACAATTTAAAAAGGGCTATCAAAGGAAGGGATGAAAACATCCTATCTCATTTAAATCTAATACCATGAGCTCCAAATAAAATCAAATGTATGCTCCATATACGTTCAAAACCTTAAAAACTGCATTTAAAATCAGAAATTACTTTCAACAAATATCATTATGTCAGTTTAATTATCGATGTGCCTTGTGACTCAAAATAATCATAATCCAAAATCATAATCCTTTTTGAAACATTTTAGAATTATTAAACATTGAAAACCTGAAGAAAAATACAATTTTGAAAGTTTACAGTCGGCCTGTCGAAAGTCCTAGTCCGGCCTTTCAAACCTGCATAGTTCAGTCCATCGAACATTCAGACTGGCCTGCCGAACTGCTACAGTTCGGCCTGCCGAAGATATGAATCCGGCCTGCCGAACTTCTTGAATCTGGCATGCCAAAGATCAAGTTCAGCCTCCCTAACTGGCAAAATCTGAAAAACTCCAGGTTTCGAGCCTCAACCAATCCAGACTCAAAACCCAATTTTAAACCTAATTTTCAATTCCTAGATCATGAAAGTCAGATAGAAAGCATAGAAAATCATAGTAAAACAAATTTAAATCATTTTTCTTAAATTTAAACTCAATTTCACAATTGATTTCAAAATCAAAGAAAATACAAAAACTTGAATAAGTTAATTTTTGTTCAAATAAAGCTTAAATCCATGATAAAACAAGTCCTATAAGCTTAGATTAAACATTATCTAAGCTCACCAAAGTTTGAATTACAAATTACATCGAAGATTCAAAACGAAAATCAAAATTTTGGAGACAAAAAGGGCTAACCTTAAATCAACATTTTTGAAGAGAATTTTTGGCTTGAATCTCCGTCTCTTAACTTCAAATCAACAAGTTTAAAGCTTGGAAATGAAATTTTGTAGAGAAATGGGAGAAAGAAAGAGAGACAGGAATGAGAGAAAGAGAGAGGACTGAGAGAAAAAGAGAGAGAGCATGGAAGAAAAGAAAGAAAAGAAAAAAAATGAGGAAGAGAGAAAAGCGAGAGAAATAAAAGGGGTCAAGGGCATCTTCGAAATTATGGGAAAAATGTGGGATAAAAATATAATTTGATATTTTAAAACTAAAAATCAAATTTTCAAATTTAACAAATTCAATAAAATCTTCAAATGACTAAAATTAACGACAAAACTTATACTGGCACACTTAATAATTAAACTTAACATAACTAACTTTACTTTCAAATTCATGGGTGTTACAAAGTGTCGATGTGTCATCATTTTGTTATACATGAATTGTGTCAATGTGTTTTAACATTTCGTGTTGATTGTACAACAACAACAACAACAACAACAACAACAACATCTGCAAGTAAAATAAAACGTGTTTAACAGTAGGAAAGTTTCGAACTAATGAAATGAAGCTTGGAATGAAAGCGCTTGATGCCTTGATCTCAATGGGTACTTTGTGGCATGCAAAATTCAAAAGTATTATATATTAATCAAAATTTGTATTGCTTCATCTAATGTACTTATTCCTAATATTTTCTTATGCACATTTGATGTTCAAACTTACACGTCATTTGCGTTTTTCTTCTTTCTCTCCAATCAGTAAACAAAATTTTTTTAGGTCAATCCGAGTAATTTCAATTTCTGAATTGACGTACACAAATGATTTGTTAACACTGATTTTTTCATTTCTTCGGTGTGTTGTATTGAACAAATGACGAGATAAGGATTGCGAATGACGATCTTCAACAAACTTGGAACTCTAACAAGTTTCAAGAAGTTTTGGAACTGTTCTTCGTAAAAAACAAGCAAAATTCGAACGGTACTTTCCTTTTAAATCTTCCACATATATTTTTCTTTATTTGTTTGACTTGACAGGTAATTATAAGAAAGTTAACCGAAAGAATAGCCATGCAAAGTCAAAGACCAATTTAAGAAGGAATATAGTATGGATATATATGTATATATATAACTGCGCGTGATCATGTATGCATAAACGTGACAGTGAAACTTGTCAACACACGGAACAAAATCTAATTACACGGTGAATTATATATATATATATATAACCCAAACTTTATTTTTATTTTTTTTTAAATGGCTGGCTTCCCAATTTTATATGGCTAATATTACCTTACTTTTCGGTCTTTCTTACGTACGCACATTGGTTATGTTTTGAGTGGTGTATCTTCCTTATAATTGTAAACATACAGGTTGAGCTTAATATTAGGCGACCTGATAAAAATTATCCTCTTTTACGGTTCATTACGTACTGCTTTTTTCTTCTTTTGCACAAGTCATTCGTGTATGCATTTGAAATTTTCTCTGTTCAACGTTTGTGGAACGTGTTGGTTTCCAGTCTTCAAAACATGAAATTCCAGACATTTTCCTCGTATTGATCAGACGAGGGATCTCTCTCTTTCTCTAATTTTTTGACCTTTGATAATCTGTGTGTGTGTATATATATATATATATATATATATATATAATGCCGTAAAAATTGGAAACTTATGTTCATCAGCTAACGCGTAGTAATTCATTTTGGATAACGTCAAAACATGTAAGATTTAGCAGAGCCATATCACAAATTCCATTTGATGCTACATACATAAAATCATGCCTGTAATATATACATATATATATATATATATATCAAATAAAAGCATTCATCCTAAATACTTGCATACATATATATATATATATATATTCTAATTGATCTTTTTTTCAAAATAAATAAATAAACTCTTATTCATGTCATTTTCATATAAATAAACTCTTATTCATGTCATTTTGAAAATGCAAAATCAGTTCAAAGTGCGTATATATTGCATTTATATTCTCTTCCTTGCCGTGAAACCGATTAAAATGAAGTCTAATGTCTTATTTTCCTATTCAAACACGTGAGTTGTGTAATCTGAAACCAAACCTATAATAAACCATTTAGAAATTTCCTAAACGGTTTTGCAAATTACATGGAAATTTTAGGTTTCTTATCCTAATAACTATTTTTGACCCAAGCAAGAGCGTTCCTAAGCATTATAAATATAATCATAACAAAGGCTATTATCATTTCAAAAAACAAAAGCAAAGGCTATTGTGGTTCATTTAATTTCCAAAAAATGTCTTCAAATAACAATACTTCATCTACTCAATATTCTGGTCAAGACTGCACGGGTGTCAAGTGGACAAGATCAAGTGATCATGGAAACAAAAGCGTCCAAGTTAACCAGAGCTACCAGTACTCTGCCAAGTCCATCGTTGCACCCGACAAGAAACAAAAATCAACAAACAAGAAGGGAAAATAAGGGGTTACAAATAAATAAAATATCAGTTTGTTGTGTATTTTTTTTTTTTTTTTGTACATAGTTCGTTTCCTCTTTCATCTGATCTAATTTTTCTCTTTTGTATGTTATATTATATGTCTATATGTACTATACACAAATACATACTATGCATATACACATGTATGTATGTATCCATTTATGTATGTGTGTGTGTATATGTGTAGATTTTCTACATAGTTTATAATGATCAGAGTGGGGAAAGAAATTATTAATTTTTCAGTTTAGATGTTTATGTTAGTCTCTTAACTTATTTGATTATGAATAAGGATGATATTTGTAATTTAACATTTGTACACTTTTTTCTTTTTATATTGAATAGATGCAAGCATCCTTCTTGTTTTTCTTCTTTCTTCAATTAGTGAACAAAATTAGAAAAGATCAAAGTGATCATGAAAACAAAAGCTAAAGAATGTCTTCAAACGTTAATAGTTCACCTTCTCAATATTCTGCTGAAGAATGAATGGGGTCAATTGGAAAATATCAAGTGATTATGGAAAGAAAAGCTACCAAGGTAACTAGAGCTACCAGTGCGTCACCAAGTCCATCTTTACCCCGGATAAGAAACAAAAATAAATAAACAAGAAGGGCAAATAAGAGTATTCATTAACAAAATATAAGTTCTTGCGTATTAATGTGTACGTAATTAGTTTCCTCTTCTATCTATCTAGAGTTATTTGGCTACACCATTTTTTGCTGTCATAACCGTTAAAAAAAGTAGTCTTTTTTTTTTTCAATTGTAAAGAAATAAAAACAAAAAGGGTAAATATTATACTTGTCAAAATAAAGATTTCTTTGGCGCCAACAATTGATGGATGCCACACATTTTTAAAATGATAACATTGTTGGAAATGTACAAATTATTTTTTAAAATTTTGGAAGGTTTAGAACAGAATGTATTCAACCCTTCAAAAAAAAAAAAAGAAAGTGTTCAACGGTTGGAAAGTCTCGAACAAATGTAAGGAAGCTTCAAATGAAAACGCTTGATTATCTTATTGAGTTCTTAATCGAATGCAAAATCCGAAGAATTATGTATTGATCAAACTTTGAAGTATTGCTTCAATTAATGTAAATATTCTTAATATTTTCTTATGCACCTTCGATGTTCAAATTTACACAAAATTTAATATTTAGTAATTATTTGGTTTTTCTTCGTTCTTCAATTAGTAAACAAAATTTGGTTCACTCCGAGTAATTTCAGAATTTACGTACATGGACGATTTGTTAACTTTGGAATTTTGTTTAATTGTGTTACTCCTCTCATCAAATAACAAGATATGGATGGCAAATGACGTACGATCTTCAACCAACTTGGCACTCTAACAAATTTGAAGAAGTTTTGGAACTTCTTCTTCGTAAAAAAAAAATAATAATAAACAAATCAATATGAATGGTTCTTAATTTCTTTTAAATCTTTCATAATTATTTTTCTTTATTTGTTCGACTTTGAGAAGGAATTACGAGAAAGTTAACAGAAAAACAACCGCATGATGTATGCATGAACTTGATAGTTAAACGTGTTAACACGAAACGAAATCCAATTACACGGTGTAATATATACACACACATATATAGTTATATATGATCCCACCTTTATTTTTTATTTTTTCAAAAAGGTTGGCTTCCCATTTGTATATAGCTAATTTTGCCTTGAACTTTCCGTTTTTTTCTTGTTGGCAGTCTTCTTTTAATATTGTAAACTTACAGCTTGATCAGCTTGTTAGACCATCTTTACAAGAATTATCCTTTTACGGTTCATTTTTGTTCTTTTTTCTTCTTTTCCACAAGTCATTCGTGCATTTGAAATTTTCTCTCCTCAACGTTTGTGGAACTTGTTGGCTACCAGTCTTCAAATCATGAAATTCCAGACTTTTCCCTCGTATTGATCGGACGTACGTGGAGTTTTGACTCTTGCTTCCCGTAATTTTTGGACAAGGGAGATCTCTCTCTCTCATATATATATACACACATGTTACGTAATTTTATTTTGCGATAAAAATGTTAGCTCATATTGATCAGTTAACGCGTAATTATTCATTTTCTCCATATCTCCAAAATAGATAATCTAGAAAGGGAGAAAAACCAAAATAACATATTTAGGTTAAACTTAGTAAATAATGTCATATAGTTTCAAAATATGTAGTAAATAGCATATCATGAGAAATTGAAAAATATCTAATGAGAAATTGAGAACAAAAACCAAAATACTACACCTTTTTATCCTCTATATCTTTCATCCTCTTTCGGTGGCCGGGAAATACCGTATTTACTGTGTACATATAAAAATTCACCATCAACTTTGCCTAATTGCTGGCAGCTGAGAAATACAATATTTACTAGGAAATACCGTATTTACTGTGAAAATATAAAAAATCACCGATGATTTCGCCGGACCATCGGCGGCCAAGAAATACAATATTTAACAGAAAATACCGTATTTACATGGTCAATATAAGAATTCACCAACAACTTTGGGGACCGTCGGCGGCTGAGAATTACAATATTCACTGAGAAATATCATATTTACCGTGTAAATACAAAAATTCACTAACGACTTCGCCAAACCGCCAATGGCCGGAAAATATAATATTACCTTGATAATATTGTATTATCATGAAAATACAAAAGTTTATCCACAACTTCACCTTGTTTATACGAAAATTCGCTGATGACTTCGTCGGACCATGGACGGTCTGAAAATACAGTATTAACATGTAAATATTATATTTACATGTAATTACAAAAATTGAAATTGAACACTGTACGTTATGAAAACCAAAACAGTAGATACCTTTGTATTGGATTTGTAAAGAAGGTACATGCATATATTATTAATTAAGTTTAATGAATTACCTGAACAATACGATATATATATAAAATATTAAATAAGAAAATGCATGTGATATTCCTTAACATAATTAAATTGAATTACATGATTGTCTGTAGGTATTGTGTATGATTTCTTGATCGGTTGAAGATCTAAATTCCGAGGCTTATAAACTATATTTAGTTTAAATCCCTGACTACTTTTGGTTTGCTGAAGATGGACTCAAGTTTTAGGTATAATTATACACTAATCGAAAAGGCCTCGTATACACTAGTAACTAAAATAATGCTTAATATATAACCCCCTCCCCAAAAAAAAAAAAAAAAATGACAATGGGTAAGTCAAGTGTGGGATGGGGCAGTGAGAACAACATAGTTGCCATCAACTGATTTCAATACAAAAATCAAATCAACTTTGCAGTATGGTAAACCGTGAGATCTAGAATTTCGCTGTCCGGCAAATGTAGAGACAGTGGGCAGAGATGAAGAGAGATAAAGAGAAGAGAGAGATGAAGAGATCTTTTCGTTGCTTTGATTCTTCAGCATGGTGGCACTGATGAGTTCTGATTGCCTCATCGTCGAAGCTCCTCTGAGTTCGTAGAGGCTTCTGTTGAAGCTGAAGGTCGCCGCTAGTGACGGATGAAGGAGAGAGAGGCAAGAGAGAAGATCAAAACTCCGTGCATCGTCGAAAATTTGAGATCTATCTACTTCATCCGGGACGGTGCCGTCGGCCCCTGTTGGAGATCATGAGGTCTGTAGCTTCTCCAATGCCGATTATGTTCGAGCCTTGCGATGCCAACAATGTCGCAGTTTCATCCAAGATCTCTGCCAAGGGTGCTCTGACGATAGTGCTCCATAGTTGTGGAGAATAGCAGAGAGAGAAAGACAAAGGGAAGGACGTGGAGAGGAGAGAGAGAAAGAGAGGAGGGAGGGGAAGAAAGAGAAAGTAAATCTGAAATTTTGAATCCTAATTTGTTTTGTAACTTTTAGGGATAGTCTGGTCATTTTATGTTTGTAAAAAATTTATCGATATCAAATATGCTATTTGCTTCTTATTTTAAAAACTACTCATATTATTCAGTATGTGAATAGTAAAATCTGCTATTTCATGTAATTTCTCATTTAACAAAACTATCTAACTGCTACAAATTTCATTTGCCATGACTATCAGATTTATATTAAACGCCTGATAATAACAGTATCCATTAAAAACATAACTGATGAGACTATAAACATACATATTTCTTAAGGTTAAATATCATCATTTTGCATCCATAATTCTTATTAAACTCCTTAATTAAAACATTTGTGTGTTAATTAGTATTTTAGTGTCTTATTGTAAAAAATATATATATATAGGTATGTGTTTTTATTATGTTTTTATGTTATTTAGTATTTTTGGTAATTTTTAGAGTTGTTTTCATATGTAAAATATTTGTTTAGCTTGAAATTAATTAAAATAGTAAAAATAATGTACAATAATTTTATTTTCAATCTCAATGTATTTTATAGTGCGTTTTAAATTTATAAATATACTCTATTATATTTTTAGTAATTTCTAAAAATATTTCTAAGTCTTAAATATTATATTTGTGCCAAACCTGTAAACGCTCAAAATTTTTATAAGCTTGTTTTTATTTTTAGTGGGTTTTGTATGTTTAATGTAAGACAAATATTTTTAATATTATTTTAAATATTAAGTTTGTTAAATAACTAATGTTAGTGTATTTGTTTAATTTCAAGTTTGAATTTGGAAGAAAAACGAAGCAAAACAACATAAAAGGGAGGCAAAGTCGGACAACAAATGCATTAAAAAAAACCCAAGAAGATTCAAATTTTCAAAAGAGGAGACATGTGGCACAACTGTAGCCCTCCGATCAGCCGTCAAAATGCTCTAGGCCATCGGATTCCCTGATTTTACCCTGATTCGGGTTTTCCGTTGTGGCCGTGGATCGCTCTGTCCTTAGCGTAAGGTTTAAATCTATACATCTGAGAAAAATTTCCACGTTCTCTTTTCATACCTTAAAATTTGTCCAATTTAGCATTGGGATGGCATTGACTTGGGCAAAAACATTTGTAGCAGTAGCATTAGAAACTGAATAAAGAACAAAAAAAAATTAACATACTCACAATTAAAACCATGTCATAATAAAAGCAAACAAATGACATAATCAAAACAAAACTGGGGTTCCCATCTTAAGATGCCTAGCACAACATTGATATCTAAACTTTGGATAAAGATATCAACTGTAAGTGGTACTCTCAGTGCAGTATTCAAATA